>JAJQOW010000015.1:7437672-7950172 GCA_037975125.1 Latrodectus hesperus | reverse complement strand
AACAGTGTACTGGCTGTGGCAAAAATGGTTGAAACAGGGAACTGTGTAACGTTTATGGGGTGCCGATGCATCCAGAGTGACGTCAGCAATCGTGGATTGACGCGTCCGACAGGAGGCGGTGGCAGCCTCACAAAGCACGTCCACCGAAATTCTGCACATGTACAAGACATCCTGGATGCTCCCATAAAGTGCAGAACCATTTGCTGTCAGTTGGTTGCAAGTAACTGCGCTCATGGCATCCGTTACGAAGACGTCCATAGCACAGACGCCAACGTCTGGAATGATGCCGCATCAGAGCGATGTTGACGACGGAATGGCACAGAATTGTCTTCTAAGATGAGCCACGCTTGTGTTTTTTCAATGACAGTCACCGCGTACGAATGTGACGTCGACGTGGAGACAGGTCCAATCCTGCAGCAATTGTGGAACCCCCCATTATGAGACAATGGGGCATTATGGTTTGGGGGCCATTGCGAACGTTTCCAGGTCACCACTGGTTCGTATTCACGGTACTATGAAAGCTCAACGTTACGTGGATGATGTGCTGTGGCCAGTGAGACTCCTTTAACTCCAGGGGGTGCCCAAACCCTACATCAGCAGGATAATGCTCGATTGCACATTGCTCGCCTCAGCCAACATGCCTTGCAAAATGTACAGCTGCTTCCCTGGCCACCGTGCTCGCCAGATCTCTCACCAATCAAACACGTTTGGAATACGATTGGACGTCCATTGCAGACCCTGCCTCCTTCAGACAATGCACTTTCGCAAATGGTTGACGGAATGGAGAGCCATTCCTCAGGCCACCATCCGTACTCTCGTTGACTCTGTGCCTAGACGTGTTGCTTCGTGTAGCAACGTCCACGCTGGTCTTATCACCTATTGACCCGATACTGTTTTTCCTCTGTATTATGCACATCATTTCGAAATACAGATTACCTATTGTTCGCTGCTATCTCCCTAAGTTTGCTTAGTTTCGTCGCTTTCTTGTAACTCCTTCTAGGTGCTGCATTTTGGTGTTCAATTTGGCTCATTCATCCTCTATTAAATTCAATCGCTTAATCAACTGAAAACAGTGAAACTAAGATGGTTTTGTATAATCGTTAAAAATATATGCTTTCAAAAAATGTCCCACTTTTTCTTCCGCTTTTCTTATACATAGCTAATTATTTTTCAACCCATCTCGAAGAAACAAAATTATGAAAGGATCACATAATTTAATTCTTTGAAGGTATATAGCCTTACACACGATGATAAACTCTTAAACCACGGTAATTTTTCCTTTAGTACACTGTGCTTATCAAAGTGGCGGTGAATAATGTGTATTGAGTTAAGACAACATATATACTAAGAGAAAGAATGCAGTATGAAAGTTAAAAGTGAGGTAATGAAATCTAAGGCCCATTCTACTTAATCAGCATTCTTTTTTACTTTTCCCCTTCCACAGAAACGATTAGGGTACATCATTACATTTTCTGCTATGCAAGTTGCAGATAAAAGCTCTTTTATACAAACATGTTTTAAGTAAGATTCCATTAAAAACCTACAAGAAAAATAACACTTACATGACGCAGAGAGAGAACTGAGGAAATTACTGCCTGTATTTCGAACATTTGATTAAGATAGGTTTTATATCTCGAAATCCTTCTACAATGGAAAAATCGAATCTTTAAACTGAACTCTGCGATATCGAATATTATCTTTGGGAAAGTGTTACTCACACGTTGCAATGTTAAATGGAAAACAAATTCACTCTATATCGTTATTTAAATTACCCTGAATATAACTGACTTCAAATTAATCATAAATACTGTGCTAAAATTCATTTGTTAAATTTTTTTTCTAATTCCAATTGAAAGCAATTTCATGTTTTTTTTTTTTCTAACTTAATGTAATGACGACAGAGTAACTGCAATATTATAAACGTAACTGATACATGTGTTCTGTTTTAAAATATTCAATAACAATTTATAGTATACACAAAACACAATCATAAGTATTCTCTATAATTATTATTATTCTAGAATAGTTACCAAAAAATAAAAATAAGAAGTCTACTCAGTACAGATATGAAGACACTTTATTTCAATTTAAATATTTCCTCGTTAAAGGGAAATAAATTTCTGGAATTTCAAAAAAATCAGAAGTCTTATAAAAGCATTAGGGAGTCACTAATGTTGTATTAAAATTAATAACATGACGATTTGGATTGGTTTGTCGTCTATTATCAAATCGCCCGATAAATAGTTTAAATTAAATCCAAACTACAAACATCTGAGACGATATACGAAAATCGCAGATATGAAAAACTTCATTTTTAATTCAAGACTCAAATTATCACGAAAAAAAAACTTATAATATCAGTTAACATTCTCCACTTAAGTTAAGCAGAATGATTTAAGTCAATAACTGGAATAATTTTTAGGATAAAAATTTTAAGCAATCTAATATTGGAATTACAATATGCCAAATAAATGATAAATGTGACAAAAACCTTAAATGTCTTTGAATTTTGAAATATTGATGGTAAATCACTTTATCCTAGTGACTAAACATTGGAAAAAGGAAAAAAAAGTTGATTACTTTTAGTTGGCATCTTAGTTTCCTTTCCCCATTTATTTTAAATTATTTTCAGTTTAAATCTTTATATATAACTTCTGTGTGATAAAATAATTCTGGTGAATTTGTCATACTGATGGCACTTGAATTTCAAAATTGACAAAAAAAGAAAATATTAACAAAATTTTAAAAATATAAAAATAATAGCTTTTATTAACCAGGTTTAAAATATTTTAAGAATCTAATCATACATTTAATTTATAATATTTTAAACTGTTCATCTGACAAATTAAATATAAAATAAAGAAAATATTGCAGCAGAACACATTAATGACATTATTTGTTGGAAAATTCAAGATTTTTATTTTATAGTACTTTATATAATATTTATTTTAGAAGCATAGAATATGGATATTCAATACTCTTATATTTTTTGTTACAGAAAAATAGCGTAAATTTAAAGGCATTTTTAACAGAATAAATTTCCTCATTGTATCATTTTGTATATTTAAATTATATATGTAAACTTTTTAAATACTTAACTACTTCCAATTATTTGTATATAAAGGGTAAAAATTTTACGAAGACAAGATTGCATGATTTAAATAATCCAAACAGCAAGCCAGATATTTACATCACACATTAATCCTTAAAATATTCTGGTTAAAAATATTTTTAATTTGAACATTTTAATATATTTCACTTATTTAAAAACAAATATACAAAAATTTGTAATTCTTTTCCAATTTTTAAAATTCTCAATGATTAACTTTTTAAGCTTAAAACATTATAAGACTTAATAAGTTTAATTCAATCATGCCATCTTTGATAGTAGTAGATGAATCACATACTACTGCACAGACAAAGGGAAAACATGACTGAAGCCCTCTTTCATAGTGCTAGGTTGTTCCTAAAACTAAGAAAGGAAGGCTTTAGTTGCAATAAAAATGGAATGATTGATAAGTAGTAATGAATTTCCTGTGTTACATTATTTATAGCAAAATAATGAATGTCATAAAAATTTAAAACTCTGAGCTATTCTACAATTATTATGAACCATTAGTTCAGACCACAGGTCCCCAATGCATAATAAGATGTTGTTTTATATTACACATTTTCCTGACAATTATCGATATTTTAAAGTACTTACAGGTAAAAAAGTATTTAATGAATCTTGAAAATGATATACAATAAATAAATATTTTAAAAACTAAATTAATACTCATTTTTCCTCAATATATTGCAGATACCACTGAGAAATGTTACTTGTTCACACGATATTCTTCTACATACATATTACAAATTAAATTTTATTATTTGATTTTGCTTATTGATTTTAAAGTTCTTTGCTGCAAGATTATAATAAAATTTATTTTAAAAATTACTGTCATAAAATTGATATAAATAGCTTCAATAAAAATAATTTATTTTTGCCCAAAGTGATATACATAACATTCATAAGTATAAAGAAACAATAGCAATTTTAAATTTCAATATTAGGCAAAAATTATATTTAATAGAGCCTCATTTACCTTAGAAAAATGAAATAATGCACTGTTTTTTTAAACAAAAAAGAAATAACAACTGACTGATTTTTTGCATAGAATATGTTCTAAAGAAGTTTATTTGTTAATTTATTACTCAATTTAAATTTAGAGTTTTTTAATTAGTATTATAAATATTTTGTACAAGACACTTTTGATGGATACATCAATGTTTTTTTTTCTGAAAAAGTGATTTAATAAAAATTTTACTAAACCAAAATTATATGTTTTCCATGGAAGAATTGTATGGCATGTGCTAAATTTTTTAATTCTTACCACTACCACTTTTACTGACTACTTTTATACCTACCTACATACAGTTCTGATATAAAACAATTAATTTTGTTTGTTTAAGAATATATAAAAATTACAAATTCTTGCACAAAACATAAAATTCATATTTTAAACTGAACTTAAAATTCACACTTAGGAAATATTATAAATTTTATGAAGCTTGAATAATTGCTTTTACAATCTTATTATATATTGATAAATTTACATAATGAGGACAGTAAATAGTTTTTTAAGTAATGTAAATTAAAGAAATTATACAATTATGTTAAATTATTAATTTAATAAAACAAGGCTATAAAATTTTAGTAGCATATTTAATACATTCAGACAAACAATAGTTTTTCTGATAAACAAATAAATTCTCTCATGCTTATTAGAATAAACTAACTGCTAAATTCTTTGGAGGAAATAAATGTTCTTCTATTAAATATTTTTTTCCGAGATATGCAGCATGATACAAAATTTTAAACGGAAAATCAAAATGAAATCGAAAATCTGTTAAACAATGTTTCAGTAACATTTTCAAGATGTATTATGTAATTAAAAAATGATATTTTAATCTAGATTTCTTACAAAATATTTAAATATATAAATGTTAAATTTTTTTAAATGTTAATACTTCTTCCCTTAAAGCAAAATTATTTTTCTATGTTATCCAATTGAATTTCATACTCAAAAATGTATCTTTGATATGAGAAAGCAATTAAAATTTTATGTAGATACTACTATCATTATTTTATATCTTAAAGAAATTATTGCATTTGAACTTGGTTTTTCATTGAGATATAATTTTAGTGATTATTAAGAAAATAAAAGCATTTAAATAAGAGTAATTGTATAGATTTCAAAATTATTTAAAAAATTAACAGTTAAAATTTTAAAAAAGTAAAAATAAATATTAAATAATTTTTAAAAAAAATTTAAATAAAAAAATTAAGCAAAAATTTTAATTTATAGCAATGCAAAGATTGTAAAATTAAATAAATTAAATAAAAAATCTGACATTTGAATTTGTAGGAAAAAATGAGCAACTGAAAACAAATGTGATAACACTGATAAGGAAATAAGATAACCATGTACTGGCAGTTCAGAACATTGATAAATTGATCACTGAATGTAATTACTGGATATAAAAAATAGCATATTGAATTTAATAAAAAACAACAAATGAGTTTTACAATTCATAAGGCAACTATACTCATCGGTATAGTTACTTTATGAATTGTATATAAATCAACTGTGATATATATATATATATATATATATATATATATATATATATATATATATATATATATATATATATATATATATATATAAATCAACTGTGAAACAATAAATAAATACCCAATTTACAAAAAAATAACCAATATCTAATAATTTATATTATTAAATAAATTAAATATTCTAAATAATTAAACATGGTTGATTTCATTCTTAATAAAATTCAGTTTAAAAAAGACAGTCAAATTTTATTAGCTAACAATTATTTTTCCCAAACTTATACTGTACATATTTTACTTCTAACTATTAAAACTGTTCAATAATAAAATTTCATAGTTATAAAATGAGTATTTAAAGAAATTTTCACAAAAGCAAGAACACAATTTTTGTTCTATATTTAAAATTTAATATAGTTCAAACTTAAACAGTTAAACGCTATAAATTAATTTAAATAAATATAATTGTATAAAAAATACATTCCTGCAATTATCTGATTGAGTACCTAAATTAAAATGTTTAAAATGCAAATATTTTAATAAAGTTACAAATGAATTTTTTTGTAAAATATATAAAAAATTTATTTTATTTTCGAGAACTTCTATAAATGTTTTAAAACTTTAATTTTGAAAATGAAATGAAACTTCAATCATCAAAATTCAAATAAAAAAGTTTATCAAATAAAGATAAAGAACTGAAAATTCAAAATCTATCTTAAATAACATTAAAGCAACAAATTAAAGTACAACTTAAAGCAAAAATATGCTGCCTAAATCAATAACTGCCAGTGTTAACTGTTTACAAGTGAAAATTCTTATAGAAAATTTTAAGAGATGATACAGAAAATACAGTAATTGAATTATAGTAATGGCTCTAAGATCTAGTCTGGTATATTTCAGATTTGCATTGGATTGATCATTGTTGTAAATAAAGTATATTCATTTTCAGTCGAAATAAAATCATTGAGATTATTTTGATTATAAAAAGTAAAGAAATCTCTTCACAATTTTAACTTCAACATTTGCATTCTTTTCGGTTTTTATAATGAAATAACAAGGTACTAAATCAAAGATCAACTCACCTAATCGATAAAGATGAATTACAAAAATACACAATAGGCAGAGGAAGTAAGTAATAAAGAATTCAAATCAGCTAATATAAACATAGCTATTAATTCTTAATAAATAGCAAAATAAAATCTTGAATATATTTTTTGTAATTGAAAACTCCAATCAATCCATTCGACCACATCTGAAAGAAAATGTTATGCTGTGCTGCGCAGAAGTCAAGAACAGATGTTGTTTTTGACTTCAAATTGTCTTCTGATATCTGGCAATAAGATTAGCAGACGAAATATTTTACCGATCTTCTTCTATTTTAAAAAAAATATTTTCACAACTTTATATTAAAATGTTCTTTGTGACACTTTATGAAAAAGTAAAATTCTAAAATACAATAAAATTATAAGTTATAATTTTTTAAATATTTTTAATTAATATGTTTGAAGTCTAGTATAATTAATTATCACATGATATTTTTCAACAAAGATGGCGCTACATTCCAGTGGGAGTAATCTTTTCACTCCGAAAAAGTATGAAGACCCAATCATATAAAAATCATTATGTAAAATTTTAACTTACTTGGTAGCATAAGTATTCAAAATCTTATAAAAGTTTTAAAATAATCATACAAAAACACATAGCTTTACATAGCAAGGATAATAAGTTTTACCAAAAATCAGATAAAATAATTTGACATCGCAATTTTAAGGTTTGTATTTAGACCATATATACATAAATGAGTTAATGAGATATGATTTCATTTTTCTTTATTCATAAAATGCTATCAGCATCGAAAAGCTAATTTTTATTTATTTTTATTTTTTTAACATTAATTATAAGTTTAAAGTTATAACTTTCTTTTTTTACTTATAAATTAAAAACTTGGTAATAATTTGAGGTATATTTAGTTCATTTAGTAGGACACCATTTTACTAGATTTTTTTTCTATGCTACATTTTTTAATATTTCAAGGATTGCAACTAATGTTTATACTGTAAAATTTTTACTGCTACAAATGCTTATCAGCACCAGAGAAGATCGGAACATTTTTAAGTGTTGCTTTATCGTCATAAAATACCGATATACAGACCTAACAATAATTTACACATACAAAAAAGCAACTTAAAGAAACAAAAAAATGTAGACATTACAATAAGTACTGAAATTTAGAAAAATTAGATTATTTTATATAAATTAAATATTATTAATTATTAATATGAATTAAAAACAAAATAAAACAATCAAAATATTGAAATCATTAGTTATTGATAAACAAAATTTTATCATAAAAAATCAATAGCGAAATTCAACGTTAATTAATAAAGATTCATAAAACAAAGTACTAGTTTTACATACGCCAGATGAAACCAAGTACAGTACATATGATAGAGAATTATTGGCTATCTATTCTGCTGTAAAACATTTTCAGCACAATCTTGATAAACAAACCTTTTCTATATTTACTGATCATCGTCCACTTAAATTTTTGTTTAAAAAAAATTCAAACTCTGCATTCCCTAGACAAATTCGGCATATGAATTTTATCACTCAATTTAGCACTGACATTCAACACCTTTCTGGATCAAACAACCCAGTTGCCGACGCCTTATCGAGAATTTTTGCCATTAATAGTAACGCCACCGACTTCGCACGTTTAGCTGAAATCCAGGAAAATGATGCAGAACTCACTCAATTACTATCAACTTCAGGTAGTTCCTTAAAGCTACAGAAGATGGAACTGTCCCCAGGACTTTATAATGTATCCAACAATCGAATCCGTCCTTTTGTTCCTTATCCACTCCGAAAAACTCTGTTTGACTCCCTCCATGGACTTTCCCACCCAGGAGTACGAACGACTAAAACACTGATTCGCTCTCGTTTCGTCTGGCATTCGATTTCAAAAGACTGTGTTGCATGGACTCGCACATGCATTGATTGCAAGAAGTCAAAAGTTTCCAGACACAACCATAGCCCTTTGCAAGCTTTTGCTATCCCCTTACAACGCTTTCAACATGTGCACCTGGACATTGTTGGACCTTTACACCCGTCGGAATGATATTCTTATCTTTTAACAATGATGGACAGATTCTCTCGCTGGCCTGAAGCAATTCCGATACGGGACATTTCCGCAGAAATCATCACCCGAACTTTTGTTACACATCAGATCTCAAGATTTGGAATACCTACCACCATGACAACTGATCAAGGTCGTCAGTTCCAGTCGAACTTATTCACGCATCTCAACAAAATCCTTGGCATTCACTGAATTCGCACAACTCCATACAACCCTGCCAGAAACGGATTGATTGAGAGGTTTCACCGATCATTACAACAATCGTTAATGTGCCACAATGACGTCCAGTGGACATCAAGCCTTCTCATTACGTTGCTGGGTCTTCGATCAGCCTACAAGGAAGACCTTGGTGGTACCTGTGCTGAGATGCTTTACAGTACAACAATTCGACTGCCTGCAGATTTCTTTCAGGCAACAAGTGTCTCTACTTCCCTGGATCCAGCTTCCTTCTTTCAAAAGCTGTGCGAGTCTATGAGAAATGTTGCACCAGTGCCCACTTCAGCTCATATCAACCCCAAGTATTTTGTGCACCCAGCTTTGGATTCGTGCATTCATGTGTTTGTGAAGCAGGATGCAGTAAAACCTCCGTTGACTCGTCCATATGATGGTCCATATCGAGTGCTTAAACGGCTTAATAAAACTTTTACTCTCCTCATTAAAAGAAAAGAATCCGTTATCAATGTCGACCGTCTAAAACCAGCATTTTTGATGTCTGGGCCCCCTGAATCTTTAGTTCCTCCTCCCATTGTTACCCAAGCTTCACCGAACTCTCCGAAAGCGATGCATGTTCCTGTGATTAAAGACTCCGCTGTAAACGAAGAACCCCCTGTGCAAATTACGCGATCCGGCAGAAGAGTTCGTTTCAACCCTCGATATCTCTAACTCCTCGTGCCTTAGGCACTTGGGGGGAGTAATGTATTGAAACACTTCTGCTTGGAAGTTGGCAGCAGCAGCTAGAAAAATTTTATGCCTGAATATTGGCAGCACCAATCTTCTCCGAATAATAGCTAGGGATGGGACTTTGTTACTTTTCTTGTACTTGGTACGTACTGAGTACAGTTACTTTTAAAGTAACAAGTATTTTACCGATTACTTTGCGTACTTGTTACATTTTTTGTGCTGCCATCTATCGGATTAAAATATAATGACAATTTTTTTCACGTTTTATGAATAAATAAAAATTAAATTAGTAATAAATAAATTAATAATTAATTAAAAATAAGTAATTAAATGTATAACATTTTGTATAATTTCATAAAATTAATTAATATAATTAATGTTAATTTAAATCATTATCATTTATAAATAAGCATCCAGTTAAGGTTAAAATAAGAGCTGATGTAATAATCGATAAAAATATTTCTTTTTATAAATGCAACATTTCAATAATAGCAATTTTTGTTTTTCCTGAAAAACTTTAATTTTTAGTATGAAGCAATTACACATAAGTTATTCCCTCAACAAACAATTTTTCTGTGAAAAATTTTGAACTTATATATTTTAATAAATATATTTCTTTCAGTATAAAAAATCCTAATCTTTTGTTATTTACATTTGTTTTTAGAATTTTTATCTGTTCTAAATAAATTTTCAAATTATTCGATTGTAATTTTCAAAGTTTAATTAAAATACTAAATTAGTTATGATAATATAATTTCTATTTTTCAACCAAATCATCAACTTAATTTTTTGTTTTAATTTAGTAAGATTTTCCAATTATATAAATCATTTTTTATAATTATCTAGCAAATAATGTGTAAAGAATCGCAAAGTGGGAGGATTAATCAATTACAAAGAGATTTTTTTAATTTACTTAGAAATATACAATTACTTTTAACAAAAATCAAATTAACTTTCTTATATTTTTCTATTATTAAACATTGATGAAACAATTATAGCAAAATATTTTGATACCTAATAGATAGTTATTTATTTTATAAATGACGTTTATTTGTTTATATTTTTATGAAATAGATAAACTAGATTTTCTAAAATAAAAATTGCTTAACTCACATATCTTGCTTCAGTTTCCTGAATCTTAATTTATGGATAAATAAAGTAGCTTTGCAATTAAAACTGTATTAATACTTTTTAAAAGAATATGATCATCATTCATAAAGTTACTTTTATAGTAACACAGAAATTCATTAAATATCAAAAAATGTAGAACTGTTTTACCAATAATCTAAATGTTATGTTGTTTTAATGTAAAATATTAAGTAAAATGTAATGTTTAAGACAAAATACAGGAACTAAAATACACATATTTTATTTACATCAAACTGTAATTAAAAAAATACACATGATGGTATAAATAAAGATAAAAAGTAAAAGTGGACTCAATTTAAAAATTTTTTTCATTTCGAAGTTCAAAATTAAAATGAATAAACTACCTTTATTATGTTTCAACCAACATTTTCACTATACGAATAAAATTAATTGTATAGTAAAAAAATATAAAACAAATTTTTCCCAAATTTTAAATTCTATATATTTATATTCTACATATTCATAGTAAAATATAGTGAAATTAAAACATGGTAGAATAAAAAGTACATATATTTATATGGAATCATAATCAAAAATGCACATAATAATAAAAAAACAATGAAAGTATATTAATAGATTTAATTTAAATATTTTGTTTAAAAACTTCGAAATCAAAATAAAATACATTTGTATTTAATGAGGTTCAAATATATATGTTCATTCTATATCAAAATATTTTTTCAGTAAAAAAAATTCATTTTATACAATTTTATTCAACTATGTAAATTACTTTGATATAGAATAAACATATTTATTTCAGACTTATTAATTATTAAAAAAATACAAAACAATTTTACTACTAAAACTCTAAACTCCATAATTATATTTTAATACAAAACACTGTGAATTAAAACAATGAATGAATTTAAAAAGTACTCATATTTACATAAAAAATTAGCATGATCATAGTAACAAAAGTAACAACAAAAATTCTAATAATATACAATCTTTAATCCCTTAGAATAATTAAAATAAATTGATATTTTGTAATATATAAAAATGATTTTGAATTAAAAGTATCACATTTTATTTTCCTAGAGGTATATATTTTTACAAGTAATCACAAAGTGGATTGAAAATAGTTACAGAAGTCAAAATTTTATATTCATGTTATGCTAAATGTAATTTATTATATATGTACACAGATTATGAGAACCTTTTTTAATCTCTCCTTTTATACCGAAACACAGCTTAACCCTTAATTAGGGGCTCTATGCTTTTATCTAAATTGTCAAAGGGCCATTTTAGTATAGAGTCATATAATACTCGTGAGAAGATGGAACTTCTCACGATGGGAAATCAATCTCGTTGACAGCTGTAAAGGTGTTAACGTCCATCGAAAGTCTGTAAATAACTTGGGGGTTTCAAGCAATAACGGGGACGTTATATCCCCATTAACATCGCTCTTGGTCAAAAAATTATGTCCAGCAGACGGAAGAATGGGTCTTCATTTTAAGATCGTAAAATAGCATCAAGAATGAGATCCTCATTAAAAAGCTCATGGTTCAAAATTAATGACCAGTAGTAGACTGACACCCCACGGTAGAAGGGGAATTATATGACCGAAAAATAGATAATGTTATTTACATCGTGTTTCTTTCCTGAAAACGAGAGACCATACACTGGTGGGAAAATTGAAATAGTTCTACCCAAATTTAACGAAAACTATGAATTTTCACTAAATTTGCCTCGCTTTTTTTTAAATCAAATATAATAAGATTTTCAGTTTTCTCATTTATGATTTATCATGATATTAGCTTAAGAGGTTTCAAAACCAATATAGTTAAAATTTATTCTTTAAAATTCAATAATATTATTTGTGTTATGTACTTGGAAATAAGATAGTTTTATTTGCTATCCACTAATGTGCAATTATATCTTAGAACTTTATCAGGAATTTCATACTATATTTTAAACTGAAATTAATATTATATTAAAACATATTTCATATTTTTCATATGTTTAAGAAATTATTATATAAAATATGTGTCTTGATATTTTAATATTTACAGTTTTTTGAGTAACGATTCTAAAAGAATGTAAAGAAATACGGTGTAATTTTTAAGGAAGTTTTATTAAAACATTTTAATCAAGATCTGTAATATAAACCAAAACTGTAAGTATTTCAATATAACTTGATATAAAACAGTTTACTTTTTTCTCCCCCATTTTACAATAACTTTGGTAAACAAAATCCTAGGATTTGCAATCATGCAAATTTTAATCTTATAATATTTTCAATATTCAATGTTATGAACAAACTATATCTGGAAATTGATTTATCATAAATTCATTCAAATATCTCGAAATTTTTTTTCAAATCTTTAAATTATATTACATTACATACATATTCAAATGTTTGCTTTATGTCATCTAAATGGGTCCAGAGTTTACGTTACGTAGTTTCAAGATATATATATATATATATATATATATATATATATATATATATATATATATATATATATATATATATATATATATATATATATATATATATATATATATATATATATATATATATATATATATATATATATATATATATATATATATATATATATATCACTGGCACATTTTCAAGAAAAATTGTAGCATATTAGGCAATATTCTCATTCTTATGATTTTTTTAAATTATGTTCTGATAAATTTCGGTTCATTTATTTAAATAGAATTATGTTATATTTTGTGCAGAAATTTATGCAAAAAGTAATTTTTTTTTTTTTTTTTACGATTTAAACTGAATTTACCGACATAAATCTGAACTGAAAACTTGGTTTTATAAAAATAAAGGTAATTTTTCTCAATCTAATGTGATGGCGTACATTTTAATTTAGATGCTTGATTCCCAGTTATATTATTTTGAGATAAGTTAGAAATACGTATTTTCTGTTTAAAATTCTAAGCAAAATTTAATTTTTCTATAAAACTACTTAATATAACACATCTTAATTAATTTGCTTAAATGCAGCTCATTATGAATACTGAGCGAATGTTTTTTATTTTTTAACAGGTACTTACATTAAAGAGTAAAATTCTGTATTTGAAATACAAAAAGTTCTAGAAAATTCTCAGAATTCAGTGTTATTAATTATTTTCAAATATCTTTTCCTGTTTTCGAAAATCATCCCCCAATCATACCATTTTAAATTTTATATACGAATTGAAACTATGCATTTTTATTTATGTGAACAATTTCCCCTAATTTTTTTTCTCATTTTCAGAACAGCAATTTATGTGATTATATAACTACCGAATTTTTAATGGTAAAAATATTTTTGAAGAGAAAAAAATTGTTAAAGTAAAAAATATTTAATTACTTTTAGAAATATTTTTTTAAAAATTATCGTTAAAACTAAAAGATAGTAAAAAAAATTCCATTCTTTTTTTGTTCAAGCCAATAAAATAATTTTGGAAACAATGATCAGATTTAAAAAATTTAATTCAAATTAGTTAAAAGTTAAAAAATAATAAGAAAAATAAGTCAATAAATATGGAATAATATATAACAAGAATATCAGGCTTTTTTCTTATATTAGAAAGTGACATATTTAAAACAGAAGTATAACCATTAAATAAATGTGCTACGATTATTTATTTTCCCAACTCATTTATTTTATTAACAAAAACTAAACAAATGAACTTGCTTTTTTTCTTCATTTCGCAATAGAAATTCCTAATGTACCCTTTCCAGCCAACACCCTCTCCTAAAATACACGCATCTCTAGGGGGTGTTGCTTCAGCCCAAAGAGATTTTCTAATTCCCAAGAATCTATTTTCTATTTTCCAGTTAAACCAGCATCTCATTTCGCTTCTCCTACCCAACCTTCCTATCATGGGAAGAGATTTCCCAAATCCTGACACAATCTCCTAATTCGTCCGTCTGTATCGATATATCGATGACATTGTTACTTGTACTCGCTTTGTCATTGGCTCTTCGGTACTTGTTACATTCAATCAAGTACACTTATTACTTTGTAACAACCACGTACTCACGTACTTGCTTATTACTTTGTAACAACCACGTACAACGTACTTGCTTGTTACTTTGTAACAACCACGTACAACATACTTGCTTGTTACTTTGTAACAACCACGTACTCACGTACTTGCTTGTTACTTTGTAACGAGTACGTACTCACGTACTTGCTTGTTACTTTGTAACAAGCACGTACTCGCTGGTCAAGTACATTGTACCTGCAACTGTCTGAGGATACTCGAACTCGCGCTGACTTTGTTACTAGAAGTACTGAGTATATGGAAGAAAAAGTACTGATTACAGGTTATTACATTCAAATACTGATTACAAAATACTTGTTACAAGTATTTCTTCCCATTCCTAATAATAGCTAGGGATGGGGCTTTGTTACTTTTCCTGTACTTAGTACGTACTGAGTACAGTTACTTTTAAAGTAACAAGTATTTTACCGATTACATTTCGTACTTGTTACAATTTCTTTTGTACTGCCATCTATCGGATTAAAATATAATGACAAATATTTTAAAATTTTATAAATAAATTGAATAAAAACTAAATTAATAATAAATAAATTAATAATTAATTAAAACTAAATAAGTAGATCAATAATATTTTATATAAAACCATAAAATTAATTAATATAATTAATGTTAATTTAAATTATTATCATTTATAAATAAGCATTCACTTAAATATTAATGAAAAGATCTATAAAAATAATTCTTATTATTTATGCAACATTTCAGTAATGGCAAGTTTTTGTTTTTCCTGTAATGCTTTAATTTCTAGTATGAGACAAAGAAATATAAGTTGTTTATCTACAAACCGTTTTTTTTTTTTGTAAAAAATTGTAAATTTCTAAATCTTCTTAAACGTAATTCATTCAATATAAAAATCATGACATTTTATTATTTACATTTATTTTCAGAATTTATATCTGTTCTAAGTAAATTTTCCAATTATTCAATCGTAATTTTCAAAGACTTCCAATGTTAATTAAAATATAAAATTAGATGAGATAATATAATTTCAATTTTTCAACCTAATCAGCTTAATTTTTTATTAGAATTTAGTAAGACTTTCCAATTATGTAAATGAATTTTATAATTAACTTGTGAACATTTTGCAAAGAATTGTAAAGTGGGAAGTTTAATCAATTACAAAGAGGTTTTATTTTACGTTAAACAAAGAGGTTTTACTTACAAAAATACAGCAATTAATCAGAAAAATCAACTAAAATTTAATTTCCTTTATTTTTCTATAATTAAACATTAACGAGACAAACTATAGTAAAAATTTTTTATGTACAATAGATAATAATTTTTATTATAAAAGACGTTTACTTGTTTATATTTTTATGTAGTAGATAAACCAGTTTTTTCTAAAATAAAAATTGCATTAACTCACATATCTTGTTTCAGTTTCCTGAAACTTAATCAATTTATGGTTAAATAAAGTAGCTTTGCAATTAAAACTAAAGTTTTCATTATTAATATATTAACATAATTAATATATTAATAATGTTTAAGTAAACATAATTATTTTATATTAGATATAGTTGCATAAAATTTCAATAACTATCAAAAAATATAAAATAGTTTTACCAATAATCTAAATGTTATAATGTATTAAGGTAAAATATTGAGAAACAACGTTTAATAAAAAATGGAGGAACAAAAATACATACATTTTATTTACATCAATCCATAATTTAAGAAATAAACATGACAGTAACACATGATGGTCTAAATAAAGATAAGGTAAAAATTAACTTAATTAAAGTTTTTTTTCATTTCGAATTTTTAAACTAAAATGAATAAACTACCTTCATTAGGTTTAAATCAACATTCTCATTATCTGAATAAAAATAAATCGTATGGTAAAAAATACAAAAGAACATATTTTCTAAAAGTTTAAATTCTATATATTTACAGTAAAATATAGTGAAACTAAAACATGGTTGAATAAAAAATAAACATATTTACATGGAATTATAATAAAAAATATGCATAGTAAAAATAACAATGGAAGTATGTAAGCAGATTTATATAATTTAAATATTTTTTTAATTTAAGAAATCTGACCTTATTTAATGTTCAAATAAATATGTTATATATGTTCATAAAATAAAATTTTTAAAAGAAATAATAACAAAAATAAAAGTTAGTAAAAATTGCTAAATACATAACAAGAATATCATGCTTTTCTTATATTTAAAAAAACGTCATATATTTGAAAAAGAACGACAATCACTAAATAACTGAAACGAAATAAATGTACATGCGTATTTTATTTCGCAATATAAATTCATATTCTCCCTCTCCAACCCAAAGAGATCTTTCAATTCCCAAGTATCCCTCTTCTATTTACCCAGTTAAACCAACTGTCATTTCCTTCTCCCACCCAGCCTCCTTACCATAAGAAGCTACCATAATCTCATAATTCATCCGTTTGCATCGATATATCGATGATATTGTTACTTGTACTCGCTCTGTCATTGGCAGCTTCTGTACTTGTTACAGAAGAGCCAATGACAGAGCGCAATGTACACTTATTACTTTGTAACAAGCAAGTACAAAGTAACAAGCAAGTACAAAGTAACAAGCAAGTACAAAGTAATAAGCAAGTACAAAGTAACAAGCAAGTACGTCACGTACTTGCTTGTTACTTTGTAACAACCACGTACTCACGTACTTGCTTGTTACTTTGTAACAACCACGTACTCACGTACTTGCTTGTTACTTTGTAACAACCACGTACTCAAGTACTCGCTGATTACTTTGTAACAAGTATGTACTCACGTACTCGCTCTATCTTAGAAACTGGTCAAGTACATTGTACCTGCATTTGTCTGAGGATACTCGAACTCGCGCTGACTTTGTTACTGGAAGTACTGAGTATTTGGAAGAAAAAGTACTGATTACAGGTTGTTACATTCAAATACTGATTACAAAATACTTGTTACAGGTATTTCTTCCCATCCCTAATAATAGCGCACGATGAGCAACGGAGCAGATTCACGTTTTCCCCGACAATGTGAACGGACCACAATTTTGGAAATCGCTTCTCTCTCAGAGATTTTATGTATCTACGACTTTTTGGTATTTTGTTAATTAGCAATAAAATTCAGTTAATTTCAATATATAGTGTGTGCTCTCATTATTTAAAAAACCAGTTAACCTGCACACTATAAGATGTTAAATAGTTCTATTTACGTAGATGATTTATCCTATAGCGCAGATTTCTTTGAACAACTATTTAATTTACATAATAGTAGATTTGCACTATAACTTGAACACAACGTTCCAAGAGCGTGAAGAATGAATTTGAGACAGCTTAGTAAAAAATTCTGAAATGTTAGAAATCTATCTTTCTCTTTTTATATTAAATAAATTGAAATATTATTTATTCATTCTTTGTTGTAGAATAGTAGCATTTAGTCTTTCATCTCTTTCGAACATTACAGTGAAATAGTTATACGAGATAAATTGATAGTAGAATTCAGTTTAAAATTAACTTTATTGTAGATAAAGTGACTAAGTCGGGTATTTTATGCATTATTCTGGTTCATTGTGAGATGGAAATGAAAAATATATCCTTAAAAAATAGAAAATTTGTATAACTATATGATTTGCTATTGGTTTTTCGCAAAATTAATAAGCAATTATTGTTATATTTTATTTATTATGAATGAATAGTTTTAATTAAAAATAAAAATTACCAACATGTTTGAAAAATCAACATCAGTTAAAAATAAATAAGGTGAAACGTGTGAAATTATTAGTGTATCGTTCTAAAAACTCTGTACCTACTCTGCAAATTAAACTATACATAAACTTTGTTTCATTTTAAGGTGATTAAAATGCATCTTGAAATCGGAATTATAAAATTTCTTGCATCTAGATTCATCTACTTGAATTATGTATTCAAGCTATGCATATTTATCGAAATTAATAAATTTAATTATTTTCTATAAATATTTTAACTGAATTCCATCTTTCTTATCTTCTTAATAAATGAACATACAGATGAACACAAACATTTCAAATGTGTTCATTTTTTAAATAATTTTACATTCTATTTCAAATTTTTTGTTGTTGTTTCCAATCCTTCAAAGATCTAGCAGCAGCAAGATCAGATCCATGACACCGTGAACCCTAGTCATATTTTTTTTAAAATAAGGAAAATAAATAAAATAAAATAAAATAAAGACATACTTGAAAGAAATATACTACCATAAGCTGTGCAAAATGAATCATGTTTCAGCATGTCCAAACACAAATTTGGCGTTTGAAGCCCTTGTTCTAAGGCTTTACTCTTGTTTTTAAAACATGCGCATGCGCAAGAATTGAGGATGCCGAAATTGTCTCCCTATTTAATCCCTTTTCCTTGTCCTGATTGTTTTTCTTCTATTGCCGTCTTACGTTTCTTTCAAACAGACAAAATATATATAATTTTAAAAAAAATTTAAAATAACATATAGTATACTGGATATAGTAAATTTGTTTTTAGTTCAATCCCACAAACATTCAATACTGGTTATAATTGCTTTTTCCGAAGAATCAAAAGTAAATCTATGAAATGGTATGATGTATCTCAAACTTATTGAATCTAGTTTATAAATTTAAATTTGTATTCTCAAATTTCATTTATAATGGCTTGCTACTGAAAAAAAATTGATTTTGCTTAATGCATAACTTTTATGTCACCATTAAGGGTTAAATTTTTGTTTAGTGTTTTCTAACAATTCCCTATTTCTTTTAATTATTCCCTACTTGAGGGATATTGATAAATTCTGTACTTTAGCCGCTAATCTGCTGTTTAATAAATGTAAACAAAATATAATAACAAATAGTTTGAGTGAATACCGACAGTTCTCTGTTAAATTGTTTTCTTGATGATTTATACTGAATTATCAGCTTTTATTCAGAAAACTTATTTTAATTAATCATGACTCACGTAAGTGCTTTGAATTTGAGAATTATTTTTAAGAATGTATATGGTACAATATAATTTATATGGATATATACAGTTTTCAATATGAAAATAGTGTTCTGACAGAAAATGTATTTTCTATTTATCTCTAATTTTATTAAATTATATATTATTTTTTTAGAATACTAAATTGTATTTATATCTTTTTGGTTATTGTTTTTGTAATTCTATTTAATGATTACTTTAAAGAAAAATAGCTTAAACAATTTTATTTTTATAACTTTGAAGTGTATATTATTTCGTTATCATATCATTTATTTGTTTATACTTTATTTACTATGTTTCCAAATATCCTTGTTACTGAAATTATTATGTTTTGATATTTCTTTTATAATAAATTTCTTTTATTCTTATATTAAATTTAAATATATAAAATATTTCTTTAAGCTTTTTAAAAGAATTGCTACTACAACAATAAATTAAAATAATAATCTTTCTTATCCATATTGTGGTTATTTTGTCGGTATTATTTTTATTTAATTCTAAAAAAGTTATTTTGTTAACTTTCCAAGGCATTTTTGCTTAAATATTTTAAAAATAAATTGATACATCAATTTTAAATCTTTATTTTCTTCAATAAAGCTAAAAGACATGTTACTTTAAATTAGTATTTCTAAACTTATTGTAATTACTAACTAGTAATAAAAACTACTAAAAAATAATAAAATCAAAAAGGATGAATACTTGTTGGGCATTATATGCGTATTTTTGTCTATTTGTATTATTTAGTTATAAAATAGTGCATTTTTGTGGCCAGAGTAGTGCTCCCTGGCTATGTTTTCATATGACTTGTCTTTTAATTACTTTTTTTTTTCACTTGTCACATGACAACAGTACTTTATTTGGATTTGTGTGATTAAAAATACTGAATAATTTGCTGTTAAAATTTTCAATGTCTGGATATAAAAAGGAAAAGGTGTTTATTTCTCTAAAATTAATTACAATAGGGACAATCTTTTTTTTTTTTGCATTTTATTGTTTGATATTTGAATTATTGAAATATCTACTGAGTTAAAATATGACATTCACATTATTTTCCAATTACCTTAAAATGATCATTTATTATTGTATATGTATTGGGTAATGGAAAAAAACTTGGATATTAGTATGTGTACTTGCTCAATTTTTGTTGACTAGCTTCTCTCTCTTCCAGGAATTACCTGAGGATCACACATATGGAGTTGATTCTACTCAAGATGTTAATACTAATTTTAATATTAATTGGATTCAGTATGTAAACTTTGTTATTAATATTTATGTAAAATAATTATCTCATGCTGAATTTAGTTTTTATAGTATTGCAGTTTGTGTATGTTTGCATGTTTCTTTTGATATATTACTTCTTAAATTAAAAGGCAATTTGCTAACTTTTATTATAATAAAAGAACTTGTGATATAAGTGTTTTTAATAAAATTTTTTGAAGGAGAATAATTTAGGCAATATATGATATGATCAGGGACTTACCTAATGTTTTAATTTTATTGGCAAAATTAGGATAAATCTTTCTGGGTTGGAGTAGAATTGGATATCTGGATTTGGCAAAAACGTTTTTAATAAATTATCATTTTTGCTAACCTTATCTTTGTGTTTGTGTTGTGGCTATCTTGTTTGTCACCTCTTGATGTCTATCATGGCGTCAAAAGCATCGTTAAACAATTAAGGGTTGCTTGATTGCAAACTTTTACAAACTCTTTTATAGTATATAACTATTATGAGAGTTTCAATTTTATAAATCACATTTATTAATATTAGATGGAATCAGAATTTTCAAAGAAGGGTTTGCAGAGTGTATAATAAATGAGCCACAAATAATTCGCTAAAACGTTTTGCTACCTATGCAAACCATCAATAACACCTATTATTTTCCTTTGAATTGTCATATACATTGGTCTCAAAAGACTCAACTCTATTTATGGGTATAAAGTATCCTTTATAATATATTTTGTACTGTCACTGTTATTTCTCTAGAGGTAATGGGTTTGTTTGGGAAGTGCTTCCATATCCTCATTATTCTTACTTATCTTGCCATTCAGCAACTTTTCATACCTCCAACTAACAGTTATTCATTTCATATGTAACTTAATTCTTTTATCCAAAATATTTTCTAAAAAATTACACTTAACTATAAAAATGCATTGCATCGTTATAATTTATTCATTTTGTCTGCATTTTTTTCCTAAAGAAATAGGACTCGTTCACTCACTTAACATTAAGTTAAAGCATAAGTTTCCAAAGTGGTCCAGGTGGACCCCTAAAGATCCATAGTAGACCACATGGGGGTCCACGTAGAACTGAAAAGAAAACAGGGGTTCACAAGTTGTAAGTGGGGGTCCACATAAAATTTTCTGGTTTTCATAATAAAGAACAAAGATTTTGGCTTGGATTTACCTATCAACATACAACAGGTACCATCATTCTCTAGGTAGGTTTTCAAAAATATTCAATACTCAGTTCAAACACAAAATTGAATAGAACAATAGATAATAGTTCAAGTGTACACCACATGTCAAGACTTGCAAAGTGTTGCCCATGCGCCCGCTCATCTGAGATGCTTGTTTAGACCAGCAAAGGGATGAAATGCAACTTGCTCTATGCTTGCAATCCACATTAGTATAAATACGAATGCTAAGAACAAAATGTTACTCATTTGTTTCCGGGCTTTTAAACATAAAAGTGTGACTGTGAGTAAATCGATGTCAGTGTTTGCAGTGCCAAAAAAAATAAGTATCTGCCTATTTGTTATACATATTTTTTATTGTATATTGTAATCTATGAATCATATTATATTTGTTTTACTACTTGAGTGTAGCAGGTAGTTATTTAGTAAAATTATAAATACTAGAGATTATTCTAAACTTAAATTAAAAAAGCCAGGGAAGATTAAGCTTTAGGTACCTAGGTGTACTTTTTTGTTTAAGTAGTTTTTGTTAGTACCTAGGTACTTTTTGTTACCGTTAGGGGATCTACCAAAAATAGTAAAACTTTGAAAGTGGTCCACGAGAAAAAAAAAAAGTTTGGAAACCCATGAGCTAAAGGAACTGTAAAAATTTTTTGAAAGTATACTTATTTTAAAATATTATTTAAAACAGTTAGGTACTCAGTTATTTATTACTTTAGAATTCAATAAGTATATATTATTACAAATGTATTTTTAAAATTTTTGATTAATTAAAATTAAATCAATAGCCCATAATGAAAAACAAATGATAAAAAGGTGAAATTTTTTTGAAACACGAAACAAAAACTAAGACAAACAAAAAACTATACACTCATTATTATTAATTTTGTATACATGATTCATGTAAAAATTACATACATTTCTTTTTTCTTCATTTAACTTCAATAACGTTTTTATTAAATGGAACTTTTTAGAATCTATTAGATCAAACACAAATGTATATAGTTGAGTTTGTGAATAACTGACATACATATTGAAATATTCTTTACTGTTTCTTTAAATTATGGAAAGCTTTCAGTATACAAGTATTTTTAATTATTATTCACATTAAAAAATTGTAATTTATTAAAAGTAAGTTAATATATGGTATAATTTTTTAATGTCAAAAGAAATTAAAATAAAAAGGAAAGAAAATAAAAAGCATTGTTGCTGGAAAATAAAATATATTTTTAAGATTTTTTAAGTGTCATAAATATTTCTATGTGAATTTTCATTATCCTTTTTATAATAATTTTTGAAGGATAATTTTTAATAATAATGGTGCCTAATGTACATTTCTCTTTTTTGCAGAATGTTAAATGCTGATTCTCAGGTATCCCAAGATGTATGTATTAAAATGTGCATATTTTATTCTTTATTTTTTTAATCCTAGCATTTTTATTTGAATTAATTATATAAAGTAATTACATTTTTTGCACAAGAATTTTTGAGAATATAAAAAATTGCCAAGCTCAAATGAGATTTTTAATTCTATAATTTTTTTTAATATCTGTCTCGTGTCATTATGTATTTTATTGTAAAGTAAATTACAGTAGTTTTATTTTTCTATGTATTTTCTACTTATGTATTATTTTTATATGTTCATTTTGTATAACACATGTAAGTAAATTTAAATAAAGTTTAAATTTTTGTCATTATGTTATAAATGCATATTTACTGTAATTATATTTCCCTCCCTTGTATTTTTAGGGATATCTACCATTTAATATGGATGATAGTCTTAACTCTAACGAATGCCAAGATATCTTACAGTTTCTTGCATCAAAGTTCGTAAATTATATTTACTCTAATTATTAATGTTTTAAGAATATTTAAGTCTTTTGTCTATAAAAGGAATAATTGTTAACTGGATTTTAATGCTCATTTTTACTCTAGTAGAAATATTAAAACCAATTACAAATTGAGCCAATGAAATTGTTTCTGTTTCTAAAATTTTTGTTTCATCGATAAACTGTGTTGATGTTCCTCTTATCTTTTAGAAACTGAGGGGATATCGTTAAATAGTTTAGCTAAAATTAAGTTCTATTATTTAAGAAACTCTTTGTAAGAGAAGCATAAAATCTAGTTTAAAATGGCAGAAGTTCGTATTCCATTGTTATGTTTGAGTTATCACATTTACTTATATTAAAAAAAGATTATTATAAACTTATTTATTTTTCAGTAATTTTGAAGCTAACCAGGAAGGAACTAGTGTATATCAAACCATACTGGACTCAATTAATTTTCCAAAACAAGTAGGTTTATTATTAAGGTTCACATGTGAAATATTGTCACTATTTTATTTCAAGTGTTGTCATCTTATGCATGTGTATAATATTTCATATTGAAATGGTTAGATTTTATATTAATGTTTTTTAATAGGAAGTAAATCAATATAAAATCTCAATTTAAAAATGTAATTTTTTAAAATCAATTTTTAATTTTAGTTAAATTTTAAAAAATGTATAGAATTATGTTTACTAATAATTATAGTGAAAAATGTTGATACAATATGCTTATTTTTTAGCAAATATTTGTCAATAACTCTATTATTTTTATATTATTCTGTCATGTTTTTAAATATAAATAAATTAATACAATGTAAAACCTTAATAATGGACACTTTGGTTAAATTAACATGTTCATAGGTAACTATTTTTTAGGAATTTTATCAAAATTTAGATTTAATTTTTAATTATATAAATATCAAAATTAAGTATGCAAAAAAAAAAAAAAAAACATCAGAATTATATTTATAATAAATTTGAAAGTTACCTATTTAAAAATAATTATGTAGTTTCTTTTCAAGTTTTGCTTATAAACCTAACTTTGCAATTAAATGTTTAAAAAGAAGTTTATATTTAAAGGAAATGTTAGTTTGTGTTGAGGAGGAGGAATCTTATAAGTTTTTGTTTTGTATATTTGTTATCCAAAATTTGTTTTCTTTCCCTCAATTTATGATTAATTAGCAATGCAATGCAAATGTTCTGAAAATTATATAAATAAACAAACAATAAGAAGAAAAAAATTGTAATTTTTATGGGTAATTCACATTTATTTTTTAAATATTTTTATACAACATAGTTTCATTTTTATCATTCTAAGCAAAAAAAAATTTTTTAATATTGTTTTCTTTTTATTATTTCTTTTACAAATCCGTATAGAAGTGAGAAATCAATTATATCTAAGTGTTTCTTCAATTTTTACATTTTCATCAGTGTTAATTAAATTATTTAAATTTTATTCAAGTTTAAAATAGTTCAAGGGTTTGAATCCGACATTGGGCAGTGATATTTGTAGTTAATAATCTACTTAATCTAATTAGAAGCCTTAAATAAATAAAAAAAAAATGAGTGACAAGCCAAACCAGCTATTTTTGTATAAAATTGTATAATTATTTCTAGGCTATAAAATATTAATTTATAACATAAAACTGTATTTTATTGCTTTTGTCTCGTTTTCAAAAGTATAGGTTAGTGCTTAAGGTTTCTAATATAGTATTTTAATATGTTGCATAATTTTGGAATTCAATATCTGCACCAAGTGCCACTTACTTATCTTGCCAACCTAAACTACTAACTTTTATCCAGTTGCACTCAAACTTCAGCTTTACAATTGCGTGATATTTTAAATTACAAATATCAAAATTTCTCGAATATTTCTTTATAATTACTTACTACAGAAGTATTAAAATTCTAAAAACTAAAAATTACATAAATAGCACAAAGATTACATATAAAAAAATATATCAACTTAGTATCATCGTCTACAACAACCGGGCAATAGACCTAAATCTATAATGTGGATAAATGCATTTTTATAAAAATTTGAATTTTAATTAACTGAGCCACCTTAATAAAAAAAGTATCAGTTTAGCACAATGCAATCTAAGGTTTGGTTGAACTGTGCAATAAAGCTAAATCTGTAATGTAAATATACATTCTTCCAAAAACTAGTTATCTAATTAATCTATGTAATATTTATAAACAATACATAATGTGTAACATAAATTATTATTTTGCAATATTAATTAAATACATAAAATAACTCATCTAATCATTCCTTGCAGAGTTATAGACACTAGTCAGACAATCGGCAGATATTATGGCTTCCAAGAATTATTCTATGATGTTCTCTGAATGGTTACTTGGATATATATACTCTGTGAGGAAAATTATAATCAAAAACAATATGAAAATTAATTTATTTTATAAACTTTCAAAACAAATTTTAATTAAGAAAGTTAAAATATTTGCTGCAAACTAATATTCAAAAACTTAAATTTTAAAAAAATATTTCAAAACATAAACATTAAATCATCAAATAAAAGTTTAAACTGTAATATATTAAAAACAAATTTCTAATCAAGAGTTAGCTCAAATTTTCTGCACGTATATAGTCACATTATGTCATACAAATGCAAGAAATATATTCATGTGATAAGCCATTTGTGATTTCCATGTTTTATTCTTTTCACTGGCACTTGGGATTTAGCTGCATTATTAATCAATATATTTAAAATTTTTGCACAATACTTCAAACTTTCAATATTTTAAATTTCAATTGGATTTCATTTTTCTTTAATTTTTTCAAATAAATCTTTTAATTGGAAATTAAAATAAACAGTAAACTTAACTTATTTTAAGTGACGTGTACTTTTTTTATTGAGAATTAAAAATATTAATTAAAAAAAAGAAATTCTTAAGACATCCTATTCAAATTTGATCTGCATAAACCTGTTTAAATAAGCATTTAATACAAAAAAATTTAGAAAGTTTATTTTGTTTCTAGTTTAATATTTTGTTTTAATATTCTGATAAGTTAAAATTCAGCTAAAGCATTTATGCAGAGATCTATATTTAATTTTATGTAATGTTAATAAAACAACAAAATATGTTTATAATCATTTTCACTTTCATGATAATCCATTCATAAATAATAATAAAGAATTATAAATGTACTCTGAAAGGCGTTACTTCAAAATCTTTAAAGTTTAAGGAGAAATTATTTGATGCTATATTAAATTTTTAATAGTGTAAAAAAGAAACTGGTTCTTTGTTAAAAATTAGTAAAAACCAAATGTCCTATAAATGTTTCTCTATAGATATTTGTACATAAATTCCTCTTCTTCTTAGAGTTGGGTTTGTATGTCATTGGGTACCTCTGCTTTTATCAGCATTTTGTACCATTGATTCCAAACCCAATGTTTCCTAGTTCCAGTTGCTTGGGTCACCCACTTTATTAATAAAGTCCAATAACCCTTTAATGGAGTCTAGGTGTAACTCTCTAGTATGGATGATGCCTAAAGAAGTTAATCTAGGGAGGGCAAGAGCCTCACATTCGTAAATGATATGCTCTGCCGTTTCCTCTTGCGTATGACATTTCGAGCAGATAGGGTCTTGCTGAAACAGTCCCATCTGGTCAGAAAGTCAGTCATGCTAGGGATAGCTTCCTGACTTTCACTAGAAGATGGTTTGGAGGTCATTTCTACCTCAAGTGAAGGATTCATTGTTGCCCCTTTACAAGATTACCTCTGAGTTCCCTTGTCTTTTTCAGCAAGGTCTACTTCAGAGACTTCACCTGCAAATGCAGAAAGGTTTGTTATTTCTTGTGTCTTTTCAGCCACAAGATAATAATTAATAAGCTCAGGTAATATAAGTCCACCCAGCATTGCCTGAGTTACTGGGCAAGGCAAATTACTCTAGAAGTTCGTCAGGCAACTTGAGGCTCCGTTAAGACACCATTACCGCGATGCCAAATAACCCTAGGCACGGGTCGCATAACACCAGGGTTTACAGGAGCTGGTTCACAGCCTCTGATTCTATATTCAAGGCTATCCTGTCATTCCTACAGGACATTCGGCTATCCACCACCTGCCGACAGGCCTAGTGGCTGCTCAAGCCCCAGGAAGGTACGCGTACCCCCTGGTTCCAGGTTCAAGTAGAGATACTGAAGTTAAAACAATAAAATCAGAATTTTGCTTTATAGTGACTTATTTATGTTAAATATTTCTTCCGTTTTGTCTTTTTGGCAATATTTTCAAAGGTTTAAGCATCACAGGATTTTTATTTCGGTTAAGATAAGGGATTTGAGGTTTACACAGTCTTAAATTCAGGAAATACACGATAATTGTTTCCCACATTAGCAACCTTTGAAAAAAGTAACTTTGAATTTTAGTAGCAATACATTAAATTAATAAGACGCGTTCATGATAAAGAAACACATATATAAATTCTCTCAATTTACGATTTTATAAGTGTAGCACCTAGTAACGCAAATAGGAACATACCGCTATTGATTACAGTTACATATCGCTTTATGTAATAGCTGTATATTTCTATGACATACTGTTGTTGCTGTTGCATCAGCATACTTTCCTATACGTAGTTTTCAGTTAGGCTCTACGAGTTGAGTGAAAGCAGCTGAGTAATTCAGAAGCAGGAACCAAGCAGTTGACCCCAATAGGTGACCTGCCTCACCAGAGTTACTTATTACACTTGGAATCCATTGAGACCACAAACCAATTAATGTTCCCCAGCCACTTGTAGTGGACATGTCTGATCTTCAATTAAATTGGGATTCGAACTCAATACCTTTTAACATTGAGAATGACGCCCTAAACAACAAGGTCATCACTACTGCCTTTTACATGTTGTTTGTCAACATGTTCATTGGAGTAAAATGCTTGGTGCTGGGCACTTGAAAGGTCTTACATATTCTGGGGGTGACAAGAGGTTTTCTCTTCGCCCTATATGCCAGCCAGAATAGGTATCTTCTCAGCACAACTTGTTCTGGACTGGGAGAATACCCACAGTTGTTCACTTCTTGAATCAGATTTCTGTTTCATTGGTCTGACTTCGTCAGAGCAGATGGGAGATTAGAAACAACAACATGTTGTTTTAAACAGATACATATCGATGTTTTGTGTGAGTGTGTATGATAACATCATTTTAAATGAACTGATGCTTCCTCATAGTAGAGAAATATCAAATACTCTGATTGAAAAAAAGATAAATCTTTATCAATCAGAGTATTTGATTTTCTCTAGAAAAAAAAATAGCAAAAACTCTTCAAAAGCACACATGGAAAAGGGAAAAATTATATTTAATAATAAAATATAGGATGTGATTTGGATAGTCTAGATTTTGGCTGCAGTATTGGCATGACAAGCAAAGAAAAAACTTTTATTGTATTTAAGGAATAAAAATGAAGATGGCTGTACAGTGATTTTTGAGGACTAACTAATCTAGAATGCTCTAGGCAGAAGATACGTTTAATCGTAGGCTTCATAACTGGGCACTATTATTTCAGAAAACACCTTCACAAAATGGGACTGTTACAGCAAAATTTTTTTATCATAGAAAAGCTGTTTAGTATTAGTAAACCTACTTCATATATATTTTTAAATCCATTTCATAGCAATTTCAGTACTGTCTATCTATACCATGCATAGCTCTAAAAAGGTAGTCTGATTAGTAATATTTGCTATATTAACAAGAGTCGGCCATTTCAATAAGGATTAAAAGTTATGAATTGGCAGTATTTGGAATAGAACCTTATGTTATTTTCAAAACATTATGTAATCCAAAGAATGTGTTTTTTCTACTTTCTCCTGATGAAAATAGAACATCTCTTGTTTCCACAGTAGCAGACAGGCATAGCCAAATTTTCAGGAGTTATTCTTGTAATAGACAGTTTAAGAGTTTTGTCTTCTACCTCAGCATAGAGAGTTTTTGCATTTGACTGAATAAGTGTTTAATAGATTTTTCTCAATAAAAGATTCGAAAAGTAAAAAAGTGTTGCGAAGAAAGCTATTATTGTTCATTTCTAGATTGTAAAGAGCATATATGATTTCTTTTATAAACAATAATTGAATATTATTTAAAAATTACTTTTTTTCACATCATGTTTAACATATTTTTTAAATTCTAGGAAATTATAGATGTGACTGAGGTTCAACAACCTGTAGAATCTTCTAGTTCACAATATGTGCCATCATCATTACCAGCAAGGTATTTATTTGATTTATACTATTATTGTGTAAAAAATTAAGTTCTTAAAGTTATGACAGCATCTGAATCTGATATTAAGAAAACTATATTTATACAGCCAAAACTGGCCAGGGCAATTTGATTTTAATGTATCATTCACTGAACCTGAAAAGATCAAAGGTGTTTCATGGACAGTAAGTATATTTATTTTAAACTATTTACAAAAAAAAAAAAATGAATTTGGATGAAAAATTTTTTTTATATGCTTTGAACATTCTATTTTGCAGTACTCAAACATTACAAATAGATTATATGTTGCTAAAGATGTGACGTGCCCAATTAATTTTTCTACAAACTCTGTTATACCAGCGGGTGTAAAAATTAGAACAATGGCATTATTCAGCTCACCTGAATCTGCTTCTGAAGTTGTTTCAAGATGTTTAGACCATACAAAGCTAGATATATCCAAAAGTATGTATTGTTGCTTTTTATGTTATTGTTCTGATGTTATATTTGTTTCCATATATAAAATTGTTAACTAGTATTATGTATTTTGAGTATGTATTGGAGTTACGTATTTGCATCACATTTTAAAATAAACTTTGATTTTTCTTTAAATATTTATTTTTTGTAATATATTTGACACTGCAATTAAAATTTGAAATTCATTAAATTTACATTTGATTCATAAATATCCAATGTACAGTTTCTCCTGTTGTCATCTGTTCCAAATTTTCTTAGTTTGATTTTATTATTTCACTTTATAAGGAGTGTTTTTATTCTAAAAAAATTTGACTTAGTAATTTTTACAAGATGGATTGATAAAATAAAAAAATTAAAAGTTTGTTTAAAATTATACTGATTTTATAATCATTTGCATCTTATTTGGATTTCATTATTTATCTATATTATATCTTTAAATATTGAAAATTTTGCTTTTTTATAATAAATTTTTTTATTCCATTTTAAACACACTGTTAGAAGATATTATCAAAACAAATTAATTTTATTTACTTTGCATTCAAATAATTTACTTTTATTATCAAGAAAACATTTTAATTGTCATTTTTTATAAAATGTGTTTAATAAAAAGTTTCAGTTATGTACTTAATTAAGAAGCATTTTTAATAAATATGTTCAATTTATTTATTTCTCTAAATTTTTTCTCCAAGTTTGCATAAAAAAATTTTTTCTAATTGTATATATTTAAATTATTTTAACATTTCTAACTTGTGCATAATTTTTCTTTAATGAAAATTCTTGTAACCATTGAAGCTGTATCAGTATTAAAATAGCATTCAAGAATATGAAAGTTGCATTTTATTTTCTTTAATGCTTATTTTTATATTATTGAAATGCATTGAACTTAAAAGTTACAATGTACCACTTGAAATTAGTCAAAAAGCGAAATATTGAGGAAAAATCAATGAAACACTTACGTTAACACTGTATGACATTTATTGATAGTAAAATATATTCTAATGCATAACTTAAAATATTTTTGTGAAGAAATTTAGTAAAATTTTTGCTGAACAGTTATTAAGGATTGACTTTATTTTGAAAGAGTGCTTTTGATAAATCAGTACTTATTAAAGAGTAAGTTGTGAATAAATAAAATTTTTTAACTAATTTGTAAGTAAAATTAACAGGGTAAATTGTTTCTTCAGTTTCTATAAAAGGAAATAATCAAATTCTAGAAAGTTTCTTGACTTTTAAGATATAAAGTCAAGTAAATATAAATTAAAAATTTTCTACACAGATTTGATTCTATTTTATTTATACGGCTTTGAAGAAAAAAAATGTAAGAAGGTAATTTCTTTCATATCTCGATCAATATAATAAGTTATTCCCAGTCTAAGATGAGAATTATTTTCATTTTGATAAATTAATATTAAATTCTGAGATCTAATGTATTGTGATTATCTAGCATCTTACTGATGGACAAAAAAATATTCAAAATAATGGAAATATGGATTTCAAATTTCTTCTGAGACTCCAATTAAATATTTCTGAGATTTAGGATGTGAGTGTGATAATATGGTTAAAGACGCTACATTGATTTCTTAAGTTTCAATTGAAATTATTATACTTTTGCAATATTAAAAACATTTAATAATTGAGTGCATTTTATTGTTTAATGTCCTTTTGAAGAAAAGTTTAAAAAATTTGACACCAGTTGCTAAATTGTTCAAAAATTATATTTTGTTTGTTACCATATTTGAATAAATAATGTATGTTTAGAAAAAGAGTTTTAATGGAATAAATCTTTAAATCATTTCATTTTTCTAAGAAGTAAATAAACAAAATAAAATAATACTTTTAATATTTTTGTATCAATTTTGATTTTTCAAAATAATTAATTTCTATCTGGGTGTAATATGTTTTTAATGGTTCAGAATCCACTTCATATTGTAGGTGTTGATTGATTTATCCATTTGAGTGCTAAAAATAACTGTAGAGCAATAGACGAATCAAACTAATTATTACCATGAGTTGAATTCATTCATAGTTATCATTTTCCCAAATACTTTTCTTGGGCATGATTAAAAAAAAAAAGCACACATTTTCTTATAACTTCTTTTACCCAAAATTTCGCTACAACAATTTAAATAAAAATTAAACACAATTTTTTTGTCTATCAATTAATCAAATTAGTTGAATTCATGATTTTTCAGATTATGTACTCCAAAAAAAGGGTTATCATCATAATGTAACTATACTTGTTATTTTTCTTTTCTCTGAAAATTGTTGCTCCATCTACCATCATTACTATGCACTGTCTTTTAAAATTTTCTTGAGTTCAAGTTTCAAAACTTAATACATAATTATGTTCTCAAATTGAAAAGGAGATTAATTTCAATAGTAGCTGAGAAAATTTAAAACCCATTGACGTAATCATGAACTCTTTAGAAGCACAAATTTAGTTGTTTAAATTTTATACTAGCTAAAATTTGCACTGCAGATTTTTTATTGATTGAAATTCTTCAAGTAATTAATTTACATATAAAGAATTTGTGTGTTGTGCTCGATCAAGAAAAAGGCTTCCAATTGATTTTACAACTGCATCTATAAAAGATTTTTCTGTAATTAATATGAATTTTTACAGAAATAATATTAATCTCAAAAACTATGAAAAAATGTAATTGAAGCCTTTAATGGTATGTAGTCCAATTAGGAGTTATTTTGTCCTTTTTACATTGAAAGTAACTCTTAAACATTGAAAGTAAGCTCTTAAAATATTTTAATGCTTCCAAAGAATTTTTCAGTATATTTCTTGAAAGATATAAAGTTTTCTGTAGTTATTTTTCCACAAATTTTTTAAATTGCATACCCAGTTTGTCTGTAAAAGTATTTAGTATCATCATTTCCTGTTAATTTTTTGTTTATTTTTAGTCTACCATTCATAATATGAGGCGAAAAAAATTAGCACCACAAACAGAACTTTTCAGCTGTTTGTAATAATTTTAAGAACTGGAATAATGAGAAGTATACATACTTATGCCTTCTCAAATACTCAGGTGAAACAATTGGTACTGTCACTTTGATCTTATTTTCTTATTATGAAATTAAGTTATGGATTACTCTAATGTAAAGTTGGCAGATATAGGATTACTTTGCATTATATATATAATTATAAATGAATGAAAGCAAAAATTTTAAGAGCGAGTTTTAAATATAAATTTTTAATTATTTCAAAGTAAAAATTCCATATAGCTGATATTAAATCATATAAGATTCTTTAATTTAAACTTTATATTCCTTATAAAAGAATTTTTAATTCATTTTTATAAATTTGTTGTTATATTCAAATTATTTCTTGGTTTATTATTCAAATTATTTCTTGGCTTACTGTTGTATTTGCAATTTTAATTGGTTTTGAATTAAATTTATTTAGAAATTAGTTAATAAAGTTTATCTTGTTTTTGAAGTATTAATTTTGTAAAAATAAGTTATTCATTTTTTATGTATTTTATCATTTGCCATGGATTAATCGCGCAATAAAAATGTTTTAAAAAGTTTTATTTCATTAAAAGCTAGAGAGAGAGAGAGAGTTATGGTTCCTTTGCTTGTGTGGTAGATTTTTTTACTGTCACATTTAACTAAGTGAAAATTGCTCACATGAACAGCAGGGATTAATTATTTTTCATTGTTGGTGATATTGCAATTTTTAAAGCTAAGGGATAGCAATATTTTGATCCTGGTTAAATTTTGAATTATTTTTTTTACTTTTTTTATCAAATTTAAAAGGCATTTTTTAAAAATTATATTTATCTAAATAGATTCATTTATCACCAGAAATATAATTGTACATACGAGGGTCACTCTGAAATTTTTGAGATACAGCTAGGTTTTTAAAGTTACACTTACAAAATTTTAGGTGTGTTCAAAGTAATCTCCTTCAGTATCAATGCACTTTTGTAGACGAATTTTCCACAGATTAAATCCCTCAAGCCATTCATTTCTTCGAATATATGAAAAAAATGCTTTTATAGCCACATCAATCTCTTCTTCTGAATGAAAACAACATCCACGAAAGTTCTTTTTTAGATTAAAGAATAACCAAAAGTCGCACATAGCTTGATAAGGTGAATATGGGGGATATTCGATCACTTTAATTTGTTTTTGTTTAAGAAACTCAACTGTTAATCCGGCTGTATGTGAAGATGCATTGTCATAGTGAAGCATGAGTCCCCTAACATTCAATTCTTGTAGAATTTCTGGAAGACATTTAGTGGTTTACCAGTTTGCTGTTACTGTCTTCTGTCCTTCCAACTTGATGGCTTTGACCAATCCCGTATTTCTGAAGAAAATGGCATACATCACTTTTTTAAGTGCGCGTTGTTTTTTTACCATTGTCGGCATGAGATAATCTTCAAAGACCCATACTTTGCTTTCTTGACGTGTTGGAACGTCAAAGAACGGTATGCACGTTTCATCACCTGTTACAATTTTAGAAATGATGCGGTGGCCACCATCATTCAGCATATGTATGATCAAAGCAAACTAAAAATTTTCTATTATCCAAAGAAAATTGTAAAGATTTTTCTCTCTTAGATTAGATGTGCATGATCACAAAAACTTCTTACAACTGGAGAATTTTGAGAAAAATCTTTAGAAAAGGAAATTTTTATACATTTTTCTGAAGTTAAATTTTGGTTATAACAATGATTGACAAAAAATAATTAAAGTCTCAACATAGTTGAATTAAATATACATATATAGTCTTTGTTTATTTTTGAATTGCTGCACAACAATGTTGCTTTTTTAGGTCATTTCAAATAATAATAATTCCTAACAAAATTTAAAATATTTGTTAGGAATGTAAGAGAAACTAGGAGTATCCTATTGATATTAATCTGCATGCAAACACATTTTGCTTTTAAGATTAGATTTTATTAACTGAACATATAGCTGAATGTTTAATGCTTTGCTCTTCTGTTCAATAGTTCATTGTTTACCTCCCAACTTTATTTTCAATTAGATTTCAATTAGATTCGACTCCTATCTTTAACGTTATATTTAGATAGTATAATAAAATATGCAAAACTGTTAAGCATTTTGCATGAAGCTCATATTAAATTAACAGTGCCAATTGTAATTTTCATTTTATATATATATATATATATATATATATATGATATATATATATATATATATAATCTTAGTTTGTGTGTTTAAATTAATATATTTAAAATATGGATATGAATAATTTGCACTGATTATTCTTAATATTTTTTTCCTTTTGAGTTATTTTGAGTAATTTTTTAGCTTTATTTAATATGGTTACTTTTTCTTCGTACTTTTATCCACAGGAAATTTTTTAGTGAGATTTCAGTAAGAGAGAAATCATTATCAGGGAAAGCAAAGCAAAACTTAATTGTTCATTATATTCAGAATTACAAAAGGGAAGTAAGTAATTAATTATGGCAAAAGTGTAAGCTTGTGAATAAATAAATTAAAGTAAGTATCTTATAATGTCATGGATTTTTTTTTAAATTTAAAAAATTACTTTAATGTGAACTTTAAATAAATTTCCTTAGTAGAATTGTTTTCCTTTTTATTAGATTCTACTAAATAGAAAAATTTGTGAATTAACGTTACATATATTTCCTGAACATTTTGTAAAAGACGTTTACATTTTACATGCATTTCTAATAATAATTCAATCTCATTTGTGATATGATATAGGAAACAGCTTTGCAAGATTTATAAATAAAAAAAAAAAAACAAATATTGGAAAGAATCTTATCCAAGTGCATATTTAATAACCTATTCTTTTCATAAATATGAATGAGATATTAATTTTTTAGCAATTTTAATTTGTCATTTTTCTATTTTGCAGATATATCAGGAGCAGAACATTTTGTTCGGTGTGAAAGCTTAATGGCTGAATATGAAACTGATGTATTGACAAGGCGCCATAGTGTAGTTGTACCCTTTGAAAATCCTCCTGGTATAATTTTATTTACTTTTTATTTCATTCATTAAATTATCATTACTATTAAGATAACTTGATATTTTTTGTAAATTATAGTTGGACAAAAATTTTCAACATACTTATACAAGTTCACGTGTTTTGGATCATGTCCGGGCCTTAATAGAAGACCTCTAATGATAGTGTTTTCTTTGGAACATGAGTAAGTTTTATGTTATTTAAATTTGAATCTGTATTGTTTTTTATATTTAATTCAACAGGAATATAATATAAATATTATTTTTTTTATTCTCAATCTGTCTTGATATAAGGAGTTACAAAATAAAATATATATCTTGTACCCTATTGGAAATCTTAATGTTGTTAGTATGATTAAACTAAATGATTTTTATTGTATATACTGTATAATATTATCAATATTGTAGGATACATTTTGTAATTACTATATTTAACATTATTTTGCTTTAATATTGCATTTATTTTTTACTTCAAGTAAAGCATTACAATAGAATAACAAATTGTGCATTAAATCCTTTATCCTATTTTAACTATATTTTTTATGTATGTTGAAGATATAGTGTAAGAGGTTTTCCCCTTCATTGTAAAGGGGGATTATAAAAAAAATTCAGTGATGAATAAACTGTTATGTCTTAAAAAACAACATATTTAAGCTTTTTATTCTTTTGAAAATTAACTGCAGTTATTGTTTTTTACGTATTGTGAACATTTTATTATTTAAAATAGTTGAGTATTATTAACTTATGTTATTAAAACTTAAAAAATTAAAATCTTTTGTTCATTAAACTGCTGAAATATTCCTTTATTAGAAGCTATTATTTCAGATTCGAAGTTTTGTAAATTAGTATTTGTATCTAATTAATGATCTTGTTGCTAATTTTTTCCTAATAACAAAATCATTAATGAATTAACTAAAGTATTTAGTTTTTTAAATAATTAAAACATTTTTATTAAATTTATAGGAATTTTTTGGAAATTAAATATTTTTATTTTTATTTTGAATGATTTCTATACATTGTTATATGAAGAAAAGTGAACAGATATGTTTATATATTTGCCTTTTAAAGATATAAAATAAAATCATTTTCCAAAAATTACATTTATATTTTTGCTTCAGATTTTCCTATTTTTATATGTATTTTTGAACAAAAAATATTTTAACTTATTATTTTTTTGAGTAATAATTCAAGAAATAATTATATAGCACTTTTAATATCACTGTACAAATTTTAACATTAAATAAAATACCATATCATACCATTCAAACATTAATTTTAACATTTATTCTGTAGCAAGATAGTTTTGTAGTTATAAAGAAATTGTGTAATTCTTTTATATTATTTTTTAGAAACAAAGTACTTGGCAGAAGAAAATTAGATATCAAAATATGTGCTTGTCCTGTACGCGACAGCAGAGCTGATGAACAACATGTTTCTAATAAACCGAGCACTTCAAAGAAACGAAAGAAAACCGAATCAGGTATGTCCATTATATTAAATTCTTTGTATTAACAATTTTTAGAAATTTTTTATTATTATTTATTTTTTTTAAATTTTTATTTTAAGGAATAAGCGTCTTCACACCTCCTTCCCCACCATGTCTTGCTAATGTAAATTATGTGATTTACTTGAAATTCCAGGATTTAGTTTTAATTTTATAAATACTTGTCCTTTTTCTTTTTTAAGAGTAAATAAATCTTTCAGCTAATAGCATTTTTATTGCTTAATTCTAAATTTTTTGTATATTTTTCTTTTATTATTTTAAAATTTTCCTGTTGTCTTACTATTTGTACCCAATTTATTTTTAAAAGGTATAGATTTCTACAGAAAAATTTCTTTTATTTCATTCATATATTTGTATACACGCACTGTATATATCTAATGGTTTTAAATCATTTACACGGTACCTGTTTCTTAAGAAAGTTTTAAATAACTTTTTAATTAATAATGTAATTTTGTTGGTTTTTAAAGTTCATCTTAATTTAGGTTTGCTTTCTTTTACATGATGTTATCAAGGAAAAATTATGAAACAAGTAAATGTACGAACAAGATTGGTAAAAAACTAAAGTATATATATTATTATAAAATGAATTTTTATTATTTTTAATCAAAAATTATTATTTCAAATCTTAAAAGAAAGCAACTTTCATATTCTTCGTAGGGTAAAGAGAACAGATAAATAACAAATTATGGCTCCTCTCTCCTCCTGTTTTTCTTTTATAATTGTTTCTTCACTTTTTGTACCTCAACTTTACTGTTCCCCTTTTTTATTTATATATTAAGAGTTTTTAAAGGAAATATTTTTTCATTCATTTTTATTTAACATTAAAACATTTAAACCTTTTTATTCTACCTTTTTTATGTAGTTAGTTTTTCCTTATCTTAGTTAAATCTTATTTGCATTTTTGTACCAAATTGTTTTTTATCTTGAAAGTTTTTTTATTTTGAAAATTGTTTTCATTTTGAAAGAATTAAGATTTTATGTTCATTAAGAGTGATTTAAAACACATCTAAAAATCAGCACAAAATTTACATTCAATAACTTTGTGTCAAAAATTTCCAGAAATCTCTCAAAAAGATGAGTTTTTCTGGTTTCTTCCTTGAGCTTAGAAATACATATTTGCATAATATTATAGATGAAAATTTTAGATAAAGATTTATAAAGATTTTTTATTTGTTTCTATTTATTTCTACATTAATAAATTATTTTGAAAATAAGTTAATTATATAATTCTTAGGAATGCTTCTTCTAAAAGATATATTTTTGTGTTTGGTTTAGTATTTTGAAAATTTGAAATTCGTCAAAAGATTTTGTTTTAATTTTATGGTTAATTTTTAGAAACAAGTATTTCTATTAAATAGTAATAAGATAATATAATTTAAATTAATCAAAATAAAACGAGCACAAAAATAATATGCTAATTAATAAAGAAAAAAATAAGCATTATTTTTTTCTTTATTCATTAGCATATTATTTTTGTGTATCATTAGCATATTATTTTTGTTGTAAATATCAAATAAATTTTTTGTGCATATTTTTCTCTATTCTCTATATATATCTAAATAATATAAAACGGTCTTGTTATTTTGTCTAAATTTTGGACTCTAAAATATCAGTATTATTGAAATAGGGGGAAATAATCCATTGAAGAATTGCTGCTCAGGACAGAAAATATTCTTTCCAAATCATTTGAGTCCAAATTTTTATGCCATAAGCTGAAATTTTAAGAGTGTTTTAGTTTGCAATTAACTATATTGTTTGCTAAAAATGTCAAGTGATGAACTTTTGATTTCGCATATAAGTCAAATCTTAAGAAAAATCTACATTATTTTGCCTTTGTAATATTGAATTACATTAAAAACATTTATATTTTATTATTTTTATATTCTCTTGACTTTTAATGTATAAAATTTAATAAATAAGTTGTTATTAAAAATTAAGGTGTGGCTTTTAGGTGAAATATTTGTCTCAACTTAATTGTAAAAATTACAGATTATACTTGAAGCAAAACTTTTAGAATTTATTCTAGCTTCTTATTAACAATCAAAAGCAAATTATTTGTTTCTTTATTTGAGCAAATTTAGTTCAAGTGAGCTATTTATAGCTTTCTTAGTTATGTCCTTGCAGCACACAAATACAACTAAGTTATTGAGAAAATTTTTCTTAAAAAAAATATATCATTTAGGAATGTAACTTCAGAAAAACCTAATGACAACCCTGCATATTTTAACTGCTTCTGTGATGCATAAATGATGCTTTTTTAAGGCATTTGTATAAAATGAAACATTAAAATTTGAGGTTATGTTCAAATGTTGAATAAAAAAAAAAGAATATTTCCAGCCAAATGTAGTAATATATAAATAATTCCTCAATTTTTTTAAATATTCATATAAAGTTTTTTTTTAATCCTTTTGGAATTTTCTTTTGTTTGTAAAATTTTTGATATGAATTTATTTATAAAAAACATTTTAAAAATACCAGAAGTTCAAAACTGGATTTTCAAAACAGAATTCATAACAGGAATAAGTATTTTAAAATATTAAAATTTTAAGATAACTGTGTGCATGCATATTTCAAAATAACGTCTGAAATGATTGCATTTAATTTTAATTGTTTGTAAATTTACTTTTCTCTAATTTTTGTGATAAGAATTTACATTTAATAAATTTGGTTTACATTTAAGTAATATAACCTTATAAAATGCTTGTTAAACAATGAATAGTATAATAAAAAGTTATAATTCGTTTAAAACAATTTTATGCAATAGTAAAGCAATATTTTATTGATTTTAATATTTTTAAAGTTTTCCTAAGTGTTCCATCAAATATATTGTTTTTTCTTTTCAGCATCATTATTTGATGCTTTAGGAATCTCTGATATAACTACTTCATCAAAAAAAGCCAAAGTTTCCCCGAATCGGGAAGGATATTATCAATTATATGTGAGTGAATCTTAATACTAGAATAATGTATTAAAATATGATAAAATTCTTGAATAAAATCAAAGTTTTTTTCTTTTACATTTCAATTTGTAATAATTATTATTTTAAATAATTGTTAAAAGTTGATTTTTTGTTAATGATAACAAAAGTAAACAAATTATAATTATTTAAATTAAAATTTTGTACAATAAGTTATAAAGAAATAATTCAAATCAATTTATTGTATTAAAGCTTAACAATTTGAGATTGTTTCATAAAGAGGCTTGTTTTTTAATAGCAATTTTGTACCTTAATTTTAAGAAATATGTTTTCAATAAATTTTAATTTTTAGAATTATATATATATTGTTTTGATTTCATATTTTTTCATCTTTAAAAATGAACTATGTTATATTTTTAAAATTTAAATTTCTTTAATAAATTAATTTTTTACAGCTAAAATAATAATGATTTAATCATTTAAATCAGAGTTTCCCAACTTTTTTTTGAGATTCCTCAGACTATTAATGTTTTCATGTCTCCCTCCCTTTACTTTTTCAATAAATACAAAAAAATGCACATTATATACTTAAGAGCCTTTAATTCTAATAAACTTTAAAAGTTTAAATTAAAATAATAAATGTTTTTATCTAAAAAAATGAATAAAATAAGAGTAGGTCACTTATGAGGCAATTGAGTTTGCATGTTTTGTACCAGTTAGTTTTGCCAGAGCTATCATCAGGTCTCTGTCGACATCAAGACAATTTCGCTGCTTAGTTTTAATTAAAACTAGAGCAGAAAAGCCTGTCTCACTTAAGTAAGTTGAAGAAAAAGGAACTAGTACTCATAAAACAAGAGAGACAAATTTCGAATTAACAGGCAATCTTTTGATCCAAAATTTCTCCAATGTCAAAAGATGAAAGTCAACTTTCATGGATGAATCAGCCTTCATTTCTCGAAATTCTTCCTGAACTTCTTCTGGTAATTATAACACATCGATAACAAATGGATTTCTTGTCATGTGCCATATTGGTGATTTTGAATTGATGTCTCGATAGTATCGCGAAATTCATCTTCCAGCGCTTGCAAATTAGTTTTTATGTCAGATTTCAAGCTTGTGTCCAGTGTATTAATTTTAACTGCTTCCAACAGTCGAGAAAAAGATATAACATTTTCAGAAGACAATCTTTTTTCAAAAGTTGAAGCTTGGCTATGAACCTCTGGATATAATCATAATTGCTTATTATAGTGCCGTTTCTGCCCTGAAGTTTCAAGTTTAGTTAATTCAAGGCACCAAATATGTTAGTTTAAATAAGCCAATTTCCATTGAAATGTGTCATCTTTGAACATTGTGAGGAAAGCATGTTTTTCTTTGAACTCATAATGTTTTTCTTGAACCTCTTCTTTCAATTCATAAAGGTGAGCCTACATGTTGCCTTTAGACAGCCAACGTACTTCTGTATGGAACAGAAGAACTTTGTGATCAGAATCGAAATTCTTGCAAATGAAGTAAATAATGTTCAAAGTGCTGCTCTTGATGTAATTTACAATCCTTACAGCCGAGTCCAAAGTTTGGCGTACTTTCTGTGGCAATGTTTTGGAAGCCAAAGCTTGCCTGTCTGAACTATCTCTCCTATTATCATATGTATTATCATATATATGTATTATCCTATGTATCTATTATCATATGTAAATCTCTCTTCTTTCCACCTAAGAATATTTTGTAAGGCCGAATCATACTCGGCTGGAAGGTAATGGAGTAGCTGATACGTTTTGCATTTCTCTGGGAGATTGAAATTTAAATTCAGAATGCACCTGTAGATTCGGGAAATTTTAGTAGAAAATATGTCAATTTTCTCGTGGGGGTCTTTTCTGCATGCTAAAAGTTCTGTGAATAATTGCAACTCCCAGGACCTATTGTCTGGCTGCAAATGTAGTTTTAATTTTTTCCACACAGTTAATGCGTCTTCTGTGTTTTCTATTATCGACCTGTAATCTTGTTCTATGTATAAGTAAATTAAGACAATTGCCCCTTGATTTTTGTCTCGATATACTAATTTGAGCTTCTGATGCATCTTTGCCAGGGACTGTTAGTTCTTTGGAAATTATTTTGGTCAATTAAAACATGTTTCACATGTCAGAGCATCAAGTTGAATAATTTCGGGCATTTAATATTTCAATTAGAATTATATTAGAGCTAGCCATTTTTACTTAAGTTTTTCTTATTTTCAAGTTATCTAGATAATTTCAAAAATTCTTATATTTAAATTTTTGCCTTGAATCGCCCTCCCTTCTTAATTATCTTTATACTGGTAAATGCTATAAATATTTTTAACTTCTACTCTTTATTTATACATTTTATAGCATAGGGGAGCGATGTTTAAGCTTGCTCTTATAAGCAGTCGTTCACGGTTAAGCTTGCACTTTCTATCGCATAGTCTAGATTATGACAATAGAAATTATACGACCCATAACCTATTTGAAAGCAACTTTGAGGTTGCAATCTGTGGAAGAATAGAAGTGTTGTTGACCAAAGAGCAGAGGCTTAGAAATAGATTTTTAATTTTTAAAGTCTAACGTTTATTGAAACTATTTTTCAGAATATATTGACAATGTGTAGAAGATAATTACTAATATGGGATATTTATCTTTATACATTTAATAAGAATAAAATATCCACTTATCTGGCAAAACAAGATGCAGAATTAAGAGCCAAGTCATTGGACATTCATATTTTTAACTTCGGCCATGGAAACCTCATATTTATTACCCAAGATCCATTCCAAAAAGCTATTATAAAACAGAATCGAAAATTCCATTAGAAGGACGCAGCGAAAGCTTAAACTTCGGTAAAAGCATGAGATCTTCTCACCTGCCGATAGATTTATCTTCTCCTTGGAGCAGTCCTCTTCACTTTAAATAGGCAAAGCGTATTATGTAATAACCATGTAACGGAGGAGTGCTTGATGACATGATACACCGCTTACTTGATCAACTCGCGATGCTGGCTTGAAAGACTATTATGAATGCTGTGACGAAAAATGGTTGTAATTGACGACAGATATGATACTTAATATCATTAATTTTATGCATGTAGATTAAACATTACGTTGAAATGTTATTTGTTAATGTTATTTTTTAATGTTTATTTTTTTCTTGCCTGTTTGCCCCCTTAATAGTATTAAAAAATAAAAATAAAATACAAATGCTTTAAGCCTCCTTGACATCTAACCATGTCCCCCTTGGGAGGCATACTCCCCTGGTTGGGAACTCCTGATTTAAATTATTAAAAGAAATTTTGTTTTCTTAAAATTTTGTTTTCTTAAAATATTTATTACTGTTTTATTACTATTTTGTAATAAATTTGTTAACTGTGCTAGTTTGTCTCATAACATAGATATTAAGGTAAATTGTTAAATTTATATATTTAAAAACCATTTATGTACCATAAATTTGAAAAATAATTGTACATTTGACAAAATAAATTGTTGAAATTTATCATTGCAAAAAAAAAAAAAAAAAAAAGTTATAAGTAAATAACTCAGATGAAAAGGATATTGATTTACAAAACTTTAATAACTAAAATTATTTATGTCCTCTGAATGTATTAACTTCATTTTTCAAATTGATAGATCTGGAGAAATAGTCCTATGGTTTGGCCATTACAATTATTCAGTGTATCATGTCTTGATTTTTTTTCTTTTCTTTGGAGATTCTTTTTTAATAGCTCTTAAGAATAATTTATTAAAACTTATGCTTTTAATGCATAGGTACTAGAAATTGTTTACATACATTTAATGACTTCAAAATTAAAAATATAACAAAAGTGTTAATGGACATAAAAAATCATTTATGTGAAAAATTTTTTAATTTATTTAAATATTGAATTTATTTACCAAAAATATTCTTAAGATTCTAGATTTTTCAATCCTTATTAAATATGTATTACATTTTTGATATAGAAAAACAATTTAAATTATAAAATTTATTTATATCATAATTAAAATCTTATAAATATCAAAAAGTATACTAATTTTATCATTTTACTATTTTTTCAATGTAGGTGAAAGATTATAAATGCTATGAATTTTTAAAACATGTGAAACAATTTTATGAAATGATAAAAACTATAAAAAGCATGCCACGTGAAGTGCGACAATTTTTGGAAGAATAGTAAGATTTATATATTTTTGTATAGTTTTTCTATTATTTTTATTTACACTATATTATTTAGGAAATGTAATAATATACTTTCTTATTTTGTATGTTCACAATTAGAAAGATGCTCTTATGTAAAATTATGTATTTTAATATGAATTCACCATGTATCTTAGCTTAATTTTTTATAGAAAAATTTTAATAAATGTGAAGAAAATTTTCATTGCATTAAAACAGTCAAATTTTATTCATTTACTTATGAATAAAATATAGTGCTGAGAAAAATCTGTCTATAAACTTTGACACATTATAATTATTGCCTTATAGTGTTTTATCTATTAAAAATTGTAATGTAAAATATATTAACATAGGAGTTTTTATATGTTAATCAAATTATTCTGTGGAAAGTACTTTTCTTGTTTGTAAATTACATTTAAATAATTCACATATTATATTCTTTTGCAAAAAATTCATTTAAGTAAAATTTTCTTACTCAAAAATATTTTTTTTATTTGTTTTTTAGGTATTAAATTTAAGAAATTGTTTGCTTTATAAATATTAATGCTTTATAAATTTCTGTACTATTTCCATTTTGTTAAATATTGTCCATAATTAGTTTGTTTTGCATGTTAGTAAAATCCTACAAGCTGAAACAGGTTAGGTGCAATTTCCAATTTTCCCTTCAAATGCTGCATGGTTATTTTAATAACTTAATTTATATTGCTCAGTATAATACCCCATTTTCAAAATCCCAACTGCACTCCTTCTTGAAGATCAAATATTACAATTTTTTGCTATTTTCAATTTCGAATATTTCATTTTATTTATTTACTAAGAAATATTGTGGAACTAAAAACTAGCAGCTTGATTTCACATATTTTTCAATGATAACGTTTTTAAAAAAATATTAAATAACTTTAAAATCAATACAATTCCTACTCAGTCAATAAAATATATTTCTTTAAATTTATTTTTAATGAATTTTAAAAAAATGCAAATATTTTAAAAATACACTCTATAAAACAATGCCATGCATATATTAACAACTGTGCTATAAATCTAAATAACTAACATAGTAAAAAAAACTTACAATTTTATGAAAAGTCGAATTTCTAATTAACTAGATAGTCCTGTCTACTTTTTAAAAAACATCCATTGTCATTCAATTTAGCTTTGGGGAAAAACTTGGCAATGAAGCTAAATCACTAATATAAATAGCATACATTTTTATATAAACTTAGTTTTCTAATTAATTGGCCAATGATGCCCTTATAAAAAAATATGTATAACACAACCTAGCATGGGAGGGACAACTGGGCAATAAAGCTAAATCAATAACATAATTGATATACATTTTTGTTAAAACTCAGGTTGCTAATTATATGGCCAGTTGCACCCATCTTAAAAAGACATTCTTTGTTATGCAATCTGGCATAGGAGAATGGGGCAGTAAAGCTAAATCAGTGATGTAAATAACATAAATTTTTATGAAAACTCAAATTTCTAATTAACTAAGCAGTGGCACCCAACTTAAAAAAGGTTTGCTGTAATCTAGCACAAAAGAATAACCAGACAATAAAACTAAATCAATAACATAAATAACATATTTTTATAAAAATTTTGTTTCTAATTAACAAGAATTACTATTTGTTTAATTTCACAACTTCAAACACAAATGTTTCAAGTGTAAGTATAAAAAATGAAACACTCAGCAAAAGCTCCAAGGGTTACTGTTGAGCACATGCGTGAAATTTGTTTGATGCTTCAAACAAATTTCACGCATGTGCTCAACAGGTTATGTCTTAAAATCACAAGAATCCATTCTGTCACAGAGTAATCTGGAGGTTTCGTGCATTGGGTGCTCATACCAGCTCATAGGATTTAGTCTAAATATATTTTATTAGGAGAAAAATTATTTAAGAAATTTATATTGTTCTAAATAGCTGTTAAAAAATATCTGTTAGAATTTAGTACTTTGCTTTACAATGATTATGATGACATTCGTAAAATGATGATGCCAATTCCCATCAATAATTATAACAAAAAAAATTTTTTCAGGTTGTTTCCATAAATCACCATAGTTAGAGTTTTGAAAAATTAATGATTTGATTTTACTTATAAACTGAGCTGTTAGTTGAATGGTTAGCACTCTTTGCTTCAGTTCAATAATTCAGGTATTTCGAATCTCATATTGGTCTTCAATCTTTGTAGTGGTCCAAATTCAACTTTAAAGCATAGGTCCTGATCTAATTAACCTTCGTGTGCCAAAAATGACTGTTGAGCAACAAACAAACCAAAATTACTACTTTATAAAATATTGATTCCTTTTTTATTTATATACATTGTAGCATACCCAGTCTGGTAAAGCTGAGCTAAAGGTTACAGCCACTGAAGAATCAGGCTCACATAATTTGATAATCTTGTCTAAATATTTATTTACAATTTACATGATAATCACAATACATAAAATGTAGGCTCCAGAAAAACTGATGAGTTGCCCAAATCCTAGAACGTTTCACTGCAATGTGAAGTTTGAGTAAATTCGTTTGGGTACTAAAGAGCCAGTCTTGTAAATTCTGTACTAGAGAAAGTCTTGAAAAGTTACTCTGTGGTTTTGTGATGATCCTCTCAGAAGAGCACTGGATGCCAGGAGTATTCAGGCCTGAGGTTTGACGTCTATATCTGTGATCAGGAGCTAAAGGCTACTTCTTGTCCACTCTAGGACTCAGGATCAGCTATTAGGAAAACCATCAAAGGTGAAAAATATCTCAGCCTAACAAGGGCTTGCTATTGTACCGAGCTCCACGGGTTCGTGTTGATTGAGAGTTGAATAAAGCGACCACTTAATGAACACAAGACTTTTATTTGTTAAAAACTTCACTAGATAAACGAAATTCCTGCTGTAACAATCACAATTATACAGCTACAATTCGTCAGATATAATAAGAAACAGCTTCTAATCACAGGTCTCAAATACCTCAGACAGAGAACAACTAGCAGTCACAACTAATCGTCTTCACTCACTGACTGTCTTCACAAAACTATATTGTTCCATGTCAAGCTGCGGTATTTATACCTGACTTGGCGGAGAAATCTACCAATTTCGCCAAGATTCTGGAAGCTTCTAGGCTATCTCGAAAAATATTGGTCCTAGAGCTTAGGTGATGGATGTTTCCAGAAGTATCGATTTCTCGCCAAGTCGCCAAGAATCTCGCCAACCGTCGCCAAGTCGCCAAGAATCTCGCCAACTGTCGCCAAATTATTAGGAAATCAGCTTTTAAACTACAATACGTCTAAATACCGCAATTTTTGCCCAAAATGTGAGAATTTTCGATCTGTCCGAGATATTTTAAGACAAATATAATCATTATTTATAAATTAGTAACACTATTTATATCCAGTATCACCCTCAACATCCGGAACTCCAATGACCTCTAGAACCTTCTGAGGTCATTCCTTGACAGCAAGTTTTCGGGCACTCCTGATTCCAATCAAAAAGGGTGTAGAGACAATAAATTCTCTGAATGCACCTGGCCATTCAACTGATGATTCAAATTTATTGCGAGGAATCACATTGTCATGAAGGACTGATTGGACCTTCATGAATACTGTTTGCAGTTCCCACTTTATCCCTTGATTACAACTAATTGATTTTCCTGGTATTGTGCAGATTCTGAAGTTCAAACTGTTAAAATTTGATCTCTTTGATAGCGGCAAAGAGTGTTAAATGCCATCGAAATTCTGGAATTATCTTGGGGGCTTTGCAAGCAATAATGGTGACATATAAATATGTATCTTGTTTGGTAGGATAATTTCTTATATGATGTTGGAATGTAATTGTATTTTAATCTTCTCATCAGTTTAAATTAGTTTTTACTAAAATATTTCAAAATTGCCAGGCCATATTCTATTTCCACATAATTTTAGTATCCTGGTTTTTCTAACAGTCTGCAAGCTTGTTTTTTCATTTGCAAAAGATTGTTACATGACTATCTACATAATCATTAATGAACACAAATTATAAGTTTTCAGCATATTATCTAAAGAATATTACATTATATAAATAAATTAACTTACTTTATAATTATATTAACAATTCAAATTTATTATTTAAATCACGTGGATAATAAATATTAGAAGAGTCAAAAAGTGTGTTTAAAATGTATTTAAAATACGAAATCTATAGAAATTTTAAGATATGAGAGAGAATGATATTAATTTATTATTACGAACTTAAACTATACAAGTAACTGTAAGTAAACAAATTGTATTTATAAATGAAAATCAATTTACTATTGTGTATAATCATGTTTGAAAATTGCTAATTTCTTTAAAAAAGATAATAAATTTTTGCCTGATTTTACACTTTTAATTTTAGCTTTAAAATCTACTGTTATCAAATGTTTGAAATTATATATTTTATTTACAATAATCCTCTTTGTAAAATGAATCTTTCTAAGTGACTATTTTAATAGCATATTATATTTGTCAGAAATCCTTTTTTATGACAAGAACCTTTGGTACTTTTTTTATTGAAAGCTATGCATGTAAAATGTGTGTGTTTGTGTTTCTATGTTAATAAAACTATTTTCCTATTTGTAATTATTTTGTATGTGCAAATAAATCTTTGAATATTTTAAAAAGGTATGGTTAGGGGAAATTATCTCTATTTTTAATCTAAATTTTTTTTTCCCAACTGAATGTTACTATTTATTTTGAAATATATATCTTGTTTTATTTGTGAATACTGATAAATGAATTTTATGGAAATGTTAATATTTGTTTTAATGTATAACAATATTTTTTTTTAAATTTCAGTCAGAAGCGTAAAGGATATAATATGAATCTTTCCGTTTGAATTTTCAAGAAGAATCATTTATGTTTAATTTTTATTTTTATCATTTTCAATTTGTTATATTGTTTATTTGTGAAAATAATATACATATTTTCATTTCATTCTTTATGAAAGTAAGCATTTTTAAATGAATTTCAAAATGTATACATCATTAAGGACCCTTATTATATCATATTTCTTATGATTAAAAGAAATTTCAATGAATAATTTGGTGATTTGTATTAAAGTTTTGAGTATATTTTGCAAATATACTGAAAATAATGGTGATTAAAATCTTTCATAATTGATGTTTGCGTAGCATTGTTTTATTATAATTGTTTGCTTAGCAGTTTTATTATAATTGTTTGTTTAGCATTGCTTTATTATAATTGTTTTCTTAGCATTGTTTTATTATAATTGTTTGTTAAGCTTTGTTTTATTAGTATTCACTGTAACTGTTGTTAAAATTGTTTAAATTCAAAAGATTAATTCTGTAACGAGTTAATTAAAACTATCATTTAGCTGTTATAAAATTGTAATTGAGTATTATTAATTATTGATTAAATATATGCATATATTATGTTTCAATTTGTAAATTTGTTAATTTTTTTGAAAGGTTGAATTAAAACATAGCCTGTAATTTGTTAAATGAATTTAGTGTTTTATTTACCCATTAGGATAGACTGTTATCTTTATTATGTATGTGTGTTTTTTTCTTATTTATCATTATGTATGTCATTCACATTTTTATACTCTTTTACATATTTGTTTTATATTCAATGGCTTATATCAAGTGCCTTGTAGTATGATTTATTTTGCTTGATTTAATAATATGAATGCACTTCAAGAACTTTTATGTGTTTTTTAATAAAATAAAATCTGAATACTAGTTTCTTTTTTATTTCACGATGGAACACATTCTGTAAGTAAATTTTTTATTGTTTATCTGAAGTGAATTAAGAATGATTTTAATGGAAATAAAAATGCTTCTTATAAACGCCATATCATTAAAAATTAAATTTTGGTGCATTCAATTTTAATTTCTTTTTTAAATCTCTAAATATATTTTATTTATAAATATAATTAACTAAGCTGTCTTTTATCAATTAAAAAATGCCACTTAAAAGATACAATTTTAATAACAATTTCAGAAATACCAGCAATTTTATTGTACTTTTTTTTCAGTTTCTCTCGAATTACATTTCATAAACGACTTTTTAAAGTAAATTATCTGTTTACTTACCAAAAATAGACAAGATACAACTGATCAACAGCCACACAGATGTTCCGATGAACTGCACTCGAAGGACACCTTACGAAATATCCATATTCGCCGATTCACATATTTTGAGTGTACCATTGGTAACGCCAAGATATATGTGATTGCATTTAGCAAAATTTCACTTTTTTGTGTTTGGCAGTTCATCGCCTGTATGAGGTTTTTAAATTAAAAAATGTACAACACTATGTTAGTTTTCACATTTTTGCATATTGAATATCAATTGTAAGAAGTTGATGAGCGTTAAATCCAACATGCAGCCACCTGATTGGTTATAAAAATCAAGATTTTTCACTTGCGATATTATTTCATTAGTATTAAAACTTCAAATGGTTTCCAATGATTGAGATTTTCCCTCCAACGTTTCCATATTTATAATGAGGACTGTAATTAGCTAATGAGTTTTTTTTAACCTGGAAAATTACATATGTGAAATAAATGTCATACTAGAGATACTTTTTGCATAAAATTTTGTTTTTACATCGTTGAAAGAAATAACATTGATCTAAAGTCGTTTTTTTACCTTTGCGGCGCTCTAATTAAGCGAAAGACACACTTTACTGACTTAAATTCGCATAGCCAGCGGCATAGGATTGCTTTGTCCAAAAGTCATAGGTAACAACCATACATTTATCTTTATATACATTCTTAATAATATGTGCCAAAAGTTATTATTTTTTATTTTAACTTTCGTTAAAGATTATCTGAAGCCCATTCTACTTGAATATTCATAAGAATTCTGTTATTGCAATACAATCAAATATTCAACAAAGAAACATTTTTAATTGACTATATAAACATGTAAATAACACTAACCAAATTTTAAGACTCAATTTAATTAGCTGTATGTTATATGCCTAAGTAAATTTCGATTTCCTATTAAATGAGAATTCGTTTTGTATTTTAAATTATTATTTTTTTATATTAAGTCTCAAAAAGCATAATTTTTTTTGATTCCTCACATATTCATTTACTAGTTATATTATTAAATTGGTAGTATCAAATATTTCTAGACTATCACAACTTCTATGTATAATGCATAATTTAAGTGATTAATTACAATATAAACACAAGTCAATTTAATAAAGCATTAATTTTTTAAATATTTATTTTATTGATATTTTTTTAACTTGCTGTCATTAAGTTTTGTTTTTTATACAAGCATGAAGACTTGATTGCATGACTTTTAATGCATCTGAAATTTTAGGCACATTGGAAAATAAATATTGAATTTAAAAACTAAGCATTCACTATCTTTATATGTACTCTAAGAAATATAATTTTTTAAATACATTTTGGCACACATAATAAATCAATTTTGAATACAGAATCAGAGAAGCATATGAGAAATTCAGTAAACAGACAAAATGTTTCAGTTGATCATGATATAATTATATACATGCAACATCTTTCAATTATATTTGTAAATAATGGAAATTAATTGAAAAAGGAATTAGAATATTTTTTATTTAAGTTATATAGAATTATATTTAATGATTTATTTAAAAAGCCTATGAATTTACAGCTATAACAGAAAAATTGTATTTAAATTATCAATATTTTTATATTACTGGGTTATACATTGTATAAAATAATAGGTAATTATAGAGTTTTTAAACATCTTCATTAGATTTCTATGTATTAATTTATTGAGTATTTCAAGATTTGTGCAACATCTTTACAAATATAAATGTACTTATCAAAACAATACAACTATTAGATAACGTTCCCAGGATGACTGTTTTCCAATTATTTTTGAATATAAAAGCAATTCTAAATTTTTCTTCTGTTCACTTTAAAACTATATAATTCATATCCATACTCAAGGCTTTTCTATTTCATTAATCATTTAGATATTCTCATTTCTTGGTTATTTATATATACAAAACTTAGCTGTTAGAAAATGCTAACTTTCCATCTGTAAAGCTTTTGATTTCAAATCATTATTACTTGACACAAGTTTGATTTTTCAATTAATGTTAATTTACCAGATCTTTCAGCTTCAACATACCCTATTGTAGAATTTTCAAGTTCATTTATCTCATCTTCCAAATGGTTTCTTATATTCAGTGCATCAATTTCTTCAAGAAGTGCTTTTCACTTTCCCTCAGTTACCAGCTATTTTTTTCCGTTTTAATTTATTTAAATATAATTTCCTGGTACCAGAAGCAAAACTTAATAGGTTTTTACTAATTATTATATTGTTGACATCTTACTTTTTGGGCACGATCATCATTGATGTTTAAATTTTCTATCATCAAATTTTTGTTCACAGAAAACTCACGTTCAACTAATGCTTGACTATGAGAGAAGTAAAACCAAATTAACTATTTTCAGTGACAATAATTTTGCCTATTTGAGAGTATGTTAAAAATATCGATTTTATCTTTAACAGGATCAAATTTCTCATCAATAAAATCTTGAACTCTCATTGTCAGTTGTAATGATTTAAACTGTTCTACAAAATTACGAAATTCTTTTAAAATAAAATCACATTCTGACACATTTATTTAAATTACTTGATTCATTACATATCAGTTTGAGGATCTAAATATTACATATCTTACTCCAGAATATTGCAAAGGACATTTTTTTAAGAACTCTTTGTCATTGACACTATAAAAATGATCGGCAATTTAAAAAAAATTCCATCTTCTGTTTTTCTGCAAAGTTTTGCTTATATACATTTCTCGAAGGATTTTTTCAGTAACAAATCCAACATCGAATTGACTAGCATCTTTTTGATTGTTCGTATCTGTTACATCAATACTAATAAGTTTAAATAAAGAAACAGATAGCAAAGACTCTTTTAAAAAGTTTTGCATTGAACCTTTCAAAAGTGCATGAAAATCACCAGCAATAAATGGCACATAGGTTTATCAGTTTGATAAAATATGAGAAAAGGTTCCACTTCCCAAATAATAAATATAAAAAAAATTGCATTTATTAGAAGAAAGTAATATTTTGTATACTTCTGCACAACATTAAGTTTTAATACCAGGATTAGGAAATTCTGTTTTTAACAAATAACATGTCTTAAGATTCGGTAATATTTCAAGCAATCAGTTCCAAGCACTTACATTTTCTAACCATCCATGTTTGCAAAGCTTTAATAAAAATTTTACGCCTGACCCAAGGCTACCAGTCATCTTTACGAGCAGATGAGTCCTTAAATAGTCTGTAGACTGCACTTCCTGTTCTCTCAACTTCTGGAAACGAAAAACACATTGCTGTAAGCATTGTGTAGGCTGCAGTTTCCTACATTTACAATATTTGAATGATATTTACTTTTTAAATAATCAGCTATTTTAGTGAAAGCAGATTTCACATTAGGACAATCCATTGACAACTAGAGTAATCCATTTGTTTCTAATTCTAAGTAGAATTCTCATTCTCTTTTTCAAATAAAATTTCACCAGTTGAGTGACCTAAAAATTCTGACGAGTAATACAGGTTTCAACAGTCTCATTATTCCAAAATCGTACTGGCAGTTCAATTGTTTTATCTGCAGATGATAGTTAAGTTTTCATCAAAGAAAAGCACATAATTACTAGCATTCTTAACTTTTATTACTAGCATTCTTAATAAGTTGGAAAAATAAGGTGAAATTTTAAAAACTGTTAAATAAGCAATTTTTTTTCCACCATAAATGAACTGCTTTACAATTGCACTATCTGGAAACATTGCTTGAAAGAGACAATTTATATTGCTATAAGAACTGTAGCTGAATCCACTGTTTAAAACTTTGTAGGCCCATATAATTTCAGCCATTACAATTTCTTTCGAAGAAATAAATGAATCTAAAATTTCAGAACATGCTTTCGGCTCAATTCTTTAATATGAACAGCACTAATGGAAAAAATCTTTAAAATGAGTAGATTTTTTGGCAAATACAGCCTGCTCTAATAAATGCACCTTTTTTTCATTTGGAATTCAATTACTAATTCTCCCATTTTTGAAATGCAGAAGTCTTTCTTGCAAAACAGACAATGGGCAGGTATTGAAAAGACACTTTGCACTAGGCATATTAAATAATATATTCCAGCCTTTATTTTATTGATGAACAAATTCATCTTAATTCACTAAAATTATACTCAATTTTAACAAAAGAGACAATGGAAAATATATTTTAACTCAAAAATGCTATATTTAAACATTAATAGTTTGTAAATTTTATAAAATATAAAGAGAACAGAACATAAAACATATAAAGAGAAGTAAACAGAAAAAGAATTAAAATCGACTGTCAGAATGAACAACATGACGAACTTGTTTGGTTAGTATTTCACACACATAAATCTAAATATTATTAAACCAGATTATCATGTCATAGCAAGTTATCATATCATGTTATTGTGAATGAACTAGATCAATAAACAGTTAAGAATATAACAATAAAATATCAATCGTACTGCCATTTAGTAGTAACATAAATAGCTAATACCCAATTAGATTTTTGGACAACTTTATATATATTGAAAATTTTAAAATCAAAAAATTATATTTTCTAAAAAACAAATTATCAAGGTAAATAAAAAAATTCCAGGAATAATTCACGATTTTTAACGACTCATGTCAAAATTCCACGAGTTTGAAGGGCCTTTAAAAATTTTTTGGAATTCAAGGGGTTTACAAGAATTGTACATACTCAACTGTACAATACCCTGGAACGTTTGATTTTCACCTCATCAATAAAACGTTTTCTCTGTGGTTTTTATAATATTAAAAATTGAAGAAATTTGTTATTTGATAAAATACACAAAAGATAATGACAATTCATAAAAAAATTTATTACAAGAAACATTTGATATTTACAGTCAAAGATATTGCAAAACTTGTTTTTTCACATTTACAAGAGGTTATACAGTCCTGGTTTAGACATTTCAAAAGATAGCTTTAGCTATTAGTTGATGAAAAGTACACAATAATGAGAAAGATGATATACAGTTAAATACTTAATAAGAATTAAACATGGAACCTTAAAGTAGTTGCATAGCTTGAAATAAATTAAAACTTAAATAAAGTAACTATTAAAGTTATACATTAATAGTTACTTTATTTAAAACAAATTAAAAAAAACTTAATTTGAGAAAATAAGAAATCTTCATTTTAGGTGAGAATGAGAAAAAAGCAGATCTTTCCTTATTAAAACAGATTTCTTACTTTTCAATGAATATGATAAGAATAATTTTAATTAATGGTATATGAAGCATGCATACAGCATAATATATTTTCATAATTTATCAAATAGTTCAAAAAGCATGTTAATAATTTAGCTTGATTGCACACACATGTATATACATATATATACACAGACTCACTATTTTTAATTCATTTAATAGCTGTCTAAATTTGGAGAATGCAATCAAACTAGACTTTCTAAAATGTGGAATATAAAATATACTATATAATTAATGATTTTAAACATAAATATAATTTGTAAGAGTTAATAACTTTAGAACTATTGTGAAGAATGCTGTATACATACTTAATTGCATTAAAGTTACACAATTAAAGGCCTTTATGTTTTAGAACAAACACCTTGATGAATACACTTGAAGCACTTTCTTTTATTTTTAAATTAACAAAAAAATATCCTAAACATTTTAATAATTAGTAATACTTGATATATTTATTCAGAATCATGAAAAACCATTACTTTTAATGACAATCTAGCAGTATTATATAAATTAAAATAAAAAAAGAGAGATAGATTAAAAATTTTTTTGAATATTAAGATAATCAAAATTGAAGTTTTAATAAACAATTTTCTTAAATTCTTTCTTTCTTTTTTTTTCAAATGAATAAAACAAAAGACATAAGATGTTACCAATACAAATAAATGATGATTGTAATCTTGTAAAAACACATGCAATGGATGGGGTTTTCCCCCACATTTTTTTACCATTGCTACAAAATATTAAGTTAATATAACCGAAACAAAATAAACAATCATTAGTTACAAAACAGTACAGAAATGCATAAATTCTAAAATGCCACCAATCATACAAACTACTATTCTCAGTCACACAAATTTCACTCATTACACAATCACTCAAGGAAAAGAGCACCAACACTATTATAGTTTATATATATAACTGAATAAACGGAAAACACCTGTTTCACACTCACTCCATGTCTCCTACCAGTTCCACTGCATTATCTTCTTCAAGTGTCCCATTCTATGCAGAACAGTTGACAGCATGAAATTCTATGGATGGCTTCTTCTATTCTCCACTCTTTGTAGTTTGAAAAATGAAGCTGGATTCTTTTCAAGACATCTCCTCTTAGCGAGGAGTATCTTTCATTGCACAGCCAAACATTTATAATGAACACAGAAGAATGATATTCATCTCCATGCAACTATTCGTCAGTGTCACAGGTGTATGAATGAATTTTACTTCACATTGTTGATGCTCATTTTCCTTAAAATTCACACAAGATATTCATTTTTTTTAAAATTGTCACTCAAATAAATGACATATATTTTTAAAGAGTTTATAATATAGTATGAGCTCAGCTTTTAACATGTTTGTTAACAAATAATCATGAGAACTTGTACATAAAGTATTCATGAAACAGTGTCATATACAATATTTTACAAAATTGAAAGAAAATTTACTCATTTATTTTAGCACTTAGCCGAGTCACAGCAATATATATCAAGCAAATATTTTCTTACAAAATAATTTACATCATAACAAAATAAAAAGAATTTTTTGAAAGTATTGAAATGTTTTTCTTGAATACAGACAAAACTTTAAAAAAAGTAAACTAGAAAAAAGAGGGGTACCTTTAATACCTCTCACAATTATAAAAATTAAATTTAATTTTCAAAAATTTAATCTAAGAAAACAAATTACAGAAGTGCTTCAGGTAAAGATTCACCAATGTTTGTCAAATAATCAGACACATTTCTGCTCAAGGTATTCATATGTATAAAATAATTTTCATATTAATTCTATTTTTTTTAAACAAATGATACTAAGATGAAAATTTTAAAATATGAATTGAAAAATGTTTTATAAAAATTTACTAAACCTCTAAAGAATCTTGTTATACCTTTATCTTCTATAAATAAGAATCATAGATTCTTACTCATGGAAGATATAAATATTTTCCATATAACAAGGTTTCATTTTAATTTATCTTCATATAGTTTTAATAGGAAATATTTTTATCATTTACCATCAAATATCATATACCATGAAAATAATCCTTGAACATAAATGTGATATTTGGAATAAAATACACATAAGGGCATTTTAAGAGCAACTTTAATGCAAATTTTTTTTTAGATCTAAATAACTGGGCTTATATAAGGCTGATTATATTCAAAGCGTTTTTAACATACATTACTTAATTTTAAACTTAAAACTACAACATATAATTGTAGCTTTGTGGAGAGATTGTCTTTTTAATTAGAACTATTCTCTATAATTCTTGAAACATCTTTATTTACAAAATGCAATCAATACAGTTCTTTATCACACTCTTCTTTGATGTAAGGATGATACACGATAAAGTAAAATTTAAATTCAGATGCTTCCTAAAACTTAAAAGTTTTTGTAATTTATCCCTTTCCAACAGGCACTAAACAAATTTCTTGAATGTTGAGAAGTTTTTCTTATTTATCTTTATTTACAAAGGAAAATTATATAGGCTGTCTTAGACTCTCTTCTCCTTCTATAAGGTTATAAAAGCTTCAGGTGGTAGTTTTCCTTCACTCTAGAATAAGAAACAAAACATACTAAATCCATTTGAATCAAACATATTTAAGTCATGAATAAAATATTTATAAGTTGACTAAATATACAACTATTAGACAGCAATTGATATTTAAAAATAAATATTAATGTTATAAATATCTTTTTAGTAAAATAAGTACCTGAAATTTCATAAAAACAGCAACTGCTCGTGGGTAATCCCAATCATTTTCTTCAAGGCATCTAGAGGAAATATAGAGAATTTTTTTAAAAAATTGTAAAAACTTTTTAAATATTTAATAAGGACCATAAAAAATGTTGTATGCAGATGCAAGAAAATTTATGTTACATATTAAGTAGATGAAAAATCAGAAAGATTTGTTGGAAAAAAAAAAAACTATGTTGTGGTTTTATTAGCTGATCTTATTAAACTGGTTAATATATACACTATCTTTATAATATTCAATACAAAAGTTTGATTTTTAATAAGATTAATGAAAATTATAATTTTACAACAAATTAACTGAATATCAATTCAACATTTTTTATGCATTTTTTCCTCTACTTTTTTTCACTAAAAAAGGCAAATTTTTCTATCAGAATATTGAAAGAATTTTTAAAGTCAAATTTAATTAAATGTTTATAATATAAGATTTTAACTAAGAATATGAATTACTTAAGCACATTTTGGACGATTTTAAAACGATTCTTTTAGCTACAATTTGCAATAGTAGAATTTACTTTGAGGCAATTTTTTTACATTTATCTTTATAAATCAATTAAAATAATTTTAAGCACATCAAATTTTATACACATATAGAAACATAAAATATTATTCACACAGAAAAATAAATATTAAGTGTATTATAAATAAAGATAATTTTTTTCAAAATGAGTTTGCATTTTTACAACATGTGAAGTGAAATTATGACATACTTTGCAGAAAAATCTAAATTCATTCCAGTTTGTTTTGATAGTTCAACCACCATCAATTGTTTATCTGCAGGACTTTTTTCTTCATTAGATGGAGCCGGACTTGGAGATGGGGTAGGCGCAGGCACCTTGAATGCCTTAAAAACAACAAAATGTTATTACAAAAAAAATTTAGACATTTTAAAATTCAGCATTTTAAGAAAGAATCAAACTCACTTTAGCCTGCTGCTCTTGGCTAGCAGTACTCAGGAATAAGGTTTCATTAATTATAACAAAGCTGAAATAATAAATTTTGTTGTAATATTTTGATCATATATAACTACTGTTTTAGCACATTAGCAAAGGCTTACCCTATTCCTTGTGGTGCTACAACAAATGTCCTACTAAATGACTTTAATCTGGCATTGTTAATATCAGCACCAACTAAAAGACAAATTAAAAATTAAGGAAAAGCTGATATTTTTCTTTAGCATACAACATTTTGCAATAAGTTGTTTAAAATTTATGTTTGATATCAATAAAACTTAAAACTACTACTGAATATTAAAAAATGTCAAGATTGATTTTACCTTCTTTGAATACACCAATAACAGAAAAACTCATTAGAGCAGGCTGAAACAGAAAATAGCAATATTAATTTACTAATTACTTTCAAGTTGTAAGTTAATATGATATTAATAAGTCCCATTTTAATATAATAAAAAAAATTATGTCTCAACATAAAAATAGAAAAAAACATTCATACTAATTTTTTGATACTTCATACAGTTTATGCAAAAATTACCACTTTAAAGGTTTATAAAGCTATTTACTTCATACCATAATTTTACAAATATGTTAATGTTAATATTAAAAATGTTTATTTAAAAGCTATAACATGATGTTCATTTACAAAAATAGATGAAATTTTTATTTTAGGCAATAAACATCAAGTTATAACCTTTTAAATATAATCCCATACACATAGGATAATGTATTTATTATACATATAAGAAATTTTGAAGAAAACTTCTTCTCATAATATAAATAATTTATAACTTTGTTTTATAACTGAATACATTAGAAAAATATTGATAATATTCTCAAATGTATTAGGAAGTCATTACTGAAATGTGGAATATGTCAACACTAAATGAAGTTGGATCATGCATGGTCTGAGGCATGTCTGTAAGAGCTTGCACGATATCTACTCTTCCTTGCTTTAGCAGCTGGAATCTTTCATCTAAACAGAAATTAAATGAAAATATTCTTATTTTAGATAATTTACATAGAAAATAAAGACAGATTTTAAACCTATTATGAATACACAACTTTAAATGCTAAGCAACAAAAAGAACTTATTTTATAATATAACACTGGGAAAATTTTACATCAAATCCATACTTACTAAAATCAGTAATTCTGAGAAAATTTCTGTTATCTGGGGCATATATAGATAAAGATCCACCTGAGGTTCTAAAATTTGTAATATTAAAAGTAGGTTCAAATGCTAAGCAAAATACTTAACAACAAGAAAGGTCAAACAATATAAGAATAGAATCTCAAAACAACTTACTTAGTAGAATGTTTAGAAAAGCTCAAAGAAAAGTTAGCCTGAAAAGAATACAATATTTTACACATATGAATATTTATTTTCAATATTTTAAATACATTAGCACAATTTAAAATTACATAAAATAATGCCTAATTTTGTTTTAAAATAAACTGAATAATCTTATATGAAGAAAAAGAGAGAATGAGAAAAATGAAAATAAGATACATTATATTGTTTTTAAAAACAGGATCAAATTAAAGATTATATTAGTCACATAAAAATGTGATCATTTCTTAAAAGAAATTTCTTTTTATAAATATTTTATCTTTAATTTTGAAATTAAATAAACTTATTTTTTAAAATAATGAATAAGCCACACTTATTACAAATATTTCATTGAGTACTATTCATTCATTTAAAATCTAATTCAATATACATACCTGATCATGATATGCATCTAGAAGTCTAGATCGATCCCCAGAATCATATATTGTATAATACCTAAGAGGTAAAAATGCATAATTTTTTATTTTCATCAAAACATTACATACTGTCAGATATTCATAAAACTTTGGGAAAAATGCAATGTGATGCTTTAGAGTTATTAAGTTTGTTTATGATACAAATTAAACAGAAAATTCAAAACTGCTTTTAAAACAAATTAATTAAAAAAAATTTTATGAACATAAAGTTTCCTTGTATATAATTATCAATACTTACACCAAAGATGAAATGAAAAGTTATTTCACTTTTAAATTCAATAGTCAATTAGAAATTAATTTTTTAAAAGCTATAATTTTATTTCCTAAAAATTTAAATCTGCTTATAAAAGACACAATTTAAGTCTATATTATAAATTATTCTACAGAATTATTTTAACTAAGGATATAAAGTTAAGAATTAATGAGAAGTTATTAAACTCCTTAACTTGCGCATTTTTAGTGAATAAAATATTCCATCCAAAATATGGGGGAGGGTGGAGATTATTGCTAGCGATTTTGCACTGATTCATACACTTGCTAACTTCTGGAAATATGCTTCTGTAAAACTTTTCATGTGTTAAAATTATGTACATCCATTAAACACATATTCCCTCAGAAAATTAATTAATTTTAATTAGCGACATTTTCTCCAATTAAGAATAAATTGTATAAATGAAAGCACCAGTACTTTATTAAGAACATAACAATACAAATAATTTAATCATTTGAAAACAAATAGTTATAATATCAAAGTATGATACATACTGGTCTAAAAATTGTATCACTAAATCTTTGTAAGCTACTCCCTCATTTTCAGCAAAGAAACTTTTCTGAAATAAATAACAATTTAACAAAAAAAACACAAGTAAATATGTGTTTAGATATATTTTCTTAAAATGCAATTATTTATCATATTAATCCTACCTTAGATACAGGAAATGTTTCAGGGCCTAAGTCAAATACTATTGGAGGTGGTAATTCATGGCCATCCTTCAAGAAAAAACAACTGTTTAAGAACATGAAGTTAATTAAATATGAACAAGGACTTATATATCAAATTTAAAAACTCACCAAGTGCAACAGCTTTGGAAAACGATCTCGAACAGCACTAAAGAGAGTACAAACTCATTTATTTAAATCTCATAGTGAAGCACAAATATATATTTGTTAATAGGTAGTAGTTTTTTTATTAATACCTTTTTCGTTAGTAAAAAATGATTTAATTTTTAAGTATAAACATAAATTAATAAGCTAAAACCAATATTTTTAAAGGGATTATACATAAACTTTTAAAAAACAGTAGTTATAAAAAACTCCACTTTAGCTATTTAATATTACATTATCAAAGATTCATAAGATAAATAGTTATAAATAACTTAGGTGTTTAATTTCAGTTGAAGAAATATAAAAATTATTTGGTTATAAGATTCATGAATTGAGTTGACATCAGTTTAAAATAATGTGTTCTAATAATAATAGTAGCAATAATTTACAGAGAAAATACAGAAAGGAATAAGAAAAGGATAAAACATAAATAAAAATGAGGATAATTATATCTAAGTAATTCAAAAATCCATTAAAAGGATATTTTTTTCTGAAAAAATAAAATATCAGCTGAATTTTTTTTAATAAAAATTCTGTGGAAGCTGTGAAACTGCTTGGCCAATGCTTTGATTATTACCAAAGCATTTTCTCATAAATTTCCTTTTCCAGAGAAAAACATTTATAAACACAATGCCATGCAGCACAATCAGTCTTTCCAGGTTTCTTGCCAGATGGTCTGATACTGCGATAATCCCTAAAAATATATCTACTAGAATAGTCTTGATAAAATTTGAAACTAAATGAGGAGATAGAGAAAAACAGAACATTTATTACAGAAAAGAAAAATTTTAAATAATTTAAATACACACTGAATTAAGGAAAATATTTGAAAGCACATTCACTTAACATGAAGGTGATAGTTAAAAATTTCCAGAGCTATATTAATGTTTTTGTTTATAAGAATTAAAATGTAACTTGCCCACCTACAAACTCATGAAAAGAAATTACATAAGAGTATATGTTTAAATTAATTAAGCAGTATTTTATAAATGTATTTACAGATTGATGTAGCTAAATAAACAAATGCTAACTTAAGATTTAAATATTTACTTTGAAGCGAACATTTAAATTTGACAAAGCATTGTAGCATCTGAAATAAAATTACAAATGGAGAACACAGGTTCACAGTGGCTAAGTGGTAGAATACTGCTCTATTAAAGGCCCCAGATTTGATCTCAGCAATTATTAAACAGGAGAATCATATTGTACTTTGGCATACAAATCCAATGGAATGAGTGTTTGGGAATATTTTTTTTTTGCTTCCTCTCTTTGTGGATTATAATCTAAAAATAATTTCTCCCAGATGTCAATTCATGCAGCAGATATTAAAGTGTCTTTCAATGATCTTAACAACAAATTACCATGACTTAGTGATAGGACAGAATTCATTAGAGCAGAAAGCCCTGCGTATAATGACAGTCATTGTTAAAAGATGTTACTTTTTTCAATGTGCATCTATCAGGATGGCTGCATGAGAGTTTTCCAGGTTCCTTCCTTTGTGACACATGAAAGGACTATATGAAAAAGTTTTTCTAGAAGGTAATATTACACAGATGATAAAACCTAACAAAAGACTTCAACTGTTAGGCTGTCTACAACACCAGATCAAAATGTAGAGTTTACATTTGTTGAGATCATGCATATACTGAGTTTGTGAAATGCACCCATTACATAAGATAAATAAAGATTACCTGATGTATGAAGTCTTATCCTTAAAATCATCACACAAAGGATTACCATCTAATACTAATTCAATGATGTCCAATCCTTTAACATGATTCAGTTCATTTATCTTTCTTATCTAAATGGAAGTAAAGGAATGTTCCCTATTAATTTAAAAGTTATTTTACATAAATGAGGAATTTAAATATAAACATCTGAAAAAACAATAAATTAATTAAGAATAATACAAAAACAATACTTTTTTCACAGATTATTTCTTGCTCCAAGATATTAAATTTCCAAATAAAAAAAAATACATGCATAAAATGGCTATTAAGTGGCAAACTAACCAACAATGGTTGGTTTGCCACTTAATAGTCATTTTTTGCATGTTTGTTTGTCGCTCAACGGTCATTTTTTGCACACGAGGGCTAATTAGACCGGGACTTACGGTTTAAAGTGGATTCCGAACCACTACAAACATCCATGCCCAAGGAGGGATTCGAACCCACGAACTGTTGAACCATAGGGAAGAGCGCTAACCATTCGGCTGCCAGCTCGGCTCATTTTTTGCATGATAGAGCTAATTAAAACAGGAATTACAGTTTAAAAAAAGAAGTGGTTTCTAACAACAATGCTAACTTTCATAGCTACACTACAAATCAAGCTACAAATTGTTGAATCACAGAGTAGAGTGATAAATGTTTAGTTATCAGCTTATCAAAATAATCAAAGTTTCCTTTGCACACATGTACATAAATTTTTTGGACAAATAAACTAATTAGTGCATTATCATTATGAGATTTAATCAAATTTAAAATAATATTTGGACAGAAATCACAGTCATTTTTGAACAGTAAGTAGAGTTTATTTCATGCCTGCATAAATGCCGATACATATATGCTTAAAAAAAAAAGTATATGAATATAAAATCTACACAAATAATAGCCATAGTTCCTATTATTCAATTGAATATAGCAAGAATAATCACAGGGTTAAGATTAGCTGCCCTAGTGAAGTGGTCCTATATGAGACTGAAGTTATATCTCTGACTATGAGATTTAGGATTCACTCTTTCACTTTTCCCTTACAATAATCTTTACAAGATTATTGTATTGAAAATATAAGAATAATATTGATGAATGCAAATACCAATATTAAGTATACATAAAAACAAAAGTTATATAAATGGAAGTTGATTGAGTTGTCGCACAAAGCCTATTGAAGATTAGCATACAATATGGCCACATCAAAGTACAAGAGAATATTTTTTTATCTTGTTAACATTAAGAATTAACATATCATAATATTGGAAGTTATGTTTTCTAACTATGACAACTGGGATAAAAACAATTATTCATACCATTATAAGAATTTTGTTCAGGTTAGATTTATTTTTAAAAGTTAGAATTATTTTCAATCAAAACCTATGCAGACATCAAAAAACATTTGCAACTAGTCAGAATTAAAAAAATAAAAAAGAATAAATGTGTGAGAAAAGTAACTATCAAAAATAAACAGAAGCAAACTAAAGTAACTTTTAAATCATAAACAAAAATATATTAAGCACTAACCTTGTTATTTTTAAGGATTAATGACTTCAGTTGCTTACATACTGGAACTAAAATACTCAATGCTTCCAGTGAATATAATTTATTGTCAGACAGATTCAATACTTCAATCTGAAACAAAATTTAAAAAAAAAATTTTTATTATAATAAAAACTACATATTTAATTTTATTTCTAAAATAATGCCTGTTACTTCGGATTCTTCATATAAAATAACAGGGTTAATATACTGTAATGTAAAGTTGATATTTATCAATGCTTCCATAAATTTATTGCGAATTAAATTCTTGTTTTTAATTTTATTCAAATTAATAAGTTACTGTTACCTTTAATTTGATAACTATCAATCAACTAGAATATTTTCAAGAAACTGAAATCTTAAAATATTAATTTTTCTTTAAAGATATTTTGAATAAGAATGGAGTGCCTAAAATAAATGCACAACACAAAATTTAATAATTTACTTAAAGTTATGCACAATACTTTTATGATAAATTAATTAGGAGTCACAACTCAGTGGAAGCATAAATATAATACATTTTAATAGTCATGAAAAATTATTTTTTTAAAATAACATTTTACGTTCTTTTATAAATAAAATATTTCAAGTTTAAGAATAAGGTAATTTTAATATAAATTAAAACTTTTATATTTAATTAATTTAAATATATATATTTATAATTGAATTTTTAGGAAAATGTTTTATACATATGTATGAAATTAAGACATGAATATTTACAAACTTACCTCTGGTATTCGTTCTTTGATTATTTTCATAACAGCATGAATAACAAGAGGTTTACATAAGGGTGTATACAGACCAGATGCCTTCAAACCTATAAAAAATGGCAAATGTTTGTTTTAATCATTTTGTTATAATTCAGCTGTAAAAAAAAATTAGAAAATTAAAGCTTTTTATAGTAAACTCCTAATGTGTTAACGCTTACTTCTGTTATAGGCTAGCATAGTAAATGAATTCAGTTTTCTTGGCATGAAAATTATTATTACTTGTAATTGAAATGATTTGAATAGACATTGATATATTACATTGTATATTAAATTATTTTCAATTAACCAATTACAATTATAAGTCTGTTTACAGCAATATAACTGTTAACAGTTTTGGATAGCTTGGTTTGGTTTGTTTGTCGCTCAATGGTCATTTTTTGCACACGAGGGCTAATTAGACCGGAACCTACGGTTTAAAGTGGATTCCGAACCACTAACTGTTGAACCGAAGGCAAGAGCGCTAACCATTCGGCTGCCAGTTCGGCTTTGGATAGTTTGGAGACCAGGGAACTAATAATTCAGCAAATTGAATTTAACAAATGATACTTCTAAAATTACATTTAATTCAGACCATATAAGTATTTTTTTTTTCATAAAGACTGTAAAAACAAAATTTGTTAAAACCCCTAAACAAAATTCTCTTGAATATATCTATCAATTATATAAGAATGCAAACATTAATGAGGCTATTTCTTATTTGAGTTAAAATTATTAATTATTTCAAAATCCTTCAATGAATTTACAGCTAAAACAGAAATTTTTTTATTTAAATAATCAACATTCTATATAATACTGGATTATACATTGTATAAAATAATGAGTAATTTTAGAGATTTTAGACATTTCCAATAGATTCAGATAACAGATTCTTTTAAAAACTTGCATCAAACTTTTCAAAAATGCATGAAAATCTTCAGCAATAAATAGCAACATTGGTTTATCAGTTTGATAAAGCGTCAGAAAAGGTTCTACTTCCAGAGCAATAAAAATAAAAAATATTAAATTTTCAGAATAGTACATCTTTTGTACACTTCTGCACAATGTCAAAAGTTTTGGTACCAGGATTAGGAAATTTTTTTGTTTTCAACAAATGATATATATGTTTTAAGATATGGTAACATATGAAGCAATCTGTTGAAAACACTTACATTTTCTAAATATTGATGTTTCCAAAAACTTTAAAGGAAATTTTACGCCTGATTCAACAATATCAAAGCCATCCCTATGAGTGAGTGAGTCCTTAAATAGTATGTAAACTATACTTGCTGTTACCTCAACTTCTGGAAATGAGGAACATCCACGGCTGTAAGCTTTGTGTAAAATGTGTTGGCTGTAGCTTTTGACATTTACAATATTTGAATAATGTTCACTTTTTAAAAAATCAGCCATTTTAGTCAAAACAGATTATTCACTTTTGGGCCATCCATTCACAACTGGAGTAATCTACTTGTTCCTAATTCTTAGCACTTCTCATTCACTTTTCTAAACAAAATATCTCCAGTTCAATGACATAAAAAATGGATGAGTAATATCGGGTTTTAAGTGTATCATTATCCCAAAATCTTACACGACAGTACAATTATTTTGTCTGCAGATGATTATTTAAGCTTTCATCAAAGAGAAGCAATTTTCATCAAGGGAGGCATGGAAAGTATGTTTTAAACTCAAAACTTTTATAACTAAAATATTAATATTCAACAAATTTTATACAAGGAAAACAGCAGCAAATAGAAAAAGAATCAATTAAAATCACCGGTCTTAATCACACAACATTGATTTTGTTTGGTGATCACTTCACTTTGCATAAATCTAATTACTACTAAACTGAAATATCATGAAATTATAGTAGCTGAACTAGATCTTGACTTGTTAATACAAATCAACAGCTAAAAATGCAAAAATTTAGTATCAATCATGCCACCATCTAGAGGCAATATTAAACACTAATGTTGAATTAAGTTTTTCAGCAATTTTATTGAAAATTTTAAAATATTAAAACAAAAAAATTCAAAAAATTATAACATTTTCTAAAAAAAAAAAAAAGCAAGGTAAGAAAAAATTCCAGGAGTAATTCACGATTTTCAAGGAGTCAAGTCAAAATTCCAGGAGTTTCCAAGAATTGTGCAAACCCTGTTCGAATTTAAATAAATCAGCAGTGACACCTACTTTAAAAAAATCACTGTAGTGCAATCTAGACCCAATTTAATAAAGGCAAAAAAACTAATCTTACATGTAAACAAACATACTTATAAAAAATAGACTTTCAAATTAAACAACATTATCCCATTCTAAATAAAGCAAAATAACCATATATGAAATATTTATAAGCAACAATTAATATGTAACATAAAATATTACATGCAATATCAACTTTAATTAAATACACAAATAAAATTAAAATCTAATCATAACTTCTAGAATCATCGATACCGAAGTATGCCACAATGTTCTCAGAATGGTTATGTGGCCAGATATATTCCACAAGGAAAATAATAGTTAACAATGATAAAAACAATAGGAAAATTATTTTATAAATTTTCAAAATAAATTTTACTTAAGAAATTAAAAATAAAAAATTTACCAGAAATTAATATTAAAAAATTTAACTTCCAAAACATAAACATTACATCATTCACTTCAAGCACTTAAGAAATTACTAATCAAATGTTTCAAAAGTTACTAGCAGACAAAACTAATTTCGTGCATGTACACAATCAAGTTATGTTATTAAAGAATGTTATGTCAAACAAACTCATTCTGAGATGTTAAGAGCGTTTAACAAATTTTATTCACCGCGCAGAACAGTAAGTAGCTTTCCGTCGTTATAATGATATCAAGTGATCCAAACTACTAAGTATGAAAAAAAAATTAGGAAAGTTAATGTTAAAATAAATATTTATTTTGTTACCTTTACAAAACAAATTCATATGAGTGAAGCAATTGAGTTTTCAAAAATTATCATTTCTATTCATAAGCTATGTAAATAAATTATTATATTGACTTTCCTTAAAAACTACATTATTTGTTTTAGTTAAAAATTCTGCTAAATCATAGCAAAAATGTGATACAATTCAAATTATAAAATTTTTGTCTCTTTTGTATTACTTTACTTTAAATGCAATAGAAAATAAATAATGAAAGTCTTTATATCTTAAACCATTTCAATTCTGATTAATAGACATTCTATTCTAGCACAATACTGCAAGTACAAAATTTCACATGCAAATATTATGCACATTTTTATAAAGTTTCATAAAACACAGTATAAAGTTATTCAATGTATATTTGAATTTTTAAAATTTTACAATATATCATGCACATAATATTTAATATTGAACTACTTACGTTCATCATGATGAAACTTAGTCAGATTTAAGATATGAGTTATGGAATCATAATGAGCGCTCATGCATTCCTAAGAAAATAGAAAAGATATGCAATTTTAAATTATACATAATAAATATATGAATACTAACAAAAAGGAGCAAGTTTTATAGATTAAAGAATTATTAGTTAGACTTAATTATAAGTTTTACTCTGGAAATCTATCAAATATATACTTTTAAGCAGAAATTTTTTGGATTATGTGTTAATCATTTCTTGTCAACATTTTTTAAATTATTAAAAATAAAACAGTAATGTAATTTTTTTCAATATATGACAAACAATTAAATTCCAGAAAAATAATCACAAAGTGAACAAGTAAAAATAAAGATATATTTCTATCAGACATTTCATAAAAATCTTTATGTGGCTAAAATTTTTAAATCTAGTAAATGCTCAATTAAATTTTTTCAACTATGCAAAGAAAAAAATATATTGTTATGAAAATATTAAAGGCATAGCTTCTTAGTTTAAAACTATGTAAAAAAAATTAAGTAGAGTTAAACATTAAACATAATATGTATAAACATTAGTTAGTATTAAACATTAGTATGTATAAACATTAGTTAGTATTATACATTAGTATGTATAATAGAAGTTTTGCATAAATTTCAAAACATTTTCATAAATTAATGACTAAAACATTGAAATATATACTGGATTTTTGAGGGACAGTATTCATATTTTTCACACGGACATGATTTTATTCTTATATATTTGATTTTTTATAAACATATACTTTATCAATTAAATTAAAAAATAATTCAAATTTTATAACTATTAACCAACAAGAATTCATTCTACATAGTTTTTGTTTAATCTATTAATTTACTATAATAGAAAATCCAGAAATTAAAGGCATTTATAGCTGAAGGTGTTCAGCACCAAGAAATTTTTTATTTAAGAGCTGATCATCATATATTCTTTCACAAAAAAAAAAGTCATTGAAAAACCTTTAACAGTAAATTTTAAACAGAATATTATTTTTCCATATTTATAAAAATTTAATTATTCATGATTGTTTTATTGCTTTCAATCAACATTAAATAAATAAATCTTAAGAACTTACTTCAATGATTTTAGTTGATTCAGGGTTTAAAAAAGCAATAGGAGTGGAGCATTTTGTTACATGAATACCCATCTAAATAAAAAATAATGTTCAAATATTATACTTTAAAAATAAAATTACATGTACATTTAAAATCATACATTATTTATTCTTTTTTATAATCATAAAGTGATTAAAAAATATATATTTCCTTCCTACCAAAAACCCATCAGGTTGAGTAATTTTTCTATGAATATCTTTAAGACTATATGCTGTTGCTTGGCTATTCACATAAAATTCAGCTGCATTTCCATTAAACTGAAACTAAAACAAGAATTTATAATTTTGAACAAATGGATATTTTTTTCAAAAATAAAAGGCAAATTTATAAAGGACTTACATTTACTGCGATAAAAGGAATTTTACAATGTGCTGAAATTTCTTTCAGGATAAATGTTTTTCCACTTTTCCTCCCATATGGAATCTAAAAAATAAATAGAAAATATTAAAATAAATTCAAAAAGATTAAATGTAAAACATTAAAAATAATAAGAATTCCATATCTTAAATTTTCAAATAGCACTTTACTTGCAGTTGCCAGTTCAGTCAATTAAAATGTTACAATGAATTCTAATTAAGGAAAATACTTCTGACATTAATGATTTCACTGTTTGATGCAATCTCAAAAATATGAAAAGAAACCTTACACTCTAAATAAGACTAAATAATAAAAATAAGTTTACAATTAAAAGAAATTATCTATTTCAAGATGTGCCAGCATTACTTAGGAAAACAAATATGAGAGTCTAAATGATTATTAATATTTATTGGTAAAAAGTGCTTTTACAATAGTTTTGTTTTTCAATATTTTTTGTTAGCCTGTACATTAGTTGGTCTCCTTTCATTCATTTATTGCAAACAAAAATTGATTTGACAGTGAAATTAAAATAACTTTTAGTGGATCAATTATGTTTTGAGTAGATACCAAAATAGCACAAAAATTTCACGATAGATGTATGGATAAAAGAAATCAATATTAAGAATAATTGCATTAGAAATTAATACAATGAATAATTATTATCATAATTTGATTTTTGAACATTTTTGTAAATTTGAACTTAAAAATATTTTAAGAAATAAATGTCTGTAGCATTCTTCATTCCTTAAAATATATTTAATGTATAATATGCTCTGAACTTTAATTTCATCCACCAGCGAAATTGGAACACAAACCAGTGGTCTCAGCATGACTGACTATAAGAATGGCAAAAAACAAAACATGTTAACACTTGAAATAAAAAAGATCACAAATTTAACCAAATTTTAAATTTGTGAAGTCTAGATTTTTTGATTTTCATAAGTTTGCGCTTGAATAGCATATAAGAAATGCTAACAGAATTTTTGATTCATTAAAATATATTTAATGGTTGAATGGTTCTGATGATAATGGGTTCTGAAATTTAATTTCATCCACCAGTGAAGCTGAAACGCAAATTAGTTGTCTCAGCATAAGGCATGGATTAACAATCAGAATGGCAAAAAACAATACACATTCACAATTGAAATAAAAAATAGCATTTATTTACCCAGTTAGTCTAGATTTTTAATTTTTATAAGTTTGACCTTGAATAACATATAAGAAATGTTTACAGAATTCTTGAATCATTAAATATATTTAATGTACAGTGAGTTCTGAAATTTAGTCATCCACCTGTGAAGCTAAAATGCTTACAGACTGCTTTAGAGTAAGTGATGGATTGATAGACTAATGAAAACAAAACATACTAACATTTAAAATAAAAGTAACTAGGTTGTTTAAACTTTATATATATATAAGAAACTTATCTTCCATTCTAACTTTCTAGTTAAATACACACATATATATAGCTTGGAAAACCAAGAGGGTCTTATTTTTGATTATGTGTTCCCATGTTTTCTATAAATGCTTGTATGAAAAAGCTGAGGTCTATTAGAAGGAAAGGAAGTGATTTGGGACCCAAGAATAATTTATCTACAAGATTATTCTTTTTAGAGAACTCTCAAATACTGCACTATTATTACACAATGAAAACAGAATCTAAAGTTCAACTTTATTGCAATATTGTTTTAGTTTTTATAATAGTAAGAAAAATGGTTAAGTCCTTTAAATTAAAAAAGTTAGAAATGCAAAAATTTTTAAACATTGAAAATATAGGTAACAATTTGGGATAATTGAAGAATGATTTGCTTTGGAGACATCATATACTGATTATATGAAAGTGAGGGAGATTTTACAGTAAATTTAAACTTACCCTGTTTTAACCAAAAGTACTCTAAAAAAAAATTCATGTTCATGATAATGTACACGATAGTCAAGAAAGCTCAGCAAAAAATTAAAATATTTCTATTTCAAAAATTGAAACTAATCAAATTATTAAAAGAAAGTTAAAGACTATTTTTCTGTCTCAAATTAGTATTGTAAATTTAATATTTATATGGAATGACCAAAAGTATAATTTTATAAACTTTCATACTATTAAAATTTAATGAAGTTTTAAACTCTGAATTGAAATTATTTATTTTATGTTTATTTCCTATTGAACCTAACAATTTATCCAAAATATCAATAATTTCAAAAGATGTAAATATCAAAAATAATTCTTTTTTCAAACAAAATGATAGCAAATAAATTTACAAAGTTAAAAAAAAAAAAAAAGAAAAGAAAAACTATTTTTCTGTAAAATATATAATTGAACTTACTGTGACTCTATACCAACAACTGGAATCTGATTCAGTACGTTTATTCTTGCCACCTATATAAATTAAAGATAATACTTAATTTCACACAAATTCATCAAATGATATTTTCATTCTTATATTTACATTATTAACATTAGCTTATACTTTATTATCTATATAACTATATAGGTTTCCTTAAATGTATTCTAAAAAAATTAGGCATGTTTAATATTTATAATCCAGGAAATGATTAGCAATAGGCTGTGGTTTGTTACATAACTTTCATCTTTTGCTCATGTGAGTTTATTTTACTAGATGGCTCATTTATCATCTCAATTTTCATAATGCTACATGATTGTAAAATCAAGCAATGTGAAAATAAATTCTAGTAATATGAATTTTTTCCTAAGCAATTATATTTGTAGAAATATAGATTTTAATGGAAATAAAATTATATGGTGAATATTCATGTTTGTACAGAATGATTACTTTAATCAATTTTTACACAGTTGATTTACTTTTAAAAAAATTTAATTCTGTACATTGTAATAATGTATGCATCACAACAAATAGTAAACTAACTAAACTGAGTCTCATTAACAGGTTTGTGTCAGTCATGTAAAGATGTATAGATAATTATGAGCCCCAGCATATCAATCAGTTTCTTTCTACAAGTCAACCTACTGGTTACAGCAAGCAAGATGGGGGAAAAAATAGTAATGAAACATTTTTATGCGTGTCATTCTTATTAAGTAATAACAGATTTTCCGAAAGAATATTTTGATGCAAAATCAAAATAAGTCATAATAGTTATCTCTATGATATTTTATCACAAAGAAACATTAATTGGCTTGAGTAATTATTTTATCAAAATTATTTTCAATAATGGTGAGAATAATCAATTGGATTGTCATCTAAAATAGGCTGCAATAACCACTTTGATTTTATGAAGGAAAAATTATCCTTTTTTGTGGTTGGATCATTTTATTAAATTATACTTACGAGCAATGAGATTTTTAAGAGTTACTTTGTTTCTTTGCTGATCAAAGATGTCAGAACTATCACTTTTCATCACTGTCATAATTAGCAACTCTATAATTAACTGAAAACTCGCTAACAATTTTAAAATTTCATCACCAAGCAAAATCACATAATTTTTTTTTTTTTGAGACATGAAGCTCCAGCTGAATTATTGCTTTCAAATGCATATTAAAAGATTTTTTAAATAATTAATAAAGCTATCAAATATGAACACATGATTAGCTATTGAGAAGCACTTTACACCATGCACTAGTAAGACTGTTATTTCATTATGCATTAGCATGAAGCCAATAGTAAACCAGTTAATAATTAGCAGTCTAAAATAATTCAGGAACATGTTAAGATATCTGAAAATAAAGATGGAAGAGTCTTTGATTTTATAAAATGATAAATGGTTTTATAAATTACATGCAATTACTTAAACATTGGTAAAAGTGAAGACTATTTAAACTCAATAAACTAAAACATACTCAGAATTTTATCTGAAAACCCTGACCATGTGAATTTGATAAAAGCATTGTTGTCTCACAAATTAAAATGTGACAAATATTAAAAATGAACAGTTCTTAAACATTTGTGAATAAAATCCATTTTAGATATTATTGTAAATTTCCTTTTTTTATCTTTATTTCTGTCTTGTTTTTATAAACATTTATTTATATATTTCATAAAAGAATATAATTATTAAAAAAAAATAATTGGATGATTTTTATGACATTAGAAAACAGTGTACCATGAACTTTATATCTAAACATTCAATTGATTCCTATAAAAAATTAATCTAAATTTCAGTTGAATTTTTAGTTTTCAATCAAAGAAAACTTATCAATAAATTATAAACATTTAAAAAATGTCAAAATTTTGATGTTATTAAATTATTGCTCAGTAAAAATATAAATATAAAAAATAACTTTGGACACCAAATAAGCAACATTAAAAGAATTAATATCATTAATAAAAGTAAACAGTGTAAAGTTTAATTCAAATCTATAGCTAATTTTCCATTCCTGATGAAAAATTGTTTGACTCACCTTAAGAAATTAATTAAAAATTAATATAATATTTTTGAAGAATATTCCAAATTAATATAATTTGGAATATTCTTCATAAAATAACTTTATTTCCATGGCACATTTTCTCCACTTATTACATTACAATTAAAAACAATTTACAGGATGAAAAACACTTAAATAATATAGTAGTTTATCATGAAATATAAAATTACAATTTTAAAATATCAGTTGAGTTTTTTTTAAATTAATAAATATTATATTTAGAATTTTAATCCTATTAAACACAATCCATTAATTGATATTACAAAAATCAAGAATTTCAAATAAGATACTTTTGTAGATACTAAGTTTATATATTGACAGAATATTAAAATATATTTAAAAATTTGTTATAAATATGGATTAAAATAAGTAATTAAAATAAAAAAATACATGGTTAAGCAATGTATTACAAGAAGAGAATATACCTTGCTTTTTATTGTGGTGTTTCTTTCTATTATGTCCATCATAAGGATTACTGTAATGAAACAATATTATCACTCATAAATATTTTTATGTAAAAAATAAGAAATAATTGAAAAAATATAAAAGTAAGCAGTTAGTAATAATTGTTTTATTATTATTAACAGCATAAAATTTTCATATTGAATACAGTTTATACAACTATTCAATTTTCCATCAGAATTTGACTATGTAAAAATTAGGAAACAAAGCTATACTAAATTAAAATAATAAAATGAAAGCCCAAGTAAAAGAGACTAAGAAAATGGCATAGCAATGCAACAAGTTAATGAAGAATAATCAAAAATTACCTATTAGAAAATTTAATTATTTATTACAAAAACAATACTAAGTTTTGTGAAATTTTCAACTTATAAATGCCATGATGGTTGATAAAAGAAATATTTATCAATAATTTTACACTATTCTATTATTAGTTACTTTTAAATAAATTTCAATACACTTTGAAAGTCAAATTAGTCTTAATTACTAAATTGTAGAAAGGAGATTGAATTTATATCTCATACTTTTTTGTTTTCAGAAGAGGTGAGTTTTGAGTTTGCTTTTATTTTTGAACAAATAAAGTTACTAATGTAGTGTTATAAGTGTTCAACATTAATTAATTAAATTAAATTAAAGCAGTAAGCATTTTATTAGATACAAAACAACAATAAAAGTGAGATGAACATTTCAATTCTTAGTTTTATAAGTTTCAAGTGAAAATCACTTTAGTTACTTCAATGAAGTTTAGGTCATTGTGAATTCAGTTCAGTTCAAATATTATTCGGGTAGTTAGCAAGGTAGTTGCTACATTATTTTGATACAATGTATTTCCCTTGTATATTGTCAATCTGCAATACATGTTTGTTTTTATTCATTCACTAATTAAATTATTCAATAGCTATTTTTTTGAGGGTAAAAGTCAATAAATTAATTTAAAAAGCTTGAAAGCAATAACTTAAAAAATTTAATATATATATTCAAAAATACAAAAATTTTTTACTCATAATGTCTGAAAAGAAATCTTTCAGAAGCAATGACAATTACATACAATTTTAAAATGTGAAATAACATTAAACAACTCAGACAAAAGCTTTTTTAATTTTTTTCCCTCCTATATCAAAGTTGAAAAAAAATGAGAGCAAATATTAATAAACAAATTTCTCATTCATATAGTCTTTTACACATAAAAAAATCAAAACTCTTAGTGTACTAGTCACAAATTGGAAAACATTATATAGAAGAAAATCATTTGCTTCAGATAAAGAAAATAGTCTTTATAATGTATTTTAAAATAGCAAATTAAATTTATCTAAGAAAATAAACAATGACATTTGCCTGTATATACAACTAAATGGATAAACTATTAGATAAATTTAAGAATTCTACTGCATTCAAATTAGTAATGCACATACTAAGAGCGGAAATTAAAAAATATTTTTAATCACATATCTTAGCCAAGCTGATGATGAAACATGTAATGAAAAGTTAATTTTCCCAGTCCTAAATTGTCCCACATAAGAATTTATCCATCAGAAGCCATATTAAAAATATTCAGTGCAGCAGGAAATTTAGATTGGGCTAAAGCTACATTTGAAATTTACAAAATTTTCTACAATACATTTTAATTATTACATTTAAAAGTAAATTACACAAAACAATATAATTTCAATAAAATTCAATTTAACAATGCAATATAACTTATGATCATCATTGTTAAATATCTGAGCATAATGTGTGTGAGTACTCACAGTATACATTTAATATGGCTCAATGAAGAGTACGCACTAACTCAAAGAACGTTAATAATAATGAATCATCAAGTCAATAATTTCTTATACCAAGTTTTGCTAATTGCATTTCTGCTTAAACAATTTTTTCAAAATTTTATGGGAAAAAGGAAATGTGGCCTTGTTTACATTTCGGAAACAAAAAGAAAACATTTCCTAAAAAGTGTGAAACTTTTAATTTAATAAAATTAATGCTTCACTTCAATGCAATCTTGAGCTGATAGAATAAAATTAATAACACCAGCTAAGAAGCTAAACCAGATTCATAAAAAATGTAGAAAGCAAAAACATAGATGGATTAAGGATGTAAAAAAAAAAAAAAAAAAAAAAAATAGTGGTTTGCATATGTGGATGCGCGTTATATTCCCTGAATCTAAAAATTATTTATAGCAGATAGAAACAGCATGAGTTACAGAAGATAGATTACTACAAACAAAATTTTATTTTGATTTAAAAAAAAAAAAAAAAAACAATAACCTCACCATTCCATGTATTAAAGGATTTAAAACTTGCAAGAACTTAAATAAGTTATGATACTAATATGATTAACAAATGCTCAAAAATATGTTATGGTTACAAAAGAAAATGTGCACCCAGTTATTTTAGAAGCTATTGGTATTTTAGTTTGCTTTTGCTTCACAGACTTATGCCTAATAATTCTTGTAGTAAATGGATAATTTTTTTATTCCAGTGTTCAAACATATATCTATCACTGTATTTAATATTCAGTTGAAAAATACAAAGGAATAATTTTTCTTATCAGTTATTAACCTGATTTAATTCTTCAATTTTACTAATCATGTGTGAGTTGTAATGTATAAAAAAAATTTGAAGCCCATTATTTTAATAGTAAAAGAACATTAAACATGATGTATAATATAAACATCATATTTTATAAGCATCAGATTTAATAAATACCTAACTTACTGCTAGAATTTGACTATTTTAAGGTCAAAATGAAATTAGGAAAAAAGTCTGGCATCGACTATTTTCAACATAGAATATATTTAGCTATGTGTAATTTCAGAATAATTTAATTTAAATTAAAAGAGTTTTAATTTAAAAGTATTAATTAGATAAAGATAAAAAAAATCTTTTTGGCTTTATCCCTTTCAGTACCATACTTCTATAATGTGCCAAATACTAAATACAAATTGATTGCAGCCTTACATATAATATTTCTTTCATTTGCTTTCATTCCCAAGTTAACTGCATACAATATTTGATTCATTACAATGTGTTTAATGTACAATGAGTTCATATACCAGCAGAACAGAAAATCATATGCTATTTCAACATAAAAGATATAATTAAAATTAAAAAATAAACACTTATTTATAAACCTATTAAAAACCATAAAGAAAATAAATTGACTTTTTACAGTCAGTATTGAACAAAACAATATACAAGCACAATGAAATATTCAAAATAAAGGAATAGAACAGTTTAAATTAGATTAATTTAATTGTAATTTAATATATATATATTGAAATAAAAATGTTCATTTATTAACATTAAATACGAAATAAATTTTGACTTGATTTTGTCACATGCAGTCTAGCATTATTCCTATAAAAATAACAAATGCAAAATTATCATAGCATTTTCATTCACTTGTTAACAAACAGAAATTTTAGCAACTGAATTCCACAACATTTTAAAAATTACTTCATGAATTTGAAACATTCTTTTTTACTAATTTTCCGATTTTGAAAATATTTGAAATTCATTTTCACAATTAAACCAGGAAATGTTTATAGAATTTCTGATTCATTCAAATATGTTTAGTTTTCAATGTGCTCTGAAATTTATAATCTACCAGCAAAACTGGTACAATAAACATGCATTTTAAACATAAATGGAGGGTTATAAAATTGCAATCAGGATAAAAAATGACGGTTTTTATTCTTCAAAATCCTCAATATAACAATCATTTTTTAAAATATTTTTTAACAATATAAACAATTCTTTAAAATATTAGTTATATTTTAAAGAATTGTTATTAAAAAACAGTTTAGGTTACATAAATCTAATTTAAAATGACCATATCTAAAATCTAAAACAAAAAAGTTATTTTATATTTTCATATATAAACTAAACCTCCGATAATAAATCGATTGAAACTCCTTGACAGACATATTTAACAATCCCTTGACATATTTCAGTGATACACTTATTACAAAAATCTATTTTTTTTTCAGTTACAAGTTTAATAATAATAAAAAAAAGATTGAAGAGTTGAATCTATAATTGTTATAACAGAATGCACAACTTTAAATATTCTTATAGGTTACTCAGTTAAATGATTAATCTCTCTAGTTATTTCTTGAAAAGAATGGAAGATTTGACAAGGAATTTCAAGTGTGTTCCAAAATAGAACAAAATTAACTTAAACTGTGAAGTATTTGAACTGAATATTGATACACTAAACACTTACCAGTTTGGCTGGTTAATAAGAGATTTTCAAAAGTTTCTAATTTAAAATAATAACAGAATTCTTGATTTATTAAAAAGTACTTAATGTATAATACGGTATGAAATATAATTTCAGCAAACAGTGAAGCTGTAAAGAAAGTATGCTATCTTGACATATGAAATGGATTGAAAAATAAGAACACAGAAAATATTATTGTTGAAATAAAGATCATAAAATTAACCAGCAAGTTGAGTTTTTCAATTTTTATAAGTTTGAGCTTGAATAGCATTAAAGAAATGTTTACAGAATTCTTGAATCATTAAAATATATTTAATGTACAATGGGTTCTGATATATAATTTCATCCACCAGCGAAGCTGAAAAGCAAATTAGCTGTCTCAGCATAAGAGATGGATTGACAATCAGAATGGCAAAAAACAATGCACGCTCACAATTGAAAAAGATCACAAATTAAACCAGTTAGTTTAGATTTATAATATTTATAAGTTTGCCTTTAAATAGCATATAAGAAATGTTAGCAGAATTCTTGAATCATTAAAATATATTTAATGTACAATGGGTTCTGAAATTTAATGTCATGCACCAGCGAAGCTGAAAAGCAAATTAGTTGTCTCAGCATAAGAGATGGATTGACAATCATAATGGCAAAAAACAATGCACGCTCACAATTGAAAAAGATCACAAATTAAACCAGTTAGTTTAGATTTATAATATTTATAAGTTTGCACTTAAATAGCATATAAGAAATGTTAGCAGAATTCTTGATTCATTAAAATATATTTAATGTACAATGGGTTCTGAAATTTAATTTCATCCACCAGCGAAGCTGAAACCCAAATTAGCTGTCTCAGCATAAAGAGATGGATTAACAATCAGAATGGTAAAAACAATACACATTAACTGAAATGAAAAAGATCACAAATTTAACCAATCAGGCTAGATTTTTAATTTTTATAAGCTTGACGCCTGAATAGCATATAAGAAATGTTTGCAGAATTCTTGAATCATTAAAATATATTTAATGTACAATGGGTTCTGAAATTTAATTTCATCCACCAGCGAAGCTGAAACCCAAATTAGCTGTCTCAGCATAAAGGATAGATTAACAATCAGAATGGTGAAAAACAATACATTAACTGAAATAAAAAAAATATCATAAATTTAACCAAACAGTCTAGATTTTTAATTTTTATAAGCTTGAGCCTGAATAGCATATAAGAAATGTTCACAGAATTCTTGATTCATTAAAATATATTTAATGTACAATGGGTTCTGAAATATAATTTCATCCACCAGCGAAGCTGAAAAGCAAATTAGCTGTCTCAGCATAAGAGATGGATTGACAATCAGAATGGCAAAAACAATGCATGCTAACAATTGAGAAAGATTGCAAATTTAACCAGTTAGTCTAGATTTTTGATTTTTATAAGTTTGCGTTTGAATAGCATATAAGAAATGTTTGCAGAATTCTTGATTCATTAAAATATATTTAATGTACAATAGGTTCTGAAATTTAATGTCATCCACCAGCGAAGCTGAAAAGCAAATTAGCTGTCTCAGCATAAGAGATGGATTAACAATCAAAAGGGCAAAAAACAACACTTTGATGTTGTGGCTTATCCCTTCTGGTTGACAGCAACATCAAACCAGCCTAAATGCATTCTAACAATGGAACACAGCCTCTGTGCTTGAGGTTAATTGGCATTTATTTAAACTAATGCAGGCCAAAATGTGGGCTAGAGCAGCTTGAGCCACACTGAACTTTGAACTTTATTGCATGTCACATGGTGTACATGTTACAGCGTGTCCACTTTGAAATCTCCCAAGAGTTGTCTGATTGTGCGGATTGCCAACTGCAATTCAAACAAAAATTGGGCCATTTAAAACATACCATTCATGTATGGGGGCTCTCCTCCAATAAGAAGAGACATTTTACCAAAATCAGATGGTGATCTCTGAAAAAGTAAGGCCACCACCCCAAGCATTTCCTTACAGCTGTCCTTCTCCGGCCAAAAATCAGCAATTTCATTACCATGCACATCCGACAGAACCGACTGAAATATGATTTTAACATTAGCAGTCAAGGGATTCAAAAGACTGATAATGCTCCTAGTCGTTCAGACCCTGTGATTCAACCATTCAGATAAATGCTGAATGGAGCTATAACTATCACTCAAAATCCAAAGATCAGTGCAAATACTCTTAGTTATACAAAATTTCAAAGCCTCCTCAATAGCCAATAGTTTTGCACGAAACATAGAGCAATTGTCAGGGTTTCTTACACCGAATCCAATGCTGTTCTTTTTTCACAAAAAATCCATTACGCGAAATAGCACCTTCACACAGGCTACCTACATACAATATACATCTGTAATGCGTCACAAGGATTATATCGATAGTCTCCAAAACAATATTTTATTTATTACTTTTGTCATGACACACATTAACAATTGAAATAAAAAAATCATAAAATTAACCAGCAAGTCGAGTTTTTCAATTTTTATAAGTTTGAGCTTGAATAGCATTAAATTGTTTGCAGAATTCTTGAATCATTAAAATATATTTAATGTACAATGGGTTCTGAAATTTAATTTCATCCACCAGCGAAGCTGAAACCCAAATTAGCTGTCTCAGCATAAAGGATGGATTAACAATCAGAATGGTAAAAAACAATACACATTAACTGAAATAAAAAAGATCACAAATTTAACCAATCAGGCTAGATTTTAAATTTTTATAAGCTTGAGCCTGAATAGCATATAAGAAATGTTTGCAGAATTCTTGATTCATTAAAATATATTTAATGTACAATGGGTTCTGAAATATAATTTCATCCACCAGCGAAGCTGAAAAGCAAATTAGCTGTCTCAGCATAAGAGATGGATTGACAATCAGAATGGCGAAAAACAATGCATGCTAACTGAAATTGAAAAAGATCATAAATTTAACCAGTTAGTCTAGATTTTTAATTTTTATAAGTTTGCACTTGAATAGCATATAAGAAATGTTTGCAGAATTTTTGATTCATTAAAATATATTTAATGTACAATGGGTTCTGAAATTTAATTTCGTCCACCAGCAAAACTAAAAAGCATTACAGGCTGCTATAGCATAAAAGGTGGATTGGTAAACTAATGAAAAATAATATACATTAACAATAAAAAAAGAAATTTAAATTTAATCAGTTTGATTAGCTTTCCAAATGCTTTTACTTGAAAATTATAAAAGATGCAAATGTTTGCAGAATTGAGTCATTAAAATACATTTAATGTTCAATGGGTTCTGAAATTTAATTTCATTCTTGAATGTGAATTTGTGTGAATGAAATTGAAAAGTATACAAAAGTGTTATATTAGCACAAGACAGACAGGGTTCAGAACAGATTTTCAAGAATCAAATTCCAGAGGTCAAATCAAAAATTTCCAGGTTTCAACATTCACGTTAATTATTTTTTATTAAAAAATTGTTCTAAACCATATCTGTATATAATTATGTACATGCAATATTTTTCAATCCTTTCTGTAAATAATAAAAATAATTGCAACATTAATGAGACTATTTTTTATTTGAGTTAAAATTATTAATGAATATTTCAAAAGCCTTCAATGAATTTACAGCTATAACAGGGTTTTTTTATTTAAATAACCAATATTTTATATAATACTATATTTTATATATATATATATATATATATATATATATATATATATATATATATATATATATATATATATATATATATATATATAAATAATCAACATTCTATATATACATTGTATAAAATGATGAGTTTAGACTTTTTCAAAAGATTCAGATAGAAAGATTTTTTTAAAAAGTTTTGCACTAAACTTTTCAACAATGCATGAAAATTTCTATCAATAAATTGGAACTCTGGTTTATCAGTTTAATAAAGTGTTAGAAAAGGTTCAACTTCCTGGACAATCAATATAAAAAAATTGCAATTTGCAGAAAAAAGTATACACTTCTGCATAATACGAAAAGTTTTGGTACCAGGATTAGGAAAGTTTTGTTTTGAACAAATGACATGTCTTAAGATACTGTAATATTTCAAGTCATCTGATGAAAACACTTATATTTTCTAACCATCAATGTTTGCAAAACTTTAAAAGAATTTTTACACCTGAGCTAAGGCTATCATAGTCATTCCTATGAGCGGGTGAGTCCTTAAATAGTCTGTAAACTGCACTTGCTGTTTACAGAAATTACCAAGGAATAAAATCCAATAGATAAGAAAGTAAAAACAAATTTTCAACAATCATACTTCAAATAAATGTTGTTTTTAGACTAAGTTGTTCATTAAATATATATTTCAAAATAATCAAAATGATAAGAATCATAAAATTCATACTGAGTTAGGAAAATTATGAAAATTACTAATGTTCACTGCATTCTTAATTCGTTAAAACACATTTAATGTACAACGGGTACTGACATTTAACTAAAAAGACATTAGAGGTGGATTAAACCATTAGGACCACAATGATTTAGAAGCAGAAAGAAAAAACTTATAATTAAACTACACTTCTTGAAAATTTGTTAACTAAGTTAAAAATGTTTTTGTTATGACCAAGGACATTTTTACCTGTGTGTACTTATAAATACACAGCAATTTTGAAATCATAAGATTTTTTATTTTATCTCAGATTTATAAAAACAATGAATATTATGCAGATTATAAATTTGTTGTATATAAAAGCCGGAAAAATTGCATAAATGATAAGTGGTAATGTGCGATGATTATGATCTATTCTGTATGATTAATGCGTTGAACTTTGAGCCAATGAAATAATGTATGAAATACATTGTTTTGAAATTAAACATAATTTCCGTAAAAACTAAATATTATTTAACAACATAAAATTTTTCCTTACAAGCGCCTTCTGTCAGATTCCGTGGAATGTTGAGTCATCATATCTACATCTTCATCGAAATCTAATAAGCGGGATTTACCTCCTCCACCTAATGAAGATAAATATAAAGCAAATGGAACAATTAATAATATACCCACTTCTAATCAGCACATTCTTAATAATATTTGGCTAGAATAAAATAAATGAATGAATATATATATGCACTTAAATTCTCACCTCTAGGAGCATCACGATATTTTCGTCGTCTCCCCATATGTGTAGGTACTCCTCTGTATCTACTTGTGCTTGGTCCTCTATTATCGTGTTCTGTACAAAGAACATATTATATCAATCAACTTTATTTAAATGGAAATAAGGAAAACAAACAATAAAAGCAATGTATATCTGAAATTTTATAAACTAAGAAAAATTTTTTTCCAAAAAATTTACATTTTACTTGATTTAACCAAACATCTTATAATATACTGTTTCCTCCAATCATGTGATTTAAAAATGTGAATTGCATGATACAAAAAATTTAATTATATTAACCAACATAGATAGGGCTGCTATTATTTTAACATAATAAACTAAAGTATTTGGTATTTTTAATATATCAGAAAAGTATTAATATTTAAATAATCTGAAAATCTATTCAATACAATATAGAAAGTAGCATAGCAACTGAAAGTTGCTAACTAAAAGTTTTAACATTAACTGAGTTTTATATTACAACAAATAAACTTTTCATTGAAACAACAGCAGATATATCTGATAGAAAAGATAAACATTATCATATGAGCCAATAATACTAATGAAAAATTTCACTGAAAGTAAATAAATTTTGAAAAAGAAAAATCCTAAAATATTTTTAATTTAAGAATAACTATTATTCACTTTAATTTCAAATTATGTAAGAAAATGAAATGCAACAAAAAAGATAATTTTAGTTCATGTAGATTTCTATTTAAAAATTTTACTCTAATAAATTAAGCTCTAGATTTTGTATTTATACTGTAACTTTAATTTTCCACTACCCTGTGAATTTGGTGGATCATAGAATAGCAGACACAACAATGACTTTCTGAAGTTTCACTAAGAAAATAGGGCTGGTAATCCTGATGAAGTTTCAAGGAGACAAGTGGAAACCTTATGGTAGAGCCATTTTGAAAGACCGATTACAATGGTTGTTCCATGCTATCTTCCATCCTTTGAACAAGTATTTCTTGCCCAATCTTTTTACAATTCGCACAAAAGCCTTAAGCCCAGTTATGAAATTAGTATGTATACCTAAAAAGTTTGATTTTGTTTAAAAAAAATGTGAAAAGGTTTGTTTCTGCCATTTATGTTTCAGGTCTTCATGAAACAATATATGAAATGCATTGCTTTGAAATAAAGCATAATTTCAGTAAAAACAAAATATTATTTAAAAACATTAAAATTTTTCTAACAAATGCCTTCTGTGTAGGATAATATTATAGTTGTGGATACTGATGAGAGCTTGAGAAAATCAAGAATGTAAGCATGTGAATGGTCAAAGGTGTTTTGAAAGAGGTACAAATAAACTTTTCTGAAGAGTTAGGCAACAGAAGAAAGTTAGATCAGCCAGTCTGATGACTTTAAAGGACCTAGATACTAGTTCAACACTAATTACCTCAGAAGAAACCTGGTATGCAATAAAAAGGTTTTAAAAATACTGTATCTGCCAAACGAAGGGAAAATTCTAGAGTTAACTTGAAAAATACCTATAGCAGAGGTCTTTAACCTTTAGATAACAATCGATTAGCTATATTGATTTTATATGTGAAATTATAAAAATGTACCCTCTGCTAGCAAAAGACAAGCTATCAAATCGGAAATTAGTTTTTTTAATCTCTTTTCCTCGAGTAAATAACAATAAAAAAATTAAATAGTTGCCAGCTTGGTGTGATTTAACAAAGTTATATAGAAAGGGGTGGAAAATTCAAGAATTTTACCAGTATCTATAATCAATAGTGCTGTATCATATCAGAATGAGCACTAATCAGTGCTCCACAATTCTTTAATTTCATCAAAGAATTTAATTTAAAGTATAAAGACCACATGTGCTAATCTCGCATTATATAACCTAAAAGAAATGTTTCCCTTTAAATTAGACATGTATATTGTGTAGAATTAATAATAGCAGAATATGTCATCTTTCATATAGAAAATGTTATTTTACAAATTTAATTTTCAAAAAGTTACTAATTTTGAGAATTAAAAGAATGATACTATAATTGAAATTAATTCTTTTATTTACAGTTAACATTATTATAGAAGTGAATCAAAATAATAAATCAACTATATGTATCAAGACAATTGCTCTTTATAATGGAATATATCAAACTATTTTTTCAAACAAAGAAATATTTATTTAGGAACAATACAATACATTAACCAATCTCATATCATATAAAATTATTAAAAGCTTTAATAAAAAATTAATAGAATCACAAATTACAATCAGAACTTGAGTATTTAAATTTATGAATGTCAGTCCAATCAGATCTCTTTAGACATCTGGTGACAAAATTATTGCACATCAAAATTTAGCATTCTTAATAACACATCTTCATTAATAAAATTATGAGCTTTCACATAAACTACTGCATGAACATAAATAATCAAAGAAAATTAAATATAATTATGAAAATAAAAATCCCAGAACAAGAACACAGTTGAAAATAATTTGTTTCAATTGACAAAGAATACAATATCATTTAACGGAATTCAACCAACATAATTCTTGCAATATTTTATTTCATCACATTTTCCTTATAATATCATATTTTTAAATTCCATCTTACATGGCAATACAATATAAATTTTTAACAAAAATCAATTTAGGACCAAATTAATCATTTGCATAATTTTATAAGACAAGTATTGAGAAGATAGAATTAACTATGTATTAACTGAAAACAAGAACAAATAATAACCTTTAATGGATTTAAGGGTGACTTAGAAATTTCATTTACACAATCATGTGTAAAAGTGTTTATAGCAGGTTTATTAAGTTAATAAAATTAAATAAAAAAATTTATATTATTTTTACTGTTTTTATGAATATTTATTGCAGGAGGAAGAAAACTGATGAAATAAAGCAAAGTGCATTTATAACAAATTACAAAAATATTTTTACTAATGCAAACTGTACAAGTATTAATATAAAACATAAGCAATTTATTAAGGCTGGTATTCACCAAGATTTTAAAATCAAATTACACATAAAATATCATACTAATATTAACATTATTTTTCTAGGAAAATAACTCCTGCAAGCAATCAATATAGAGAAAGTAACTTTAACAAAATGTCTATTAGAATATAAAAGTGTATTTCATTATTACGACAATGATAGAAGAAATTCATATTTCTCGAAAATTTATTTGCTGATTTGATCTTAAAAGAATCCAAATTAAAAAATAAATTACATTCTTATTTTCTCAAAACACAGTCTTGAAGTTATCATTACTTACTTCAATAAAGTATTAATTTGATAAAATGCAATTAAGAAATAACACTGCCCTGAGAAATCAATATGGTGAAAACTATACAACGCTTACAAATCTTAAGCACATTGTTTCATTATTAACAGAATCGAAATAAATAAATTTTAATAAATTACCAAAATAAAATTGTCTGGACATTCCTTATGCAATAAGATTGCACATTTAAATGTTTTTAATGCTTGATCGAAATAATTCTACAGTATAAAACAAATTATTTCACATCAAAGACTACATATGTTTTTCAAGCATGAGAAATTAGGTGCAATCGTAATCGTTGGTCTAAAGAATAGGTTACAGTCACAAATTTTGCTTAACGATATTCAATATTTGATCAAAAGTAGGCGTATGCATTTATTAAAAATTTCAAAATCTGAGTAAACCATTTATTGCAATTTTAAAAAAAAATTAATTTAGCATTATTATTTTTATTAAATTAAAATTAAAGAATTTTTATAAATTCCAAAAGCCTATTAACAGTATGGATAATAAACTAGAAACTTGCATATGACGTCAAGGGATCCTTGCGGACAAAATTGTCTGCTTACTTTCTGGAAATTAAAAATAAACATGAGCTACGATTCATCTTATGAAATGAATACAGTAACCCTTGATGAATTTGTGTTAATCATCTGCTTACTAAAATAAAGTGAAAAAAATACAAATTGCATATGATGATAGACTTATGGTAAAAAAAACATTTCTATTTATGCATTCAAATTTCGTGGATTTCAAAAGATCTGTTGAAACGTACAGAAAACACATATTCAACGGCTGCGTTTTCGTCCTCAGTTATCTTCTTCTCAAAGTGAAAATATCTATTTCTGGAATTTTATTTTTACATCATAAAATTAAATGCAATTTCTATAGAAAGAATTTATTGCTCATTCCAGCTCCAGCAGCAGAGCTGATAAGATATGTCTTTCACTCGCTCTTCAAACCGGTTCCTGAAGTTTCTCCCCGCTCACTGCTACGACGGACAAGGCAAGGTGAACTAAGCCTTTTTCGCCCCGTGTGCTGAACTACAGATAGCAATTACTATTTCGCTTTCACTGAAGATAATTATTTCAATATAGTTTGAACAAAAGCAGCACTTTTCAGTGCTATCAACTGTTGCTTTTTTAAAGGTAATTAGGTAGCAGAGCCTGCACTACGGAAGGACATCCTCAACGAAACATCTTGGACATGCTATTTATCAATATTAAACTTGCAGAGTAACTTTAAAGACTGTAAGTACAGACAGCTATAATCTTGTTTCTGATAAAGCAAATCCCTCTACTTACTCCATAATAGTAAAAGTGACTAATATTGCCACTCAAAATGATAAATTTAATAAAAACGAACCAATGATGGTGAGGAACCTTTCAATTTCACCAAGAAAACAGCTAAAGCTGAGATTTAGAGTGTCTCCAAGACCTCCATAGCTGTGGCTAATGCTTTCAGTGGGCTAACTATAGAGGAAGAAAAACCACGAAAAAATGGATGACCAGCCAGTGACTGAAATTGCCCCTAAAATCTCCACCCGTAATTGTAAGGTTTGGTGAAAGCTAGGATTCATTTATGACCAAACTAAAAAATGAATTAAAAAAAGATATTGAAGAGAGAACTTCCGGTGAAAATTTGAAATTGCAGCCCAAAACATCAGACCACTACAGGGAAATTAATAAATTTCTTAAATCTTACAACTATGAATATATTCTCCTAAGAGGAAAAAATGAGAAACCAGGTAAATTTGTAGTCAGGGGAATTCCCGTGACCACAAAAAGTGAGGAAATTGTTACTGACTTAGCCAATAAGAGCTATAAAATCCTCAAAGTAAACAGGATGACTGGCCAGATAAACGGAAAACCCCTACCTTCATTTATGGTCCAACTTTACAATGGCCCAGAAATAAGTGCTTTATTTAAATTAAAAAGATTGTGTCATATTTCAAACCATACTATCGAACATTATAGGGGAAACAAAACAGTTATGTAGTGTTTTAACTACATTTCTGTTTTGTTTCCCCTATAATGTTTTAACAACGTTTTCACCACTCAAGCGATTTCTGCCACATAGCACTTCGCTGCGTGAAATGTGCAGAAGCATGTAACACAAAAGAATGTCCCAGGGACAAAAAACTAGAATCCTCTGTCTGCTGCAATTGTAATGGGAATCATCCTGCAAGCTATCGGGGATGAGAGAAATTCCCCAAACCCAAAGCTAAAACTAAAATATTTAAAAGTAACTATACAAGAGAGGAGATCTCATATGCAAATATAGTGGCTGGTCATTAAGAAACCTCCGTTACCGTGGCACTCAAACCCGCACCCCGTCAACCAATTCAGCTGTTCCAAGCAATGGACAAGATCAAATTAAAAACGAGTTTAATGACTTATTTACACTCTTAAGAGAAATAAGAGAAGTATTTAATGGAATTAATATTCCCGAAGCCATAAAAATAATTCTGTCCAAAACTGACCCAATGAATAAAGTGTTTGTCCTCATCGACATGTTTAAACAAATTAATAACACCCTTTAATGTGTGCCATATAACTGAAATTTCTAATTTCATCGTGGAATTCCTGTAGAATTAGGAACAAAATGGTTGAATTTTTTAAATCATACTTTGTAATACAACATACTTTGTAAATGAGCATAATCCAGATATAATCTTAATTCAGGAATCATTCCTAACAAATAATGTAAATATTCACATCCCAGAATATGCGTGCTATAGAAATGATCGCCATAGAAATGCCACCCTAGCAGGGGGAGGGACAGTTATTTTTATCAAGAGTAGTCTCCCAAACCTCCAAAACAGAACACACAAATTAATTACAATAGAGGCAACTTTGGTCACATTGACCCTGCCAACCCTACCACATATTACATTCTGCTCCACATATGTCAAACCTAGACCACATTATCAATACATCAACATAGATCTTGAAGCAATGCTTACAACAAACTATGATATTTTAATATTTAGAGATCTTAATGCTAAACACACTGCATGGAATTGTAGGTCACACAACAAAACAGGTCAAATGATTAAAAAATTCGCTGATATAGCCGAACTAAAAATCCATGCACCTGACACAACCACATATTTTTGTGTTAATTCAGTAACAACAATTGATATTACACTCATCAGAGGAATTAATTATAACATTAAAATTACTCAATCACGAAATTCACTTCTGATCATAATCCAGTCATGATCGAGTTTGACTTTAATATTCCTTTGATTAATACTCTCACTCTTCATAACACTAATTGGATCAAATACAATTAAATTTTAAATAATAACCCGTTTAATGTAATTAATACAAACACAGAAGATGAAATTTAAAATGAGACGATTCGCTAAAAGGCGGAACTGCTTGCAGCGCACCGCGAATCAGATAAACCCCACTCCCTCCGTCCCACTCACCTCCTACCCCGCAACCTCAGAATTTTGAAAGCAAACAGAAACAGACTCAGGAAGCTAAATCAAATTACCAGAGATCCCCGAATAAAAAATCAATATAATAAAGCCAATAATGAATTCAGAGCCAAGATCAGTTCATACAACTCACAGAAATTGAGAGAAAAATTAGTATCATCAAATACTCACGATCAATCCATTTGAAAGGCCGTCAATATGTTCAAGAAGAAACCACAGTATTTTCTGCCCATTCAAGGCCGAAATACAATTGCATACACAGACAAATAAAAAACAGAAGCAATTGCTGACGTTTTTGAAACACAATTCACCACTAATGACCTACAAGACACCAGAACCGAAGATCTGGTTGCAAGCAACATACTTAGATTTCTCTCCAGACAACACACACAAGAAACCACCCCCTTGGAAGTAATGTCAATAATCAAGAAATTAAAGGATAGTAAATTCACCAGGAATTGACGGAATAACAACATAACAATTGCCCTATTCTTACTAGGAGAGCTAAACTCCAGTGTCCTTGGTGGAATGACTCTCTAGCAGCCGAAAAGGCAAATGTTAGGAAACTTTTTAATAAAGCCAAGAAAAATGGTGAATGGGAGAACTATAAAACAGCCCTCACTAATTATAACAAACTTGTTAGGAAAAGAAAAATTAACTCCTGGAGGAAGTTGTGTGAAGAGATAGATTCTATCTCTGAAGGAGCTAGACTCCAAAAACTCCTCAAAAGGGATGAACCTATTTTTTTTGGCACCTTAAAGGACGAGGAGGGTAATTTTGCTGCTTCCGGGAATGAGGTTATGGAAATTATGACCAAAACCCACTTTCCAGGAGCTAGAGATATTTATAGCAACGAAGGGGAGCACTGCATTGGCTCTTTGCAAAGAGTCAATAGCGATCAATGGACCATCGCTAAAAATATCGTTAACTACAATATTGTTAAATGGGCAATCTCTGCCAGAGGAGGTAATCATACCAGTGCTAATTAGAATTTACAGAGCTAGCTTAGCACTGGGTTACATACCAAAGATATGGCAGAAGACCAGGATTGTTTTCATTCCTAAACCTGGCAAGGACACCTATGACCAGGCCAAGTCTTACAGACCAATCAGTCTTTCTTCATTCTTCTTAAAATTATGGAGAAAATTATTGATTAGCATATAAGAGATTACTTGGGTAGTAACAGTCCCTTGCATGCTCTTCAATTTGCCTATCATCGGCAAATCTACTGAAACTGCTTTGCATCAGCTAGTTTCTAAGATTGAAACCACTGCTGGATCAAAAAGAAATTGCCTTAGCAACTTTCCTCGACATCCAAGGTGCCTTAGATAATATTTCCCATCCATCCATCCTCAATGCACTTAGAGGGACAGGGATTAATCAGACCCTGTGTACTTGGATTGAGGCCTTGATTTTGGATAGATGTATACAAATGAACATCTTTATCATCATTTGGTGAATCATTTGAAAAAAAGACTACTAGAGGTTGCTCTCAAGGAGGTATTCTCTCACCATTACTTTGGAACCTAGTTGTAAATAGTCTTATAAAATATCTAAACGATAGGGGCTATTATACGCAAGGATATGCTGATGACATTTTCATCTTTATCCTTGGCAAAGATTTCGACATAACTTGTCATCTCATGTAGAATGCTCTAAGTTATGTAGGTCAATGGTGCATGGATAGGGAGTTGATGGTTAATCCTCAGAAAACCTACCTTGTACCTTTTACACGCAAAAGGAAATGGAAGGGTTTTTTCATACCAAGAATTTTTGATGTTGAAATCAATGTGGCTTCAGAGGTAAAGTATCTGAGCATTTATTTAGACCAAAAACTCACCTGGAATAAGCACATTGATGATAAAATTAACCGAGCAAAGAAAAGCATTATGATTTGCAGATGAATGCTTGGTAAAAACTGGGGTCTAAATCCAAAACTGATGTTGTGGATGTACACAGCTATTGTCAGGCCCATTCTCAGATATGCATGTGTGAGCTGGTGGCGTAAGGTGGAACAGAAGACTGTGACTGACAGACTAGGAGGTCTACAAAGACTGGCCTGTCTCTGCATCACAGGAGCAATGTCCACCGCACCAACCAGAGCATTGGAAGTTATGTTGGATCTGACTCCCTTAGACATTTTCGTCTGCAGCACTGTCAGAATGACTGCATACAGAATGAAGCTACAAAACCAATGGTACGACCAACCTGTTGCCAAAGGGCACAGGGGTATTACCAGGAAAATTCAAGATCATTCTTTCCTGATGCCTTTGGGCATCATGGAAAATTCAAACATGTGTGAAAGGACATTTGAAATAGTTTTTCCAACTAGAGACGAATGGGATAACAACATATTCAAAACTAAAACAGGAGATCCAATCTGGTACACAGATGGATCACTGAAAAACAGCCTCTCAGGACTGGGAGTATATGGCATGTCACCAAGAGCCAGCCTATCTGTAAGCCTTGGGCAATACGCTACGGTCTTCCAGGCAGAAGTTTTGGCCATTATCCACTGTCTGCGACTAAATATGAGGAAAGGCTACCACGGTAAGCGGATTCTCATTTTCAGTGACAGTCAAGACGCTTTAAAAGCACTCAGTTCTTTCGAAATCAAATCTAAAATGATTTTGGAATGTAGAAATCTTCTTACAGAATTGGCAACTAGAAACAAGGTGATCCTTGTATGGGTTCCAGGGCACAAAGATATCGAAGGTAATGAAAGGCCTGATGAACTTGCGAAACAAGGATCGTCTTTTGCTCCCATCAATGCAGAACCTTTTTGTGGGATCAATTTGAAAACCTCAAAAGCCAATGTTCTTAGATGGGAAAAACGGAAGATGTATGAAGCTTGGCTCAACACTCCTGATCAAACCCACGCTAAAAGTATAGTCTGTGGATCATCAGCGAGGATTGCCTCTGAAATTGTAAGATGCTCTAGGCAGAAGATACGTTTAATCGTAGGATTCATAACTGGGCACTACTATTTCAGAAAACACTTCCATAAAATGGGATTGTTTCAGCAAGACCCTATCTACAGGAAATGTCATACGCAAGTGGAAACGGCCAAGTATATCATTTACGAATGCGAGGCTCTTATCCCCCTCCCTAGATTAACTTCTTTAGGCATCATCCATACTAGAGAGTTACACCTAGACTTCGTTAAAGGGTTATCGGACTTTATTAATAAAGTGGGTGACCCGAGCAACTGGAACTAGGAAATATTGGGTTTGGAGTTAATAGTACAAAATGCTGATAAAAGCAGAGGTGCCCACGACATACAAACTCAACTCTAAGAAGAAGACGGAATAACAAACAAAATGCTAAAGAAAATTTTAAACAAAACATTACTCAAAATTACGATGTATATTAACAAGATATTAAGAATAATGTATTTTTCTCAAAAATGAAAAATTGCAGAAATAGTACCAATATTAAAACCAAAACAAGACAACTACCTTCCCTCAAGCTATAGACTTATTAGTCTAATGCTCTCTCTAAGCAAAATAACCGAAGCAATTATTCTAAATAGACTAGATGAATTTTTAGAAAACAAAAGTATTCTTATTCCTGAACAACACGGGTTCAGAAAATCACATTCAACAACGCATCAATTTATGAGAGTAGAGGAAATCATCACGCAGGGATTCCAACATAAAAAAAGTACAGAAGCAGTTTCTCTTGATATTGCCAAAGTTTTCGATCGAGCTTGGATTGGTGAACTTGTACACAAATTCATTAATATTGGTTTACCCGACCTACTCATTAGGATACTCATTTCATATCTTTTGGTACGAAAGTTCCAGGTCCACATAGGTACTACATACTCATCACTTAGTTAAATCTTAGCCGGCGTGCCACAAAGGTCCAAATTGGGACCAAGACTCTTTCTTATCTATGTGAACGGTATTCCATCATCAACACTAACTTCCCGGCACCTTTTTGCAGACGACACATTTATACTAGCACAAGGTAAGAAAACATCACATACCACAGAATCACTTAACAAACATTTAGAATAGCTTGAGCTCTGGTTCGTTAAATGGAAAATTCTTATTAATTTAAATAAAAGTGTATCCATAATTTATAACAAAAAAGCCTACTTCCACCCAGTGTAATTAAGATCAACAACGAAATTATACCATGGTCACAAACCTGTAAATATTTAGGAGTGACTTTCGACAGAAATTTAACATGGCAACCCCATCTGATCCAAATTATTAACAAATTTAAACAGCAAACAGCTGCATTATACCCACTTATCAACTGGAATTTAAAGCTTTCCATGGATAATAAAGTGCTCATATATAAAACATATCTTCGACCACTTATTTCCTATGCCTGTCCTATCTGGGGTTACACCCATGACAGTGTAAAATTAAAAAAACAGGAAACTCTCCAAAATAAAGCCCTCGGATGGGCAGTTAAACCCCCTGGCTCATTAGAAATCAAAAAATCAGACAGGAATTAAAAATCCCTACCCTGAGAGAATTCTTCGCAAAAATTATGTATAATATGAATAAAAATAATGATAAAAATAATGAAGAAACAATAGTTAGCCTTCCGTTTTATAATGACCTAAGTTCCTATAATAGATTCCGTCCCCACTCATTGCTCAGATTTTCCCCAAAGTTTCCTCACTAAAGACCATGAAATAAACTGTAAATAGAAAAATTTTTTCCTTTGGTAACTACTTCTTTGTACGGAAAAAAGAGACTACTAAAAAGATAATTTTTGTGTTACATTTTCTTCCCTGTGTGAAAAAAAAACCCATTAAAAATATTAATCATAATGATAAATGCATACATGTGTATACATACTAAATGTATATAAAAACAACATACAATTTTTACATACAATAGATACAACAAAAACAACACACAACAGGTACAATTTTTTTAATATATATGTATATATAAATCAATAAAATATAAAAAAAGATAAAGATTGTATTCCAGACCAATTTATACTTGTAAATATTATTGTAGTGTGTGTAATTCTTGTGTAAATATATTTACCTGTTCTTAAGTAAGAATATCTTAGTAGATATTCTTATTTCTTTCAATTTATTTCTTTACTATTTCTTTTATTATTCTATTAGTTTCATTCAATACAAATATATATATTTCTCATAAATAATGAATTAATAAACAATAACTTATAATAATTCTGAAAGAAACTTTATGTGAAATAACCTAAGTCCCGTCCAATAAAATTTCAAACTTGTTTTAATCCAATTAGATTCAAGTTATAGTTCACCAACCAAGAACCAGCTATTTAATGAGTGTAGATCGCCATACCCAGGGACCTCTGAAAACTCCCAGCCAGTAACCACCTAGATTTATAATTACACCCAACAAATTAATTTCTTTTTTTTTTATTTCAGATGAAGCAAATTATTCTACAAAATTAGAATAATTTAACGTAATTATTTTTTGCGCAACGAGGAATTATCTTCAAGATCATTTTTTAAATTAGAACTATGAGTTTTCTAATTGAGTTGTTTGAAAATCAAAAATGTTAAGACTATAACTCTACTCAAAATTTCCCTCCATTTTATCGAACACATTTTCTGCACTGATCTCAAAAAATCTCTAAATCATGCAATTGTTTAAACGTGACAAATATTTCACAAAAATAAAAATCTAAAACTATTTCACCTGTTAGGAAAAAGGAGAATTAAATACTGTATGATTTAGCATGCAGTGTTTTTAAGTTTTAATCCATTGAAATACCTTTTCTTATATTAATTTTCTAAAAAACCAATTTTTCTAACAATAATAGGCTTTTTAATTCAATTGTTACATACAGTAACTTTGGTTTAAGTAAGTTTGGCTTAGGAAGGGTCATTGCACTCAGGATGAAGTTTTATATTTTACCCTAAAGATTTGGGATGCCCACAATCTGAAATCCACAAATCATACTATAGCTTGTTGCGTTACGAATTGTTGCGTGTGTGTTTCCTTTCATTAATAAGTCCTATTGCCTTTAATATTTAATTTAACAATAACAATTAACAAATAACAATTTTCATGATTATATTCCATAAAATAAGTTCCACACCATAATACTCTGGTGCCAATACGGTCTTCATTCGACCGCATCCAAATAGCAACTGAGCTAGATTCCCCATCGGATAGGGAAAATGCATTTCTCATTCCCTTTTAGGGATTTACTGTGGCTGAGTTGCCACATAGCTGCCTTTCTTGATTTATCCAAAGCTTTTGACAGGGTCTGGAAGTACATACTTGTTTAGAAACTTTACAGTACTTTTAACTTAAGAGGAGAATTTTGCCTTGGATTGCTGAATTCTTGAAAAACAGGTACCTTAGAATGAAGTTCTGAGACACTGTGTCAGGAAAATTTAGACTGAGACAGGGTATCCCACAAGGATTCGTACTCAGCAGTACGTTGTTTTCCCAATTTACTACTGTAATTGAAGCTGAGACCAATTCTGATCACTATATAGGATTATGTACTGACGATATAATAATTTGGAATAGCAATGCTTATATTATTGCTCAGAATAATGTTAATTCTTCCCTTCTTCAGTTAGAAGAGTTTGCTGACGAGCATAAAATCATTTTTAATGCCTCAAGGTCTGTTTCAAGTAATTTTAGCACCAATAGACATCTTTACAACTATGAGCCTGAAATTTATTTACTGGCTAGACGTTTGAGTTGTGAAAAACATCCCAAGTATCTAGGAGTTATCCTAGATCAGAAGATTCTTGGTCATGCCCATATAAACAACTTGTTTCTCAGGGGAAAACAGCGACTGAAAATTTTGAAATTCATTTCTGATAGATACTGGGAAGTGGATGCTCGGATCCTTCGAAATACTTACATTGCCCTTATTCGTCTCATTCTTAAATATGGTACAGGTCTATCTGATTGCTTCTTCTAACAACCTTAATAAACTAGAAAGGGCCCTATTCTCTACTGCCAGAATCCTCACTGGCCTCCGCAATAGTGGCTTCAGGGATATTGTATTGCATTAAGCAGACTTGCAACCTGTCATACTACATAGCAAATACCTCTTGGCTAAATATTTTGCCAAACTCATCAGTTACGGTAACCAGCACCAAACGTCTTGTCATGTGCGCAGTTGGAGCAATAAAAGGTTTGTTTGTCGCTCAACGGACATTTTTTGCACACGAGGGCTAATTAGACCGAGACCTACGGCTTAAAGTGATTTCCGAAGCACTACAAACATCCCTGCTCAAGGTGGGATTCGAACCCACGAACTGTTAAACCGAAGGCAAGAGCGCTAACCATTCGGCTGCAAGCTCGGCGTGGAGCAATAAAAGCCGCCTCAAGAAAAAGTCTGCTTAACCAAGCTGAAAGTGAGAGTTTGCTGTAAAATGAAAAAGAATACGTCTCACTAGTGTGTGGTATGAATGTTGCTGATTCATTCTATATTCATGTCTTTTTAAGACCGATTTGAGCTCATACACTAACAAGAACATGCATCACCGAGAATATTTTAGACAGCTTGCTTTGGAGACTATTGATCCAATATCTTGTGATGCATTACAGATCTATATTGATGGCAACATGAGTGAAGGCGTTGTTTCGGTTGTGGAGATTTTGTTGAAAAAGGGGAATGACATTTGAATCTTTGTAAGAAACCCCGACAATTGCTTTGTATTCCATTCAGAACTAATAGCTATTGAGAAGGCTATGAAATTTTGCATAACTGAGAGTGTTTTCTCTGACATTTAGCTTTTGAATGATAGTCGTAGCATTTATCTGAATGGTGGAGGCATGGGGACAGAACTGCTAAAAATATCTCCCGGTTTTTGAATCACTTGATGACCAATGTTAAGATCACCTTTCCATCGCATGTGAATGTGCACGAAAATGAAATTGCTAATGGTTTGACCCGAGAGGACAGCCATAAGGAAGCTGCTCATACCTAACTTTTTCAGAGATCACCATCCAGGTCAGACAAAATATCTGTTCTTCTTAAAGGAGAACCCTGTGCATGAATGATATGTGGGAAATTGCACTGGTGTTGTTTTTATGGGAGTTGGCAACAGGCGCGATCAGGCGAGATTTCGAAATGGTTTCACTCGTTAAGTACGTACTGAGTACAGTTACTTTTAAAGTAACAAGTATTTTACCGATTACATTTCGTACTTGTTACAATTTCTTTTTTACTGCCATCTATCGGATTAAAATATAATGACAAATATTTTAAAATTTTATAAATAAATTTAATAAAAACTAAATTAATAATAAATAAATTAATAATTAGTTAAAACTAAATAAGTAGATCAATAATATTTTATATAAAACCATAAAATTAATTAATAAAATTAATGTTAATTTAAATTATTATCATTTATAAATAAGCATTCACTTAAATATTAATGAAAAGATCTATAAAAATAATTCTTATTATTTATGCAACATTTCAGTAATGGCAAGTTTTTGTTTTTCCTGTAATGCTTTAATTTCTAGTATGAGACAAAGAAATAGAAGTTGTTTATCTACAAACAGTTTTTTTTTTTTTTTTGTAAAAAAAATTGAAATTTCTAAATCTTCTTAAACGTAATTCATTCAATATAAAAATCATGACATTTTATTATTTACATTTATTTTCAGAATTTATATCTGTTCTAAGTAAATTTTCCAATTATTCAATCGTAATTTTCAAAGACTTCCAATGTTAATTAAAATATAAAATTAGATGAGATAATATAATTTCAATTTTTCAACCTAATCAGCTTAATTTTTTATTAGAATTTAGTAAGACTTTCCAATTATGTAAATGAATTTTTATAATTAACTTGTAAATATTTTGCATAGAATTGTAAAGTGGGAAGTTTAATCAATTACAAAGAGGTTTTATTTTACGTTAAACAAAGAGGTTTTACTTACAAAAATACAGAAATTAATCAGAAAAATCAACTAAAATTTAATTTCCTTTATTTTTCTATAATTAAACATTAACGAGACAAACATAGTAAAAAATTTTTATGTACAATAGATAATAATTTTTATTATAAAAGACGTTTAATTGTTTATATTTTTATGTAGTAGATAAACCAGTTTTTTCTAAAATAAAAATTGCATTAACTCACATATCTTCTTTCAGTTTCCTGAAACTTAATCAATTTATGGTTAAATAAAGTAGCTTTGCAATTAAAACTGTAGTTTTCATTTTTAATATATTAACATAATTAATATATTAATAATGTTTAAGTAAACATAATTATTTTATATTAGATATAGTTGCGTAAAATTTCAATAACTATCAAAACATATAAAATAGTTTTACCAATAATCTAAATGTTATAATGTATTAAGGTAAAATATTGAGAAACAACGTTTAATAAAAAATGGAGGAACAGAAATAGATACATTTTATTTACATCAATGCATAATTTAAGAAATAAACATGACAGTAACACATGATGGTATAAATAAAGATAAGGTAAAAATTAACTTAATTAAAGTTTTTTCTTCATTTCGAATTTTTAAACTAAAATGAATAAACTACCTTCATTAGGTTCTCATCAACATTCTCATTATCTGAATAAAAATAAATCGTATGGTAAAAAATACAAAAGAACATATTTTCTAAAAGTTTAAATTCTATATATTTACGGTAAAATATAGTGAAACTAAAACATGGTTGAATAAAAAATAAATATATTTATATGGAATTATAATAAAAAATATGCATAGTAAAAATAACAATGGAAGTATGTAAGCAGATTTATATAATTTAAATATTTTTTTAATTTAAGAAATCTGATCTTATTTAATGTTCAAATAAATATGTTATATATGTTCATACAATAAAATTTTTAAAAGAAATAATAACAAAAATAAAAGTTATTAAAAATTGCTTAATACATAACAAGAATATCATGCTTTTCTTATATTTAAAAAAACGTCATATATTTGAAAAAGAACGACAATCACTAAATAACTGAAACGAAATAAATGTACATGCGTATTTTATTTCGCAATATAAATTCATATCTCCCTCTCCAACCCAAAGAGATCTTTCAATTCCCAAGTATCCCTCTTCTATTTACCCAGTTAAACCAACTGTCATTTCCCTTCTCCCACCCAGCCTCCCTACCATGAAGCTACCATAATCTCATAATTCATCCGTTTGCATCGATATATCGATGATATTGTTACTTGTACTCGCTCTGTCATTGGCTCTTCTGTACTTGTTACAGAAGAGCCAATGACAGAGCGCAATGTAAACTTATTACTTTGTAACAAGCAAGTACAATGTAACAAGCAAGTACAAAGTAACAAGCAAGTACAATGTAACAAGCAAGTACAAAGTAACAAGCAAGTACAAAGTAACAAGCAAGTACTCACGTACTTGCTTGTTACTTTGTAACAACCACGTACTCACGTACGCGCTGATTACTTTGTAACAAGTACGTACTCACGTACTCGCTCTGTCTTAGAAACTGGTCAAGTACATTGTACCTGCAACTGTCTGAGGATACTCGAACTCGCGCTGACTTTGTTACTGGAAGTACTGAGTATTTGGAAGAAAAAGTACTGATTACAGGTTGTTACATTCAAATACTGATTACAAAATACTTGTTACAGGTATTTCTTCCCATCCCTATTCACTCGTGTACAATATCATGTGATGGGCCACAAAGATTATCTCTTGTGTCCAAAATGCAACGCGACTCAAGCTGTTTCTTTCCAGATTTTTATCTGCATCTATTTAAATAAAGCCAGCTGTTCTTGAGCCTGTGCTCCATTATTTGAAGAAATTCGACCTCATGGACGTGGGTGATGCAACTGTCAACCAGGAGGGATAAGATACAACAACACGGTAGCTTATAGTGTCATATTTTACATTATTTTATGATATCTTACAATGTTGCTTGAGTTCAGCTTGCAGATATGGAATAAATATCTTTTAACTCTTAAGATATATAAAAAAAGTTCTTAAAACAATTTAGAACATGGAGAAGAAAAATTTGAACTACATCCAGTTTTAGGAAATATTTTTAAAAGTTCCGAATGTCTTGTAGGTATACTCTGTAAAGTACTATTTAAATCAATTTCGGCTGGTATTTTCTTATGCAGAAGCTGTATTCTGAGTGATAATTATGGTAAAATGTATTTCAAAATTAACAAAATGTCATATTGAATAAAATCTTTATATTAATTGCTGTAATAATGCTGCTTTGGTTCATGTTACTGATGTAATACTAATATCAGATATTGAAAATTAGACACACCATGCAAAAGCTATATTTCTAAACGAAATTATAAAATAAAATGTTTTATTCATATCATATTTTGAATTCATATTTTAAGTTATATATCATATTACTATAATTAAAGACTGCATATACTATAAAACTAATTTTCATCTAAGATAGCATTTTAAATATTTTTTCTCATAAATTGATTGCTTATTAAATTTTAAATCTGTAACTTATTTAATTTTTTATCATAAAATGTTTTTTGATGATAGTAAATTTTGTTTCGATTTTTCTTGTTTTTATAAAACTCTTTTCTGCAATTTGTCATTCCATTTTCTTCCAATTACTATATCTTCATATTCTATTTAGCACATTTTATGATGCTTATCATTTTATGATCACTTAGCTTCACTACATTTCTGCCTTTGAAAATGCATTATTTGTTGTTATTTTATAAAGCATCAAATAATGTGCTAAGCACTTTTTAAATCTTAATCTATGAATAAAATAACATATTTTTTTAAATAGTAAGATAGCTATTGAATAGAAGATTTTGCAAATTATGTCAAAAGTTTATTTATAAAATTTTACCATTCATCGCTCTTCTTATATCTATATTATTTCTTATGTTTCAAAATTTGATACTGTTCAAAAAAAATCTTTATTTATTTAAAATACATATAGAGTTTTGCTGCAAATTGATTTATTGTGTGTTCTGGTTAGATAAAAATTAATTGCAACATTAATGAGAAATTACAAAAGCAAAATATATTTGTTTAAATGGTACTGTACTTTATAGGTATCTTAAAACTTGGTTGAAGTTTATACATAAGAAATTTGAAAATTGTTAGTAAAATATTTGCTACTTCTCAAGAAATGGCCATTCATTAAGAAATATTAGTATGTGATTGAAAGTTCATGCGCATGTCAGAGTAATGACATAATTACAAATATGTTGTGATGTCATATCCATAACTCACCACACTAGTGATTATCAATGATCATCTAATGAATATACCATGGACGTCTTCTTAATGTCCCTAGTTGTTACGTCATACGTATGGAGACCTATAAGAATAATGCAGAAAATTCTATTTCGGTAACCCTAGTATTTACGTCATCGCGCACGTCACGATACGTCATCTTGGTAACATTTCTTCATCACCAAAAAAATTCAAAAGTTGGAATCATGGATTATACGGCACCTGTGCCCATTCTTGGATGACTCATAGCTGTCTATTGTACCACGGTGGATCATCTGAATGACATCCGTTCAGTAGACGTAGTACTTTTGTTGGTTGTTTAATTATTACATTTGTAATCTATTAATGAAAAGTTTGAAATTTCATGACTTCACACAGATAAAGAACACTTTTAGCATGCTATCTAAAAAACCGACTATTTCGAATGATTTGAATTATCTGAAACGTACAATTTTTATTTCCAACACTCCTTAAAATATTTTGATAATCATTCAGAAAATAAAAATTCGCAACAATAGAGAAAATAAATACTTTTCTGAATTCACGATTTTTAAAATAATCTGCACAGAAATTTTAATTGTTAATTATTAATGTAGCTACTTTTAAAAAATTCTTTTTCATGCCAATAATGAGTTCAGAAAGAAAACAGTGACTAGAAATCACAAAAGTTAAATTATTTTTATGAGAAAATGTATTATTATAACGAAATTTCTTTTGACTTGTGAACATTAATGAAATTATGTTTTGGCGTTTTGTATAAATTCTAACTATATAGTTTATATATATAGTTTATAATTTGCATACATGTATTGTAATTAACTTGTATTGTATATCAACACTTAAGATAAATCTGAGCTGAACATAAATTAATTTTGCAGATGCTAAAGTTTGTTGATGCGAAGTATACGAATGAATAAGATTAAGTGCTATAGAATTTTAAGAAATTTTGTTTTAAATATTTTATCACCATCATAATTTTAAATTAATTGAATAATGCTTAAATATTTTGAACTATAGCTCAAATGTATTATAAATTTTAGTATATAAATAAATAATAAAAAAATTATTACAGAAGTTTGGTTTCATTGAAAAAATGAATTTCAAAGATATTTTGTATTCTTTTTCTTCAATTTTCATTTTCTAAATTCTATATAGTGTAATAGAGCAACGACCTCTAACGGTCATAAGCGATATAGTTACACAGAATCAAATAAACTCTAACCCTAGAGACTGCTGCTGCTCGAATATGACTGTCAGAATTTTTTGCTTTAATGTTCTAATGTTTTCGTTTTTTTGTGATTTTTCTGCGTTGTATAGATGTTGTTTAGTGAATATAAAATAAAGCTAATTGTTTGGATTATTCCCCATACCTATGATACAGAGAATTTTGGCGCTCAACGTGGAGTTCTTCCTTCATTTCCAAAAAGCACTTGAAAAGTAATAAATCTGTTGCGAGAACAGAAACGCATTTCTGAAAGAAAACAAAAACAAAGCACGCTCGTGGCTTCTCGGCGACGGTGGTCTGGATGACTAACTTATTTTCGAATTATTTTGCAAATTTCGTTTTTTAAAGTAACCTGATTTCGCCTTTATTATTCAAAATAAATGACTAGATAATAGTCATGCATGTTTTAAGAAAATGTTTAATTTTGAAGCCTTAAAAAAAGAAAGAAAGGAACTCGGTAGACATAGAATTTTTGATTTGTGGGCATTCATAACTTTAGATGCTTTTTCTTAATAATTTTGAATTTGTTGTCCTGTTTTCAAGTATTTAATTTGCGCCCACAGAAATCTGTACTTTCTCATTAAAAGAAAACTAATCGGGAATCGAAACAAATTTCGGCATATATACAAGGTGTGTTCGAAAAGTTCGGTGACTTTTGCCATAAAAAAAGAAACAAGAGAAACAAGCAAAATAGCTTTACTGGCCTATATATAATAGCAAAAACAAAACACATAACTAGTTCGCGGAGCCCTCAGCTCCTAACAGAACTTAGCGAATAATCGCGGACCTCACTCAGTGGATACTGTTTTAAAATATGGCAACCTCTCTCGAAAGAGATGCAAATCACGCCAAGCGCAGTTTGTTGATAGCCAAACAGTCATCAAATACTACAGTCTCATATTTATTATTTTACAATTTTAAAATAATTTTCAAAATCTTTCGAAAAATTTTTTTTTTGGAAGAGTAAATCTGTGTCTCAAATTTAAGTTCAACTTTAATATTTGATTCTAGGAAGCTTTCATTTGAATTCTTAATATCAAACAGTCTTTTATATTATTGTTAATATCTCTTTTTCATTAAAAATGTAGAATATTAATATAGAATCCTTGCAAGTTCAGTTATAAAACTTATAGAGGAATAGGTATTACGTGAAAGACGACAGAACACAAAATGAAAAATTTAGAAGCAACATTGAGTTTTATTATTTTCTCCTTTGAAAATCAATTTGAAGCAAAGTTGAGTTGTTTTCATACTTAAGTTCAGTTCAATTTAGGACAATACAATCAATAAACATACTTTTTCTAATATGTTATGAACAATTTATTTAAAATATGTTCTTTGACATCAATAGAGGAAAATAAAGATATTTCAAAATTTTCATTTGATTATTTCGCTTTTATTGTTTACTGAAATTTAAATATATTTTTGATAATGAGTGACGCTATCCCGCCAAAACTGAGTTTCAATTTATGATTTTTAGAGCTTCTTAATAGAAAATATATAGAAAAATATAAACTATAAATGTTAGGATTTCTTTTATATACCGACTTCTGGTATATTATACTATAAGTTTCAGTTAAAATATATATTTATTTGAAACTTTTATATTAAGTGAAGTTTTACATTTCTTATTTTCATAATACTTTATCTTTAATACCTTATGAAATATGATTTTTAACACTTAGATTTAAATATTTGGGACTAACAATTCTTACAAAATAGTGAAATCGATTTTGTAAATATTTCTAATTCAAATAAATTATAAAAATCATTTCCTTAAATTTATAATAAATTATATTACAAATGTATAAATTTCTGAAAGATGAGCAATATACCATTAATTATTAATATAAGTGAAATTTACTGTCTTAAGTTATTTATAGTACTTTTGAAAATCTTCATATGGTAAAAACTTAAGAGTTTTAATGCTACAACTGAAAATAATATTCCATAGCAATTATCACTCCATCTTTAAATATAAGAATATTATTGGGAAATACTGAAAATATTTTTTGATTATGATTAATAAAAGACCTGTAAAATTCAATAAAATAACTAAAAATTGCCAAACGACGTTATTTATTTAAAAAAAAATATTTATTAAAAAAAATGCTTTAGAAGCATAATACATGCACAATTTTAGTTTTTTATTTATGTTCAAAGATTGTTGCATTTTATATTTATTTTTGTATTAATAAATTTCCTTTGATGATGTATAATTAGTATATAGTAAAACTATTTGCTATAGCAGAATCTCAAGCAAAGAAAGTCCAGAATAGTATTTTTCACCAGATGATTGTTATAAATAATAAAAACCTATAAGAAAAATATTAATGGTTCAAATAGGTCATTAGATTTTTTCTGTACTAGTATATTGGAATGATACGAGGTGGCCTGGTTGGTTAAGGTCTCATTATAGGAAGGTCGTGAGTTCGAACCCCAACTTAACCGAAGATACATCGTGTTCTCTAAAGGTGGTTGATTTACGTTACGATATTCTCCAAGTAAAAAGATATTTCTGGAGTTTGCATGTCAAGCATTGGGAGAAATTCTGATTGGTCCATGCTAATAAATTACGAACACTCCCACCCAAATACTTCACATCTAACTGGTAGAGTCCAACTCTGGGCAAGGTATAAAGAAGTATTTTGGTGCAACAACAACAAGAACTTTGGAAAATTCTATCAATAATAGAAAGGTTACAGTTACAGGAATACCAGCAAATTGGTTTAAAATGCATTGGATAAAATTAGAAAAATGGTAACTCCTTTCTTTTAATACAAGTGTGACTTTAATGAATTTAATGCCGTTAATATGAGAAAATGTGTAACAGGTAGATGTCTAAAAATGTATACCAGCCTTTATTGCATCCAACAGGTAGAATTGTGACAAGATAAAGGATATAGATCCTTTCTCTTCTCGGAAATTATTCTACCCATTAAACACGAGTATTACAAAACTTCAAGGACAAATTAACATGACGGGAACTCAAATACAACTAACGAAGAAGACATTTAAATAGACGATAAATTAATTTAAATTAATAATATTCTTAATTTCATATTACAGAAACACAATAGATATTAACTTTTTCTAAAATCATTAAAAACCTATATACATGTATTTATACAATAGTTTTCCATAAAAAAGGTATAATTCAGAGTGAATTTGAATTACTATAATTTTTCTTCAGTTAACTGCTTTCATCACGAAAAAATGTAGTAATAATAATTATTAAACTAACAATATTTCATCTCATATTTCCTATATATATCATTAGATAAAAGATATGTATGCAATAATATAATACCTATATTATTTTTGAATTTGTAATTTAAAAATAATTTTAAAAAACGAGGTATACTATTTTATCGTTCTTCTCAATTTCTTGTTTTATATCTAATCGATTTGGAAAATGAAGCATTTATATATGAATCAAATTCTTTCAAATATTTCCCACTGTGTTGTAACCTACATCATATTAATAGATTGACTTGGCTCGTCACATCTGCAAGGTTGTTGACCCTTGATTTTGAGTATAACAATTGAATTATGCGGTTACAAATCGAGGAGTTACCCCAATTAAACGTAAATTACTCATGAGTCAGGATTTTCATGAAAATATACGGAGATTATAAATGAACAATTTCGAAAATATTCTTTCACTATTTTAGAGAAAATAATTTCAATAATTTTTTTTTATTATTAAAATAATTCTTTTCCGAAATTATACCCTTTCAAAAATCTCTGAACGTGCTATAGAACGAAATGGATAGATTTATTCAAACCTAAATCTGTTAAATAATCAAATATGAAGTTTAATTCTGTCATAAGAATTTTAATAATTAAAAATTAAAATTATATCTTTATCACTGGAAATAGTGAATCTTTACTTTCAAATATATAATTTCACTTTCGTCTTTCGACGATTTTGATATCTCTATTACTTGCAGAAAAGAAATGCAAAATTTACTTTTTTTATCGATAATATTCTTCTATTATTGTTTCCAGATAATAAAACAAGTGTCTGTTTTCATTACAATGTATATAATAAAAATATTCTTTTTAATATGTGTGATACAGAATCAAAAAAAAAAAAAAAAAAAAAGAAAGAAAGAATTCTATTGCAGATATACATTTACGAAAAACATATATGAATAATTAATTTTGATAATATATTTTTGGATATTTTTTTCAATACTTTTTTTCATATGTTTCATGTATATTCGTTTTCAGTTTATATATATTTATAGAAATAACTAATTTTTTGGGTAAAGTATTTTTGCATAAGTACATAAGTTATAATTTAAATACACAGGATATTTTCTATCAGAACTTTAAAAAATAAAAGGATTTGTTGTACTTATGAGATAGAGTTCCAGTGGAAGAAAATAATAAAAAAGGAAATAGCCTATATTAGCATCAGAACTCTTGTGTCTCAGTAGATTCATGCCGTTTCTCAATAAAATCAGTAAAGTGAAGCATCATTTGCCGAGTGCAGTGATTGGGAGGGCGACCGCATTCTCCCTCACCGAGTTGCAAAAGATCCGTGAAGGGATATGTCCACGCTAATCTGTGACATCCTAAATTCTTCCGCTGGTTTGGTGTGGAAGTGGAGAGGAAAGTGCCCAGCACAGGTATCACTTCCTACCTGACCGTGGCTCTAAATTACGAGGCATTTGGTGATGGTAGAGCATTCCAAATCTGTTAACCTAAACATAGGTTCCCAAAGTGATCCAGATGAACCCCTAGGGGTCCATAGGACACCACATGGAGGTCCATGTAGACGTGAAAAGAAAACAGGGGTTCACAAGTTGTAAGTGGGGGTTCATGAAAGATTTTCTGGTTTTCATAACAAAGAACAAAAATTTTGGCTTTGATTTACCTACCAATGAAAGCAGGTAGCATCATTCACTAGGTAGGTACTCAAAAATATTTGAGATTCAGTTAAAACACAGAATTGAATAGAACAATAGATAACAGTACAAGTGTAAACCACATGTCGAGACTTGGAAAGTGCCACCCGTGCGCCCGCTCGACCGGGATGCTTGTTTAGACCTGCAAAGGAATGAAATGTGACTTGCGCTGTGTTTGCCATCTCCATAAGGTGTGAATTCTCCCAGTTTCAGCACTTGTCACAGATAGAATGTCTTGATGAGGATATTCAGACTTACGCTCAACATTTAAATACCCTGCACTGCGAGAAAATATATGATAGCTTTTCCCTCGTCATATCTTGTTGAAAGAAGTTTTAGTGCCGTTACCAACCTATTAACAAACAAAAAAGGAGCAAATTGAACATCGATAATTTGCTGTCAGTTCATCAAGTACATCTGTTTCATTAAAAGTATGACTATTTTTTATTGTTGATTGTTTGTAATAAAAAATGTTTATAATTTTGTATAACCACAAGTATTATTTTAATAAATAGGACACAAGAAAATATTTTAGTTTTTTTTCTTTTTAATATCCCCAATTTAGGGTGGTATTTCTTAGGAGTTTTGGGAACACAGTAGAAATGTAGCAGCAGTGGGTCTACAGAAAATAATAAAACTTTGAAAGTGGTCCACAAGAAAAAAAAGTTTGGGAATCCATGACCTAAAAGTACAATCCGAAGCTTTAGGCCTAAAGGAGGACCTACACAACATATGCACTTATTGACAAACAATACTTATTATAGAACTAAACTCTGATAACTATTATTTTTTTACAAGTTGTTTCTATCATAATGCTGATCTATATCAACATCAAAATAACCTAATTAACGAAATTTACAATCTCCACTTAATGACAATGGAAGAAAGGCAATTTGAAAGTTTATTAATAAAATATCTACATTAATGTACATTTGAAAAGGTGTAAATGGCTATTAAAATTATAACGAAAATCATTCTTTCGATTTACAAAATAAAAATGTGAATCACATTTACTCTGTTTTATTACTTAAGGTTGAAGCTTAATGTCAAATACTGTAAAGTAGTTTTGTTTTTGTGAGTCTTAATATAATAGGAATCTATTTGGTCCATCATATCACATGAAACGAACGTTGAGAATGATATTTTGAGTTGGAGTTCCAGAACAAATCACCATCACTTCTGAAGGAATAGTATGCCAATAAATTAAAGAAACTAAAAAATCTGAAATAGTAAATTTAATCTGTTAATCTAAAACTATTTAACCTTAAAATTGAATTGAGAGAAAAAGAAGCAAAAAATAAACATAAAAAAACAAAAAATATTAATAAAAGATACATACATTTAATGAAAAATGCTTATATGACTTATTATCTTGTTTTCTGATTCGATCTCTAATGCATCTAGATGTCAGACTTCACTCTTAGTATTGTTCTTGGTCTATTTTTATTGGTGGCATTAAAAGTATCATAAATAAGTGAATTCTAGAATTGCAATGTATTTTTTTATTTTTAAAATCTTGTGAAATGTTTTGCTGATTTGAAAGAAATTAGAAATATTCGTAGTATGTTGGTTTGGTTGTGCATGATACCATATGGCGCCATTTCTGAAACACCAGGGTGCCTTACAATATATATATATATATATATATATATATATATATATATATATATATATATATATATATATATATATATATATATATATATATATATAGTCTGGAGGATTTTATTTTGCATTACATGATTATTTTGATGACAATCAGTAGTACTTGCAAAATTTGGCTAGCGTAACTAATTATTAAATTAACTGACTTTTATAAAATAATTTTTTTTAATATTTAATTCTCACTTGTATCCTAAATTTGACTACAAGACAGCGTGTACTGCTTTAAATTTTTTTAAAAACTTTTTTAAAGGGCGAGCTGTAAATTACCATTTGGTTTAAAATTAATTCTAGCTTTGCTGCCTCATTTGTTAGTGGGATAATTTAATTATTAAATATCATGTTATTACCCGTGACATTTTATTTCTTTTTGAGAAAATTATTGCTTATATTTTTATGCATTTAATTCTGTTTTCCGAGTATTGAATCATAAACTAAGTTTATTTAAATTTCTGTTTCAAATATTAATAATAAATTCTGCATTTTTATTCCTAGCTAGTAGGGCAGGTTTCGTTGATATTATTAACAAACTATCCTAATATGTTCGCAAATTTGGGAATAGCGTTTATAAACATTAGAAACAATATGAGTTCGAGTTTACTTCAATACTTTGTGAAAGAGTTTCAAATAACATACCTAATAAAAACCAGTATATCAAATTTGAAATTGGATATTAGTTAAGTAGAAATTGATTACACCGCCTGACACTGAAAATGCAACACCAAGAAGGGGTGGCCAGAAAATTATTCGAATTTCACCGCTTACGCACATTACCGAGTTTTTTAAATGCTGTGAAATGCACAGCTCTGCAGCGCATGTAAGATAAGATATAAGATGAGGAACAGGCAGAGTGGGCAATATTCACGCTATTATTGCTGCTTGGAAAATAATCGTTGAAAGTTTATTCTTGTACCAAAGGACGCTTATAATTGCTGAGAATACTAAACCATCGTTGTCGGAATCAGTTCCAGTGCACAGATGAGTTTACGAGGGGCATGGTGATCAGACTTAGAAAGGCAGTTGCTCCTTACAGCAAATTGCAACTGATAGACACCTGGACGCATCCACAGTGCACCGGCTGTGGAGAAGATGGTTAGAACAAGGAATTGGGGAACGTTTGCTGGGTACCCTAGCAGTCAGAGTGACGTCATCACGCGTAGATCAACGCGTCCGACCAGATGACCCTGCAAAGCACGCCTACCGGAATTCTGCAGCATGTGCAAGACACCCTGGATGCTCTCATATCGAACAGAACTATTTGCCATCAATTGGTTACTAGTAGCCTGCGCTCATTTCGTCCGTTAAGAAGACCTCCATTGATACTATAACATAGACTCCAACGTCTGGAATGATGCCGCATCAGAGCGTTGTTGACGACGGAATGGTACAGAATTGTCTTCTAAGATGAGCCACGCTTCTTTTTTTCAATGACAGTCACCGCGTACGAATGTGGCGTCGACGTGGAGACAGGTCCAATCCTACAGATAGTGTGGAACACTCCACCACGCGACAGTGCGTCTTCATGGTTTGGGGTGCCATTGCATACGATTCCAGGTCACCTCTAGTTCTTATGCACGGCACTATGATAGCCCAACGTTACGCGGATGGTGTGCTGCCGCTGGATACTCCCTTACCTTCAGGGGGTACCCAATGCCCTTTATCAGCACAATAATTCCCGACAGCACATTGCCCGTATCAGCCAACACGCCCTGCAAGATGTACTGTTTCTTCCCTGGCCAACATGCTCTCCAGATCCCTCACCGATCGAACACGTTTGGAATAAGATTGGACGCTATCTACAGACTCTGCAATTGCTTCTTTCAGAAGAAAAACTTAGGCTAATGGTTGACAGGGAATGGAAAGCAATTACTCAGGACTCCATCCGTACTCTCATTCGCTCTGTGCCTCGGTGTGTTGCTTTCTGTATCGCTGTACACGCTAGTCATAGGACATACTGACTCTATCATGTTCTCGCTCTGTATTATGCATATCATTTAGAAATACAGATAACTTATTGTTCGTTGCCGTCACTTTCTGTTTGAAGAGTTTCTTCACTTTCTGGCAACTCCTTCTTGGTGTTGCATTTTTGGTGTTGAGTTGTGTGTATTAGTATTTATTAATATTGGATTGTAACGAAAATATTCCACCAAACACGTTCTAACACTAAAGTTAGAAACAAATGTTAAAGCAATGTCTTTGGTATGGATTATATTAGCCCAAATCCTTGATTTTCGCAAAAGTTTTCAGACGTTTTCAAAGTTTTCGACCCAGAAACTTGATATCCATGAGGACATCTCATTGTGGACATCCTGTGCGGCATCGAAGACAACACCAGTAAAATGTAAAAGGTGTGGAAAAAGGTAGAAATTTCAAGGAGTGTTGTCTGAGCTGTATGATAAGTGTAGAAAAGCACCTCAATCAAATCCATACAGAATGCAATATGTTAATGCAGACATATGTGGTCTTGGATTATCTTTATGGACCATTATATTCTTGCATTGGAACTCAGTTTGACGTTTGGATTTGACAGCAGTCTCAACACTGTCTAATATTTCGCTGTACAACTTGTGGTCGTTAGTTTTACGCTTTTCCAGGTATTCTTTCTTGATAATTCCACGGCAATCCCACCAGATACAAAGCAGGATTACTTAAATTGCATTTTGTGAAGCCACTGACGGGGTCACCATGCACAGAACAACCCCCATTTTGGCTTGTGTTGTTGATAAATCCTATTTTCATCACAAGTAATCATCCGGTTTGTATCTGCGGGGATATTCGAGAAGATTAAGACAGTCTGAACACGGCTGTTCTTATCTACTTGAGACAGCTCATGCAGCACACAGCTATTGAACCATTACATCAAATTTATAAGATGCATACAGATCTTGATTAGGGGCATACGGAGCAGTCGTCATAGGTTCATAATTGAATGAAAAGTTTATTTTACGTTGTCAATCAAACAAATTGAATTCAAAATCTGTTGTTGTGAGAAGAGGAGGCTCACAAAGAAGTTTTTGCCTCTTCGTTAATTAAGCTAAGTCGGACATGATTCGAGTAATGGACACTGGACACTAGTATCTAACTCCATAGCCAGCTTTCGAATGGATGAATGCAAATTTTTCTCTGCAAATCTCGCAACGGAACCTCACCATCATTAGCAGGCTAACTAAAGCACTTTGCTACTTAAATGTCATAATCCTTGTTTTTGATCTTTCGGTACTAAATATCCTGAAGTCATATGATATAACTATAGTACCTAATACTGTACACATGATTTAGTAACATTGTCTCTCTGATATTTTGCTACAGAACTGGAAGTAAATGATGGTTCTAATCTAGTAGTGTGATAACTTCATTTCAGTCATCTTTTACTAAATGATATGTTTTAGCAGATCTCAATATGCAGAGTTCTAGAGAAAGTCTCCTTTCAAATAGCAAAAAATCATCTGACAATATGGAAATGAACATGAAAAAGTAAATTGTATGCGCAAATGACATTAGTAGTGACGATAATCTTTAGTTACAATCTGATACATTTTGATAATTATTACTACTTAATTAGTAATATTACAATGAAAAGTGCCCTCAACTATGCACATACAAACATAAATTGATTCTATAGATTCTACAAGATCTATTGTATAAGTTTATTGAAAATAATCACTATTTCATTTCTCTAATCAGCTCAATTAATTATAAAAAATAAAAATTATTATTTTTTGGAGTATTAATACGATAAAATTTATCTTCTAGAAAAGAATTATTCTACAAATGACCTATATTTGCATGTTATTTTCATAATAACAATAATTTTTTCAATGGTAACATATTTAACTGAATTTAGGATTGAAAACAGAAATTATGTTCAATGTAAAAAATAAATACAACATTCATTCACACTTAAAATGTTATTTTATTTAATTAATTATGTATATGATTTCCTTCATATTTATATGAAAACAGTTTTTGATCCACAATTCGGACATTCATGCCTCACATCAGTCCTCTTAGGTAAAATATTTAAATCTTACATCAATTCCTTAAGTTTACCGTCAATTCCAACAACAAGATATAAAATTACAAACGACAAATTCTTGAGTAAAAGATGCGTTTTTAAAGTAAGAAAATCTCCCTATAAAATTATCAGAAAAGTCCTAATATAATTAAGAACAAAATATCTTAGAACAAGAAAAAACTAATCTTGAACAAGTCTTAGAAACTAATCTTAAACTATCTTAAAACAAGAAAAACTAAAAAATATACTACGTTAAATTAATTACATTTTATAATGACATCCATAGCCCCACCTATATTACATCTAATCACATTTTCCTCAGGCATCAATTGCTCCGCCTACAACTCATTGTCACACAGCGCGATGATGACCTGTCCAGTTAGCTGGATCATCATGCTGTGACTCTAATCGCTTAGATTTGCCGAAGAAAGCGATAAAATGTGTCGTTTGGCGAAGCAAACACGAATACCGGAATATCTCCATAACTCTCCAACCCCCATAACCCGAAAACCCCATTAACTATAGCAAAATTCTAATTCATCTTAAGTGAATCATTCTTAAGCATATTATTCAATGCCTTCGTATTTAATTTTTTTAACCCTAACTCAGAAGTTTTAATAATTTCTAAAAAATTTCTCATTGATATAAAATTATTTTACTATCAGAATCTGAAGAAATGGAATTCATTTGCTACCTAATAGTAAAATCTGCTTAAAATGTCATTAAACAATATTCATAGTTTTGGAATTTTAATGCAGTAAATTATACAGAAATTTAATTTTTATTCGTTATTTGAATAAAATATATTTATTTTGGTAAATTAAGTTAGCACTATCTAATTGAGAAAGTAAGGAAAAATATTTCTGTTTTGATTTAATTTAATTTATTTGATAACTAAACCCACATATATCGTAAGACATCCGATATGTGGGTCGAGGCCTGCAGTACCCTTATTTGCTTCCCTGATAGAGGATCCTTGGTAGCGAACCATATATCCAAACTAAGTGGTCAGCCTAAAGCGAAACTTCGAGTATTTAATTCCCAAGAATGCCTGGAGCTCAGTTTATAGACCCACTTAAGAAATGAAAAGCTGAGTTGACCATACCCAGTCTGAGGATTGAACTTTGGATTTGTACCTTGGCTGCGTGAAACGCTACCACTAAGTCATCAGTCTTCACATTAATTTATTGGTAAATAAATTTTTTTGTGAAAAAACTATCATATAGTTATATTTTTCTTTAACTAATAGATTTTTTTAGTGTTTTTTTCCTTATTTAGTAAAATCTTGCATTATAATAATGTCTTAAGCTCAAATGGCTCAACATTTCCACGACACTCCCCGTTTTGATCAGCAAAGTGAAGCATCATCTACCGCGGGTAGTGATTCGCTCTTACTGGATTGATGGAGCCCCATAGATTGGAGACGTTTACTCGTTAATCTATGACATCGAACGTTTTCCTGAAAGTGTGAAATGGATGTGAAGGCGGGGTGCCATCTCAAGTGTGATTTTACGACCTGACTGTGGTTCAAAATAGCGAGCTGCTTGGTGATGGGCGAGTATTTCAAACATGTTAACCTTAAAATACAATTCGGGCTCACCTGCACCATTATATATTTATAACTATATATTAATTATTTGATTAATATATTAATTTACTTCGGTTTATGTACATTTTGATTCTGCCTTTTTTGTTGAAGTGAAAAAGAAATATTTTAATATGCTAATTAATGGTCACTATTAATCATTAATTCTTACCAAAACACCAAACAAGGATTCTGATTCCGTAGATTTCAATCAAAGAATTTGTTGTAGAAATTGGAAATAACAGGCTTTTTAAAAAGTGAGAAAAACGTGATTTATGTTAACATAATTTAATCCAGTTTTAGGAAAATTGCTTAATGACTCCTATTGAATTCGTTCTTTGTTCCATCTGCCTTTCTTCTCCTAATCTTCAGATTATATTAATCTTAAGAATCGAAGAATATTAATCACAGTTAAATTTTAATACACATTGAATCTTTCTTAATATTACTGTTTTGTTGGGGGAGAGTTCATATTTTTTTTACAAAATTAGCTCGCAATCTTTAATTATGAATTTTACCTAAAAATAATGGAAAATTCATAAATTTTTCAAGTGAAACCAGGAATATCATTTGTTTTTTACGTACAACTTATTTAAGAAAGAAAGTTGGCAACCAGAGAATACTACCCGTGTTGTCTGTTTGATTTTCTCACAGTTAAAAGAAGTAATTGTACGGTTGTGAGGTGATGAAGGAGAAGTTGTTTGAAAGTCTTTAACATTTTAGAGAGAGCGAAAGGTTTCCTTAGTAGATATTTTTTATATGAAAATGTGGAAGTGATTGTGAGTTTGCGAAATTTTCATACTTTATCTTTTCTCTATAATTTATAGCTTAAAACTTCATGTTGTACAGATTGTTACAATAACGAATGTTATTCAAACTTGAAGAGAAATTTTTTTGCAAATTTTTATTTCTTCAAGCATTTTAATCGATAATTTTTGAATATATAATTTTTGAATATATGTACATTGAAATATAAATCAAAGCTGGAAGATGTATTTAACTTTAATGTGAATTTTATCTTGTGTTATTTAATATTTTGTTTTATTTATTTTATGGGTAGCAAATTTTATAGATTTCTCTGTTGTGTTAATATCAATTGTTAATTTGAATAAAAATATGCATTGAAAAATTAGGAAAATCCTGTTATTTTTATTACTGTAGTTTCCAGTGTTTCTGGAGAAATATGCACTGATATTTTTAATTCGGGAATATTTAAATATATTAAGATTGTTACTTTTAAATCCATGTAAGTTATTTGGTAAATCATGAGTGGTTAAGGAATTCAGAAACTTATTCAAGACAAAATTTAATGATTCTTTTATAATGGATATACATTATATATCTGTTGGCTAAGAATTTGTATCTGAAGTTCATACTTACATAAATTAGAAGTTTAGTCACACATGCTGTATAATCCAGCATGCCAAGTTCTGAATTTTTTTGGCGACAAAGAAGTGTTGGCAAGATAATATATTGTGACTTCTAGTGATGATGTAAATTCTAGGGTTGACAAAATAGAATTTTCTATATAATTCTCATAGGTCTCCATCTCTATGATGTAATAAAAACCAGGTTGTCAGATAAACAAAAAAATTGCCAAACTCAGAATTTGGCATGCTGGATTATGTGACATCTGAAATTTGTTGTATTCTTGAAACAATATGTGTGGTTAAATGTTAATGTAAAATTCTAGAGTATGGTGCTAAACTGGTGTCTCAGTAGTTAATATTTGTTTTTTGTTAAACCCCAGACATTTCAGTTCAGGCATTCAATTTCTAGCTAAGTTGGGAATATTTACAGTAGTGTGGAATCTGTCTTTAAAATAAGTTCCTATTTAGTTAGCTCTTATTTGCAAAAACTCTTCATAGAATAATAAACTAGTTTATCCAAAAGAATAGCATCTTAATAGTCAAGTCAATTTGTGCTCTAGTAATGTGCAATCGGCACATTGCAATAACTATTTGTAATTTATTGTAAGTAATTATGAAATATTCATAATTATTTTATAGATTTACTCTGATTGTAAAATTGTTGTAAGATATTTTAGGAATAATGACAGATGCTTATTTTGTATCTTTATTTGTAGATTATTTATTTATGGATCCTCTTTGAAACAGGCTTTTTGGGCTATGTTGTTATCAAGCTTATTATTTCCCTTTCCAACCTAAAACTTTATGAATTCTTCTGTTTTATAGAACCAATTCTAATCATTACTTATTTATAGCTGCTAACTCTACTGATTTTACTGGGAAGCTCCTGATTTTTTATCATTTTTCTTGATTTCCCAAAAATATATTAAAATTAACTAATTTTTGGCAATTTCAGTGAAAAAATTAAAAACAGACGAAATTTTGCCCTTAAAAAAGTCTATTGAATTGTTTTAGTAGCTTAAACAGTCAACAGATACCGCACTAGTATTATGATGATATATATATTTTTAAATATGTTCTTCTGATTTCAAACCCCATCTGACCCTGGTCGGAACACTAGGGTGCTAAGAATTCCTATGAGTTGGCTGTCATATAATTAACATTCAGAGCAGACACCAGGTGCCTGTTTACGTAAGCAGTTCAATTAGGTGCTATATTACTAGTTATTAGTAATTTAATTAGGAAAATATTTCCCTCGTATGAAGTATTTGTGCTACTGAATTAAATTTATTTAATAATGTATTTTATGTTTTTATGTAATTTTATAAGTTGAATATGTATAAATTGCACTAGAGTAATAAACGCACTAGAGTACATAAACGTTGATGTTTATTTTTGTACATATTGTATGTTATTTTATTTTTTTATTGTTCCTTTATGTGAGATTGATGAATATTTTATTAAAATATTAACATAAATCATTCTCAGAATGTATAATCTAAAGAGTAAAATTGTCTTTTTGTGGTGTTACTGCTTTAAACATTCTATTTCAAGCAAAACTGTCGCTAGTAGTGTCTGTCTTCTGATTTTTTTCCCTCAAAATCAGTAGAATCTACTGATTGTTTTCTCCAGGGTTAGCAGGTCTGCTCTTTGAAATGAATTATAATATTTTTATATATAATCTAAAATATGTTACCAATATAGATAAGAAGCAAGACATTGTTCAATATTGTGCAATTTGGTTAATGATTGGTGCAGCTGAATCTATTGTTTCCATGGAGTTCCAGACTGGCATTGAGCCTTTGTCTGATCATCGTAACAAACTGGCTCTAATTCTTAGTAAAAAACTGATTGGAAGTAATAGTCATTATTGGAGTAATTGCAGACCTATTGTAAGAAGACTTAAATCTCAATCTACCTCTTTTGATCGTATTGAGGAAATTGGTAATTCTCTTGACTTGCCTGTTATTGAGGACTAACCCTTTATTGACAATTTTGCAACTGGTTATCTTTAAACAGCTGAGATAAATCTTGACTTGAACTTGAAAGATCACTTCTTCTGAACCTGAACTGAGAACTTTTGCTTTATCGACCATCTACGAGTCCTTTGCCTGATTGGCTTCATGTATATATGGATCCACTGATCCTGTCCTGAAGATTGCTAGCGCTGGTGTTTCCTGTCAATTTTTTCAACTCAGTAAACCTTTGAGGGTCTTTCGAGATAATTTTGATGGTGAGATCTCGGTTGTGCTTTTTGCAGCGGAGGCCTTGCTGAATTTTAGACATGGCAAAATTGTTTTTCTTATTGACTTGCAGGCTGCAATCCAGACCTTGGTGAATAGATGTGTTTCTACCTCATCTGAAGAAGCTAGGTGTAAAAATACTCTAAGTAATCTTATTGAAAATGGTAATAAAATTGTACTTCAATGGATCCCAAGTCATATTGGGATCCCAGGTAATGAGAAGGCTGACTCTTTGGCAAAATTTGGACTGGGTTTGCCCCAGTGTTATTCTCTTATACCAATTTGTAACTTCAAGTCTTTGTTGGCATCGGGGCTAAAGACATCTAGGAAGCTACACTATGCTAATTTGGTTGCTGGTAAGAGTTAGGAGTGCCTGTTACAGGATAAAAATAGAGTTCTTCTGGGTTTGCCCAGGAGAATTGGTGTTGCCTGCTTCTGGTTATTGACAGGCCATGACTATCTTCAACAAAATCTACATAGAATTGGGCTAGCTTCCTCTGCCTCTTGCCCCTTGTGTGACCGTGGCTCTGGATGGGCGTCATCTTTGGGCTTTGGGAGTGTTCAGGCCTGAAAGATATAGACATTGGAAATATTTCACCCTTCATTTCTTCGCATCTTTACTGGTCAGCAAGACAATGCATGGGCGATTGGCCAAGGCTGGTGTAGGATAAAAAAATATATAGATTATTATGTAAAATAATATACAGGAAATAAATGTAGGAAATGTATAAATAAGTATTTGTATAAATTGAGTGGGTGAAGATCGTTGGGAGTTTATTTCCTCATAAGTTCACCATTAGGTGGAAAGTTCTGCTCTTGTTTGTCCTGCTAAAGTCTATTGACTCAGAGCTGAGTCAATCTTCTACCCTTGGTGTTTCAATCTTCAGATACACAAGCTGTCCATTTTCCCAATCCAGCATTCACATTATTTGTATCGTAATTATCTACAGAAAGCTCTTTGAATCTTGATTATTGTCATAGGAATCAGACAATTATTACCTGCTTTCTCAGTGGGCACCTTCATTCTATGACTTACTCTGAGGACTCTAAACACTACGAGGTCTATTTTAAATGCTCTGTTAAACAGGTTTCTCCAGACTGTATTTTATTGTGTCTGGGTTTATCCATTGCTAGTTTTGGATTGTTTTAGGGCGAACAAATTCATGGACTAGTGATATACTTCTGTTAACTTACTTCTGTTATACTTGGGGATGTGCATCATCTTTATCATTATAATAAAGCTATAATTTCAGTAAATATTTATTAATAAGCCAACAAAACTTACTTATTATTAAATTATAAACAATTTTGATAGAACATTTAAAGAAAACTTGTTACTTATGTATTATTGTCACTGCAACTAATTTTGCTCAAAAATTTAAACATAATTTCCATATAACCTATAAATTAGTGATTTTTTCTAATTATAAAAATATTACTCCTAATTAGAAAAGGAATCTTTTTAGTTAAAAGAAATTTTTTTGAAATTTGTTTAAAAACATGTGGTGACAATATACATAAGCACTAAAAACTTTCAATTAAAAATTTTTTGAATATTTATTTTTGAAAAGTTTATAAATTATATTTTGCATGTGTTGTAGTTATAATTTGTATGTGGTATTTGAAATTATGTAAAATTAATGTTAGATGCTGGTGTATTGTATATTCAATATCATTTTATAAATTCATTATTGTCAATCATATTTAGTCTTTATCTCTATCTTTACTATAATACTAGTAGTATTTTCCAAGACTTTTGAAGTAGTTGAAATTTTTATCTCTTGTGGGATTATTTCTTCATTATGTAATTCTATTATGTAAAAACTAGCTCTGAAATAAAATTAGGTAAAAAGGTAGACACAACATTATTTCAATATTAATTTAATGAAAATTGTATGTATAAATTACAATATTGATTCTCTTATCTATAATGCATACACTCAACAGACATTTTTTGCCCTTGTGAGCAAAGAAATGTCTGTTGAATGATTACTAAAAAAATGAAACTATTCATGAAACTAACATCAATCAGCCGAGCTGGTTGCTGAATTGGTTAGTGCTCTTGCCTGTGCTTTAGCAGATTGTGTGAGTTTGATGCCACTTTGGGCTTAGATAGTTTAAATCATAGGTCCCAGCCCAATTAGCCCTTGTGTGAAGAAAATGACCATTTAACAACAAACAAATGAGTAGCAGTCAGTCATAGAAGCAAAGTGCAGCTGGTTTCATATATTTTCTCATTCATGTAATGTATAGAATTCTTGTATAATTAGCCAGCTATAGCTGTGGCCTACACTGAGAGATGACTGTTGTAGAAGTTTAATTATTGAAGATATGTATAATGTAATTCAAACTTATTTACTATATGAAAAATGAAAATTGCTTACAAAATGATCACATTTTTTATAAAATTATTTTAATTAATTCAATAGTGATGTATAAGCATGTGAAATAGCTAAGCAGTAGCCTCTTTACTGGAATAGGAAACATAAGCAATGGTCATTCTGTATCCTTGTTTCTGTTCTTTTTTTGTTGAATGTCTCTAGTCTGAAAAATATTTACAGTAGACATTTTCTTTTTTATCTGAGCCTTTAATTTATAACAAGAAAGGAAAATTTTATGTGCTGATTGCTTATCTTTAACATGGTCTCTTAGACATAACTTTAATTCCTATTCATAAACTGAATTATTGAAAAACTTTTTTTTTTCAAAACCATTTTCATCCATGATTTTTCTGTAAGTTTTTTTATAATTGTACTCTCTTATGTTATGTTTTATAAAGTGGATTGTTGTTTTTCAAGGTACTTGTAATTGTTGACAGTTGTTCTATATACAAATTGAAATCCTAAATTGTTTGAAGCAGTTTGTTGATAGTTTCTCCTATTTATATTCATTTTACAGCTTGTGGAGCAAACTATAAACTGCTCCTGTAAATATGAATATTATATATTTTTGCAAGAAATGATCATATTGAGTGTTAGAGTTGGAGTGATCTTATGAAACTGACATTCTAGCTGCAAATGCATTTGCTAGGTTATTCTTGAAATGATGTTATAGAAAAGACTATCAAGAACAATATGACATTGAAGGCTTTATTGAAAAAACGACAATAACTAAAAAAATAAATAGTAATCATCCAAAAAATTTACCAACTTGGCTTGAAATTAGTTACTCAAACTTGAATTTGACAAAGAAACCTATTGATGCCTAAATGTCATTTCAGGACTTTAAATGTGAAATCAGATGTATTGCATGGTAAAATTATTAACTTCAAAATCTAGCTCTTATATATTTTTCTTTACGAACTATTGATGTTAAGAATTGTTTTGTTATTCCCTACAAGGTCTTAAAAATGAGTGTCTACTGTATCTTATAAAAGTACATGTAAGAAAGCTAATCGTCAGATTTTATTTTCCCATTCTTTCATATTGTGTACATCTGAGATAATTTTATGGACCACGTGACTATTCTGCCAAAATATTTTTTTCATGAAAAGCCAATCAAAATTATAATAAATGCAACAAAAGGTTTAAAATTTTAAGCTACTGTTTGGGACTTCTAAAAACCTCTTTTAACATTTATTAGTTTTGTACTAGTTTTATGTTTTCTAGTTTTAAAATTGTTTAGATGCAAAAAAAAAAAAACGGCAGTTAAAATAATCGTTTAATTAAAAAACAATTACATAATAGAAAAATAATTACAATCTTCAATATTGATTATTTTTAATTTTTTTATAAAATGAGATTGATTTCATATGCTTACCTAATTTTTTATTTCTTAGTTCCAATGATAGTTTATTTTCATTACTAATGAATTATTTCCTTATATCATTGAAATATAATTTCAGCTACTAATTTTGATTTGTAATTTGATGTGTAAATTGACTAATTATGTTTTCTTTTGCCAAACAACATTCATTCCAGTGTTATACTGCTATACAATTTTTACATTGTTTAGCAACTTTATTCTGTTTCTTTATGAATAAAAAATGTTGATTTAATATTAGAAACTTATCTTCAAAAATTATTCTATTCTTAGGAAGCAAATGGTAACAATAAGTGATGGGGATGAACAATGAATAAATATATAGAAAATGATTTTATGTGTATTTAAAATTATGTGAGACTAAGGGAAAATGAGGACATTTTATTTTACTTAATATTTATCTGGAATATTTATATTAAGATAAAAAATTGATTAGTGTATAAAAACTTAATGCATCACAGTGTGTTTTAAGTGTGTATACTACACAAGTGGAACTAATTGAGGTAATTTTTTGATCATCTGTTGATAAAGGAGAGGGGGTTTCTTTGAAGTTAGGATAAAAAAGAGTAAACATAAATTGAATCTTCACAGATTCTTGTAAAGTATTAAATAAAATTCATAATTATCATAGAGAAGAAAAGTACAAATATAATAAATGCCCTGTGGATATATTTATATTTTTGTTAATTATAGTAAAATCTATTTTTAGTCATTAATGACATGTTTAAAAAGACTCACAATGAATTACTTTTCACACAATCATTTATTTACTTGAAATATTTATGTCAAACTATATATTTCATTTTAGAACCTAAAAGTCACATTTACATTATAAAATTAAAAAAATATTTTGGAGAATAACATAAAAATGGTATTTGAACTTGATGTATCTGCAAAGATGTTAAAACAATAGTAAAAATAAAATTATATGATTTTGATTGTTAAGGATATTTTATGCTGCAAATATATGGTTATAATGTTAAGAGATTTAAAATATACATTTTCTTTAGTAAAAAACTGTGTATCTGAATATTATTACAAGGAGTTGGAAATCTAAAATTTTTTAGTTTTTAAAGAAATAAAGAGAAAAAGTAAAACTAGCCAATATTTATATAATACCATTGAAACACAAGGAATTAATATAAATTCATTTGACTTATAGCATTTCTAACTCATTCAAGTTATTTGCACAATTCATTTTACTCTGCCCAAATAGATTCCACCCAATGTCTATTAATTTTATAGTCTGCTAAAAACCAAATTGGACTTATCACGAAATAAATTTTGCGAATCAGATCTGTGATGTCTTAAATTTGGTCTTTTTCACTTATGTAGTACTTAAACATTGGTTAAATTAAATTAAATAGCAAAGAATTCAAATATATGTTATATACTGGTTTTACAACATTTATAACATTTTATGAATTATTCTCAATAGCAATATAAGGAAAATTTAATTTATTCTTTTGATAAGTCTATTCCCTCTGCTATAATACATTAAAAATAATCTTATTATATGCTTTAGAAATAATAGCAATTTGTAATTTGTGCAAACTAATTGAAAGAATTCTGTTTATCTTTTTAAAATAGTTTTATTTTGATCGTAAATAAGGACACCTTCTGTTATCAATCATTTCCGGTTTTAATTTTATTTCCTATAGGAATTTTTCAATAAAGGAATTTTATGTATTTTTTTTATTTTTGTATCTTTTTGTAATTTATTATTTCTTAAATTCTCTTCAAATTTTTCTAATTGCCATAAAATCTAAGTTTTTTATGTATTAATTTTGAGTTTAGAGATCAAATTAAAAAATTTTTTTGTAAGAAATGTTGTAAAAGTGCTATAATTTGTGTTAATTTAATTATCTTCATCAGTGTCATCAAATTTTCATACTAATAAATATATGGTGTGAATACTAATATTATTGAGGATGATTATATAACAAACCGAGTTTGGATGAAAATACAGGAATAGAGTTATCTAGAGTTATTATTTACCAGCGCTTGCAGTTAATAATTGTTGTCCTAATAAATTGAGAGATAATTGATTGTATCTTTTCACCTCCCCCGGAAAAAAATTCCTCCCTAGAAGTAAGGGATGTTACAGTTTTGAAAAGAGTATTCATTAAGGGAAAATCTAATCCTAGGGTATTCTAGAAAGAAAAAAGTTTGGAATTACTGGTTAACGTTAGACGTTAATATATATATGCATAGTAAAATTGATGATGAAATGCTCTTAAATCAATGTTTTTTAAATAACTTTTAAAGCATCTATTAGTTTATTTCTGTTGAGTTATTTAATTCAACCTTCTCTGCATTAACATTTTTATTAGAATTTAAAAGAATGTCATCTGTTCATGAATCAAATAGTAATGCCATTGTCACAATTTTCAAAGCGTTTGATTTCATTTTCTTGAAAATAATTTATAACAGCATGCGACATTTTCTGTGACTCAGAAGTGCTGAGAGCGTTTGTTGGCGAAAACAATTTTCGTACAAAAAGAAAGAGAGAATAAGGGAGGAAAAATGACCAAACGTTTCACTGTGTCAGCATTTCAGCGAAACGTTCATCACAAGAGGATGCAATTATAATTAAATGGGTGTTCGCGCGGTCAAAACTCCATTTGGAAAATTTACAATTTCTCATAACTATTTCATCTATTCATTAAACATTTTCTCTGAAGTTATTGTAATATTAAAGAATTATAAAAGAGTTGTCTTATATCGCACAAATACAAGGAATTAATTTTCGAATTTTTCCCATATAGTACTATGATTTAACTACAACTCTGGCTTTCTTGAAATAAATAGCTCGTCAACCTTAAATTCCCTGGTAAAATTTTTTATAAAAAGCATTTCTTTTTATATTATATAAAAAGTAATATTGAATTTTGTTTAGCTCAACGAATTTGTTTTAGTTTTTCGGTAAATATTAGTGTATTTAAAATTGTGAAATTGTCTTATAAATAATAATAAGAAAGAAACTTTGTAAACCGAAAAGAGATTTTTATAGTGCGAATTGACAATAAAAACTATAATTGATGATAGGAATTGCGAGATTGAGCGAAACACCAAGAAAAGTATTTATTGGTATTTATCGTTCATTCTTTTAAATCTTGTGAAAAAATTAATCTTTGAACAATAATAAAATATAAAGAAGGATGATAAAACATTGAATAAGAATAACAAAATGCTGAATCTTTCCTGAACATATTTCATTTTAGTCCCTAATTTATCAGTTTAAAAATACTTATAAAACTTTCTCATCACAAGTGTTTCATTTAAAGTTGTTATTCACACATTATTATTAATAAACAAAGGAAAATAAAGTGTACTCTGATAATTTGATAACACTAAAGTATTTTAATGAGAGGGTAATTATATATAATATTTTCTAATTCTTATGTCGCTGTTGTGCAGCATTATAATTTGTACTTTTATTAAGCATTTTAAGTTATGTTTTCGAAAAAAAGAGTATATATGTACATATATATTTTACGATTAATGGAAGCAGATTGATATTCATTGAAATACAGGTGATAATCAAAATAATAAATAAACCTGTGGATATAAAGTGACATTTTTGAACGTGCTTCGTAAGCATTAATGTATAATAATTCAGTTTTTTCGAAGTAGAAATGTGTTCTGATATTACTTGTAGCTTTATTGATGTTCTTAAAGCCTTAAATTTTTTTCAAAAACGTAAATGTCGGACCTTTTAAATTTTCATAGAAACCAAATTGGCGGAACATGTCTATCTAAAGCAAGTGTGACTGAAGCATCCAAACTTTTAAGCGTTTTTATAAATACGATGTCTAAAGTTATGACAGCATATCCACAGTGTGGCAAGACAAGTTCGGCAATGCAAAATGGTGCACGAGAAAAGAGAAACTCAGTGAAAGAGGCAGACAAGCATTGAATTCGATTGCAATGTTTAGAACATTTACGGCAGAGCAACAATTTTCAAATCACCTGCCAGATGTTGTCAAGTGTACAGTAGTGTCGCAATCATAGAACTTGGTTGATTAATGAAAGGAAGAAAGTAATATTATTTGATGAAGCGTCTTTCACAGTTTCCTCTACAAGACAGACGCATATTTAGGGGTCATCTATTTAAGGATATGATATTGTCTGCCTCGTTCCAATTGTTAAAGTGAATCTCATGATGTGGGCAGCCATGCAATGGTTTTTTGTTAGACCAATCGTAGCCCCCTGAAAGGGATGAAATACAAAAGTCATCATAAATGTTTTACAGTACAACCTTATTTATTGGATTCTTTCCAAGTAATTTCCTCCACATTCAGTATACTTCTCCATGTGCCAAAACCAGTCCTTAAACCAACTTTGCCAAGTTTCATTCGGGAGTGCGGGTTACTCGTTATCCCCTGAAGGTTCTTGTCATTGTCTAATCGTTTTTCTTCTAGATTTATTTTCACATGTGAAAATAGTGCGAAGTCTGAGGGAGCAAGATCTGGAATGTAAGGAGGATGTTCAAGAAGTTTCACTTCTGTAGTAGTCAAATACTCGTTGCAAGGCCTTGATGCAGTGAGCTAGAGGGTTTTCATAATGGAGAAACTATCCATTCTTCATTTTGGGCTCAGGTTTTTCGTGTACTGTATCATTTTATGCAGGCACTAATCAGCGTACCATTTAACTGTGACTGTGTTTCGTGTGTCCAGAGCGTTTTGCTCTACAATTCCATTTATTTGAAGAATACCGCTATTAAATATTTCTTAGCAGATCGACATTTCCTGACAGCTACTTGTGTGTCCTCATCATTCAACACTCGAACTTTGTTTCGAGCTTTGGTTGGTACATCGTAATAGTGCAGCAAAATCTCATCACCTGTCACAATCCTGTTTACATACTGAGAATGTATTTTATCAAACATTTTCACCATCTTTTGCCACTAAGCCATACGACAGATCATCTGTTTTTTCCTCATACTTTGGCTCCAAGAGACAACAAAGTTTATTTACGTATAAAATGGTATGTCAAAATGGAATAAATTTCTGGTGCTTGAAAGTATACATTCTCCTTAATCTGCTGGTTAGTCATTCGCCGGTCTTCTCAGCTGACGGCTACTAGGTAAGCTTGGACGTGTCTGAACATGTTGCAACATGCAGCCTGTTTTGTTAAGTCATATTGCAAAACTTATTAAAGTATCTTTCATGCAGAGAAATTTTAGCTAAGCAAGTCCATCCTATTATACAAAATGTGTTTCTTGCAGGAGCAGGAAATGGAATTTTTCAAGATGGTAACTTACCTACCTATCAATCGAGCGGATTTGTCCAATCATAGTTTGATGAACGCGAAAATGAAGTTGAGTATATACCTTAAAATGCGCAGTAATCAGTATTTTGTATGTAATTGAACCACTATAATCCATATTAGAGGGTTCAATGCGTAATCGATATCTTTCAGTGGCATCTCTCAGAACTAGTACAATATTTCTCTGAACTAGTACATTATTCACTTGTATGAATCGATTCGTACGCGATTCCCAGGTACATGTCAAAGCTGACTCTACACCATACTAATAAATGATTCTTTGTAAATATAAGGTGTCCGTTATATTGAGAACCACTTGTATTTGTTTAATTTATAACAAAATAATTTAATAAAAATAGCATGTGTTATACTTAATTTCCTTCACAAATTAGTTTTTTTTTACTAAAATTTATGGTGTATTGTATTAAATATATGTACTATTAAAAATAAAATTATATAAATTACAGAAATATAAAATTTTTTTATGATTTATTGTTTCTAAAATTTCCTATGACTTTATAAAATAGATTTTTTATACATTAAAAGAAATTCGTTTCTTGGAAGATTTTACTAAAAATTTCTTTCTGCTTGTATCACAAATCCGTATAAAGAACGTTGATTTAGCCGCTCGTTGTAGCATCTGTTTATCACGAATTTTGTTTCAACGTTAATAAGTTCCTTTTCCATATTTACGTATATTAAAAATGAAGTAGTAATATTTAATTACGACCCCATATATGTATGATCGTACCACAGAGATTGTGAGTTCCAGAAAAAGTATTTTAAAATATAAACTGAGATAATTTTTGTAACAGACCCCAATTTGGCGAGTAAATTTATATATTTGTTGGCTTTTATAATATTCATTATTTGCTTTTTTAATTTTGATTTTACATAAGTAATAAATACTCTTTTCACTGTAAGCAGAATTCAAAAAATTTTGTTTTCTATAATAAGAATCAATGTATTTAGAAATATTTTTATTGTTCATTTATTTTACCGCGATTAAAATATGCATGGAAAATTTCAGAATTTTATTCAACATTATCATTGAATTAAACTAAAACTAATTTATTATAACTGGGTTCTCATTTTTAACAGTTATTTATAAATAGTTGACATTTACCACAGTATGATTTGGCAAAAAGCCAAAAAGTACACTTATCTTTTATCATCTTCTACCTTTTCATTGTAGTAAATAATAAGTTTACTAAAGAAGGACATTTGCTTTTAATAATGTTTGTATTAATCTAAAACCAATGATATAAATTTATATTTGAATCACACTTAAAAATAAAATGTCACATTTCTGTGATTTTGTCATGATTTGTTATTTGATTTATCTAATAAATATTTGTATTTTGAATAAAATGGAATAACCTTTCTTTTTAATAGTTAGATTGAAAGTTGTTAATTGGAAACATTGTTTAATTTTTTTTTTAACCTGACAAAGGATTCTAATGATTTTAAAATAGTCTGAATATATATTTTTTTTATGTGGGAAAGAGAATTGTACGGTTTCTTCTACCTTTTAAAGAGTTTTGATTGTTTTGTTTAAAAAGATAAAGCAAGCGATAAGTAAATGTGGTCCATTCATTTTTTTTATTATTATTATCTGCCACCACTTGGAAAAATGATAACACCGGGTCTTTCAGTGTTACAATGGATCTGCTTCTGTTGAATTAACTCACACTCATAAAGTTCACTGTGTATGTGCATATGAATACACTCGTGTGTTGGCTGATATTATCGTCGCCGCTGGGACGGTAAGCTGAAAGTGTTTTATTGTTTGTAAAGCGTGCGATATAGCCAAGTGCTGATATTGATATGCAATTTTATTTCGACACCCTGTGTGTTATTAGTTTATTTTGGCAAGCTAACTTTAGTAATTAGTAACGAGTTTTTTGATTCCAAAAATAATCATAGAACGCGTCTAGATGAAAAACTGAGAGGAGTAAGTATGTATTTCGTGTATTAAAACAAGAGTTCAATATCTAATAAAAAAATTCAATTGATTTATTTCAATATTAAAATTTTTTTAAACATTAACATTTTTATGTGTATAAGTAAGGAAAAAAAATTGTTTACTGTAAATTAATTTTCTTTATGATTTTTGGCTCCTTTTTTTACATAGATTATAATTTATTTCTTTAATATATTTTAATCTTTAATATATATCAATATAATTTGTTATTGCTTGATTTATTATTTTTATTTTCTTGTAATTTTCGTAAATTATTTTAATTAAAATTATGATTTCTTAAAATTTAGAGAGTATATTTCCGTACAGTTTTGGAATACGCAGCAGTTAAGAATGAAATACGATTGAAAATATTGGAATATGAAAATACAGCAAAAGAGATTAATGAAATTACAAGTTTTTTTATTAGAATATGAGGAAAAAAAAACTAAATGGGCCGTATGAAATTTACTGCCCAAGTATTTTCAAAGAAAACCAGGGCAATTGCAGTTATAAGAAATTAGTTATTAAATTTCGGATCGAAGAGCGAGATTCGTCTGAAAAAAGTACTAGCTTCTAATCAACAGGTTATTATTGTCTGTGGTAGAGAAGGCAATATATCTAGGTGATGAAGCGAATCCTCCTCGATGTTTCAACGTTAAACGAATTCTGCGCGGAGACTTTTTTCGTGTACATCGTGGAGAAACTCATGTCTATTCAGTTAATGACACATAACGTAAATATACTGTAATATTGGACCAACTAACATACGAGGAGACATACCATCATATTCGAAAATACAAAATTAGGGAATACTTTTAAAGATATGTGTGTGTCGAGCTGGCAGCCGAATGGTTAGCGCTCTTGCTTTCCGTTTAAGAGTTCATGGGTTCGAATCTCACCTTGGGCACGGATGTTTTTAGTGGTTCGGAATTCACTTTAAACCGTAGATTCCGGTCTAATTAGCCCTTGTGTGCAAAAAATGACTGTTACGACAAACAACCAAAACAAGATAGCTGTGATTCATGAATTTAGGAGTTCTGTTCGCAGCTATTTAAAAAATTTTGATAGAGTTTTTTCTAGTGTATTTTTCTGAAAGAAAAGTTCTAGCTTCAAAATTTTTGGATGAAATAAAGAGCTGTTTTAATCAGTGATACTTTTATTATTAAAAGTTTAACGAAATAATCTATGACTAATGTTGGTAGCTATGAAAAATCGTGGTCAAATTTGGCCTCGGACATATAAAAATTGCGGTAAGGCTTGTAACAACCAAATCCTGGCAAAACGGGAAGTATTTCTTTTAATCCTTTAAGGTTTTTGAAAGATGTTCTAGAATTAGAATGCAAAGAGTGACATTAAATTTACGATTTTTTTTTTGCATCATCAACTTTTTTTTCTTTTTCTACATTTGAAGGGGGAAAAAATCTTTGCTCCATTCCTTCATAAGTAGACCTACTTCATCCATAGTTGCAGAAATATTACTTTGTTGAATAATAAATCACTGTAAAATTCTTTTACTTGCTCTGACCACAGAAGTCAACTGGTTGAATGATCATATCGTGGGAATTATTGGTGATATCATTCATGAGGTCACGGAAAAATGATTTCAGAATATTATAGAAAAGAAATAAAAATAAGGAGGAAATTTTCATTGTGTTAAATGTTTGATGCCGAAATAGCGTTAATTTTCTAAATGCTTTTTCTCCAACAAATGAATGACTGAAAAATATTTCAAGTCAAAAATAATTATAATTTCATAACGAGGGATATATTTTTGAGTGTCGTGTTACATAAAAGAATAATCAATAAGGATATATATATATATATATATATATATATATATATATATATATATATATATATATATATATATATATATATATAAAATCCAAAATTGAATTCGTAACTTCTCTTCGTATCTGTTTTGCGTATAATATAGGTAGACATTGTTCGTAACTTATATTTTTTTCTTTCAGAAAAAATAATTTTTATGAAATTAAGTTGTAAGTACCCGTATTTTGATTTAATATTTTTTTTCGTTTTATTCGTGATTTTTGCTTAAAAAATTGCATAAATACATGAAATATAATGAAAATATTTACATTCTCAAGTGTATATTTAGCCGAGCAGGCAGCCGGAGGATTAGTGCTTTTGATTTTCATTCGAATCCCTCTTCGGGATAGATCATCCAGCCCGTAGAGGGATTAGAAGCTGATGACTTACAGTTTAAAATAGTTCGGAATCCATCTTAAACTGTAAGTCATGGTTTAATTAGCCTTTGTATGGAAAAAATGACTATTGAGCAACAAAAATTAGGGCAAGCGTATACAGCTTTTTAATTTATTGCCCTTCCAGAAAAAGTTTCGCTCCTTTATTGTACGGAGAAAAGTCCTCACCTTTTGAGATATTTACCATAATATGTATTAGTTATTTAATACTGAAGATGACTTTAGTTTATGATCATTTATATGCATTACACAGAATATGTTTAGCCTCTAATAACTCTAAGAGTTTTAGTTTATACATCTAATTTTTGAACTATAGTTTGCACTTGCTGTCATAAATCTATTTTAAGTTTTAAGTTAATGCTTATGTTTACAATGTAAATAAGTAAGTCCTTGCCTTTTTAATGACCCAAGAGAACAAGACATACAGAAAGTGCAGTCTGTTAGTCTTCGAAGTAATCACTATCGCCATCCAGCATCTTCTGCCAACGTGTCTTCTTCAGCTGTGCACAGAATTTCCCAGCCAAGTTGCTGAATGGAATTCCTGCCCACCAATGTGACACGCGGCTTCGCGTTATCGGCCAAGAACAATACATCTTTGCGATTAACCAGCGCTGGTTTCTTCTGTGCATACGTTTCAGTTGCTGTAAAGTACAGGTCCGTAGTGACCGTTTTACCCATTAGTAGCAGCTGATTGTGAACCACTTGGTAGTTGCTGATAGTCTACCAGAACACCAGCTTCATCACAGAGGGACATATCTCCCGACCTGAATTTGTGAAACCAATGCCTTGCCGTACGTTCATTCACAGCACTTTCCCCAAACGCTTGACATATTCGACGGCTTGATACAGCCGCTGATAATCCCACTTTAAAGTCGTAAAGCAAGCTACACCGAACGCGCCCCTACGACACATCCATTTCTCTTCGTTATTGTACGAGTCACGATTGAGGAATGTGCGTGGTGGACCCGCTTTTAAAACGACTGATATTTCTACTCCTATCCTACATACGACGTGGTTGAGACATGAGGTGGCTCAACCACAACCACGTCATAGACTATTTGCATACTTGTTCTAGCTTCATTCAATGGTAACGTGAAAACGGCTGGAACTTTATTTTTTAATATATTTTTTCTCACTTCCCTAATATTTTGATCTAATTCGCTAATGAATGAATTCAGATAGCTTTTTTAAAATGAATTTATTTATAAAATTTTGTCGTATCTAAAAATGAAATGTTGTTTGGATAACATTGAATTTATTTATTCAATTTATCAATTTATTTATTCAATTTGTTTGATATTTTAGTTTTCCAAAACCATGATAAAAGTGAACGGTATCGATAATATTTTTTGTACAAAATTCTCGCACCCATATAAATTATGTATTCTAAAAGTACGCAGAATTTTCTGGTATTTTGATGCTGTGTTCAATTCTCTATCTGCAGTTTAATGAATCGGGTATTTCCTCAGTTTGAATAAGTAAAATGTTCTCAGTTCTTCAGTAAAATGAAATAATTCATTACATGTTTTATAAAACTTCAATTTCTTCAAGTTAAAACCAATGTAGTAACGTGATGAAGAAATATTATACTAGATTAATAAATTACTGATATTAAATCAATCGTTATTTGTTCTCTATATTAAAATATACACTAAATTTAAAACTTAAATTTTGTTAATGTACAATTATTTGATTACTTTTGTAAATGTGCAGAATGGTTAGCTCTCTTGCCTTCGGTTCAGCAGCTTATGAGTTTGAATCCCACATTGGATCTTGATGTTTGTAATAGTTCGGTATCCATTTAATACCACAGGCCATTAGCCCTCGTGTGCGAAAAAGTGGCCGTTTAGCGACAAATAAACCAAACCAATCAGAAATGTGCAATTTTGAAAGATACTTTCACAGCCTATCTTTAATATTTGTTCGTGCATTTAATAAATTATTGATATTTGTATGCTGAGGATAGAATTTCGCTTTTATGTGAAGATTTGTTGATTTTTTTTAAGAAATTGTGTATTGAAATTCTATGTAAATCTCAAATCTAATATTTTCTTGCATGACATTTGTGTGTCTGTATATAATGGCTGCCAAGTGTTCATTACAACATGGAAATTATAGAAATCGCTTTGTAATGTAGAAATAAAAGTGGATGCTATGCCTAATAATTTTTCATACTATCATCATGGGCTTCTAAGTAAAACTGAAAATATTTTTTCTTTATGAAAATGCAAAGGATCAGAGAAGACGCTGCATAGTTGATTGCATATCGAATTATTTTTAAATAGAATATTCTTTTTAATATTATCGTCTGCCCCTTATTTCTTGTGTTTATGAGATTTGTGGCATTTAATAAATAATTTTCTTTGAATATTTGTTTCCTTTCTTTGTTCTATTTATTAGTTCGTTAAAACGACTCATAGAATGAAAAAATGTATAAATTTCGAATATTAATTTCTTTTCATGACAATAATATAAAAGAAACTCAAAATATTGTTATCTTGGTAAATTTATCGAATTCTGCCTCATGCTATGTGATAAAACAATGAAGAAAAGTGCTTCGAAAAGATACGAAAAAGCCGAACAGCAAAATTTACTTAGAGTAACTCGATTTTTATCCAGAAAATTTGTAAAATATTCATATTTGTGTTCGTAAAAATTTCTACAGAAGTTAGAAACAATTTTCTATTTTAATTTCACCTGAAATTGTCTGACAAGTGCTCTATTGACTGGATTATACGAAGAAAATTTTTTTGTAAACGCAAAAAATAAAGACTTTCGTGTTGCTCAATCCGTGAGAATGAAGCCCGAACCAAATTGAACTGATGTTTTATTTGCTAGTAAAAGTAAATTCAATATTTTTTTGGTTCCGATGTCCATATAATAGTATACAGAAGGAAAAACGAGGAACTTTATCTTCAATTCAATAGTAAAGTATGATGTAGGAGGGTTACGCTTGTTAGAAAATGTATGCTTATTGCAAGACTAGGTAATTGGATATTTATTGATGGCAATATAAATCTTGTTCTTTATTTAAATACACCAAAGAAAATTTTTTTAAATACTATCAGCTCAAAATTCTTGTATTGGCAATAACTTTATTCTTAATCAAAATAATGATCCTAAATATACGGTTAATAACGAACATTCCCTATATTTGTCCTATTATTTTAAGAACATCACTTTAGTTGTCGGATTTAAACCCGATAATGCATTTTTTCAGATAACTAGAAGTCATTCAAAAATATCAAATTAAATGTTAGTTGAAACTCTTGAAAAAGATTATTGATGCTTAAAATAAGTGAAATTTATGTATAAATGTCTAAAAGCTGTTGTGTGTGTGTAAATTTACAGATGCTAAAAGATAACCCACCAAATATTGATTAAATGATATGATTGATTATTACGAATTATATTGATAATTACATTTTAAAAGTATGGTGACTTTTGTACCTGTTATTTGTTATTTAATAATCTGTACCAAAAAATATATTTGGTTTTAAAGCATCTAATGTTTTTTTTTAAATAATTAACAACTGTGGTATTTAATACATTTAATTATTTTTATTTATGCTAACGCATATCACTATTACATTACAGTCTAAGTGTTTAAATAAGTTTGAGAGATGCGTTATTGTTTAAATGAGACACTCATAAGATTATAATTTAAAATTCATTTTGCTGTCAAATGATACTATAAAATGTTAGAATATTTTGTCGCCAATTTTGTCTGTAATTACTGAATGGCAATTTTTGGCGAATTACTAGTTATCTCTATTAAGTATTTTTACTATCACGGAAACTGACACAACTTTTAAAAGACTTTTATGAATGAAAAATAACCTAGAAAATTACTTCTATGATTGATGAGGAAAGAAAAGATGGAACCTAAATATGTTATGTGTATTTCATGTTTGCTCTGAGAAAACCTGCTGATTCTACTACGTATGTAGAAGTCAGTTACGTTATTAAGTCAGAGGAAATAATCCTACGGGGAGAAAAAAAGATAATGTTACCTTCTCGGTTTTACGATTTATTTGCATATTTAAGAATTTGTTTCCGTCGCCGAAGTAGTTTCTGAATTTGAAATGTTTTCTTTCCTCTGAAGAATGATTCTACGGCATAAACATTTTATTTCTTTACTTTAATGTAAATAACTATTTTAGATTTTTCAATGGTTAGTTTTTTTGTTATCAATAAATATTTATTGAAGGATTCATTTTTATGAGACTCCCAACACACACTGAATACCTTCTATTTCTTAATGGCTTAAATTTTTGCCTAAAGTTTGCTTATGAAACTTTTAACTTCATAATTTTTAAATGTATCTTTTTTTATTTAAAATGATAAAATATTTCAAATTCAACAAAAATATTTAATTTCCCAAGTTGTGAGGGATTAGCAGAATTTCCAGCTTAGTTAGTGCTTTGGAGGACTTGTGCTTAGTTAGTGCTTTCGTTCAACAGTTCATGGGTTCGATCCCTACCTGGGGCCTAAATGTTTCTTGCGGAATGGAATTTATTTTGGTTTAGTAGGTTGGGAATTAATGGGCTTCAAGATATGACTTAATACAACTATTAATATGCATGCAATTATTAACTAAAACATTTTGCTCGTGATAGCCATAAAATATGTATTGTCCTAAAAAGTTTTTAATTTGCAACGTGGAAAATATATCAATTTCACGATAACACTGTAATGGTGATTAATAAGAAATACACTGTTTATTGTGTTGAATATTTGTGTTCATGCTACAGATTAATTTATTCGACATATAATTCCTTCTGATTTTGAAATAATAACAAGATACTTTTTTTAAAATTCGTATTTCATTTTAATTAATCTCAGTTTATTAAATTCAAATCAAATATTCCCGTGAAGTCGGTTCACTCATTAAGTTCTTCGAAAATGAACTGATGCGCGAAGTGTTAGCTTAAGTCATACGGGAGGATTAATTTTATTTTAAATTGTAATAGCCTCTCTCAACCGAAATTAATGCTTGTTAAATATGATTTTATTTGTCATAAGCTTTATAATTTTTATGCTGCAATCCTATTTTTATACTGATCTCAGTGGGTAACAGCCTAAATAATATTTTTTTTTTTTGGAATTTTTATGAAAGACTGTTTACGAGAGGGAATTAACTCATGGTATGGACAACTTAATATTTCTATTTTTTATATAATTAACTAAAAATGATATGAGTGTTCTTCATTATGGACATGGTTCATTATAAAGTTCATTAATGCTTCTCTCTCTCTCTGATAAGCTTATTGTTAGGATTAAACTTCGTTTAAAATAATCAAAATTTGGAAAATTCATTGAAAGCCATTTAATTTTTTTTAAAATTTAGATTCTGAGAAACCTTAACTACCCTGTTAGATTACCTTTATTGCAGCGTCAACTAAGTTCTAGCATCTGAAACCATGAAAAATGAATACAGTCACTTATTACCTGCGAGAATTCGAATGAAGACAAATGTAAATTCATTATTTTTCGAAAAAAGTGTAGAAGATGCTGTCTGAATTTTTCTGTGAAGCATTTGTTCTGCTAGATAAGAAAGCAACTTGAAACCGAGCACATATACTACAAATTAAAATAGTTCTTTTTCTCACAGTTGCATAAAAGTGTCTTGAGAGAGATTACACGTGACCATAGTCTTTTAGAGAGAATTAAATTAATTTTCATATGGTTAAAACTGCAGTTTCATGCTACCTGAAACTGCAAATCTCTAAGTTAGCCATGAAGTTATGCTGTTTATTTTTTTATTATTATGTACGACTTTTCTAAGAGTTTTCCCATTTTCTTGCAGATGGATAAATCATCCGCAGGACCAAGAAAGATACTTCGCGCGCCGGCGCTCCGAAGGGGACGAGAGATAATACCCATATCAAGCAGAGTAAGTACTGCATCTAGTGTTCTGGTTTGTTGGGATGGAAGACTATACAATATCCGTTTGAATTTTAAATAATTTCTATAACATATATTCTCCTTATTGCTTACTGAATTGGTAGCAGAATAGTTATAGCCCTGGTTTATGGCTCAATAGCTCATGTCTCAGATTCCTACTTCAGGTCTATCCAATCGTAAAAGTTCAGAATCCACTCTGCATTGTATGTCTAATTAGTGCCAGTGTGCAAAAACAAGATCATTGAGCAACAAATCAAATTCACTTTTGCTACTTTGGAGGAATTTCATGTTTAATTACTTCTGTTATTTAGCGAAAGATTTTTGTATATTGGCAATATATAGTGACAGACCTTACACGCAAGTCATACAATTAGCGTCACTAAAAAACATTTTTCATTATCTCTAAACTAAAAAATTCCTGTTTTGTCTAAGCAAAATTCATAATAAATTTATTCAATCTCATTAATTTTTTAACACGTGTTTAGCAATCTGGATTATCAATTAATAGAAAAATTAGCATAAAAAGTTTTATTTCTTTCAACTTCAATTATTTTAATGTAAATTTGGGTTTTATTAGGTAGTAGAAAAAAAAAGTTGTGGTGTAGCCTGTGTGCCTTGTAACGGAATTAAAACACATGCTCTTGACAGTACATAATTTCAATAAAATCAGTGTATAAGATTTTATGAATGTGTGGTATAAGTATTGATAAACCTTTAGAAATATTACTTATTTAACTAAATTCTGGGTTTGAGACACGCACTTTATTCAGTTGTATTTCATCAACGTTTTTTTATTTGTATGGAGAGGTAAAATTACTGTAGCATCTCGTTTTTATCTTTACTCCCCCCTTTTTAAGGACTACTAAAACTGCGCACAAACTGCTTATTATATTTAGTTAAATAGTGGAAATAAATTATTTGTGTTGTTGTAAAATTGTTTCTTTATCAATTACATATGGTGCATTTTCACGAATTATTTTATGACGTAAATCTAAAATGTAGATGAAATGCAATTCTGATTTATATAAATTTCAATGAAACTAATATTTTCCCAAGATCAGGGAATTTATTTAGTGATTCAAAGTATTGACTTCTATGATTCTGAAACGAATAATTTGAATTGCAATAAATTCCAGGGTCCATGCAATCAATATATAACTGTTATTTATGAGTAAAAAATAAGTATAAATTTGATTTTCATTTTGTGTTGCAAATGTTTAATGCAGAAAAAATTATGAATATCTTACAATTTGTAAATATTTTTCTCGCGTGAAATGTAAGATTTCAATTACTGGGTCGTAGCCATTGCTACTTCGGGGTTACAAAATGTATATTTGATATCAATTAAAATACTAAGATATCAAATGGGGAATGAAAATTTAAATTTTAAATATTTACTTAGCAAAATAAATACATAAGTAAAAAATAAACAAAAATAAAATTTTTAATGTGTTGGTGAAAGCAAGGCAATAGTTTTAAGATTCAAATGACTTTGCTTACAAATATTGCAATTATTAATTTAGAATTCTATTAATTAATGAAAGTTTAAAAAATTTAAATAGTCCTTGCCGATTTGAACCAACCATAATGTGGATGTTTTGTCATGTCTTTTTTATTTTGCTTTTTCTGCTGTTCTGTTCATGTGTTAATGGCTTGAATCAATGGAAAATGGCTCTCAAACCGATGTTTTGTTTCTTATATAAGAAGTTGCTTTATTAATAAAATGAACTTCGACAATATTCCCAGAGATTCGATAGCGAACTTCGCCTTGTTTGCTGCCTCTCAAAGAATGTTATTTGAAGGCAAGCAACAAATTCGTCAACAAGTTGGATTTACAACGCCTCTCTCAATACGATGTGACGTAGATGAAACGTTATCTGACGTCATGGAATTTTTAAACCAATGAGAATCGTAATAAATTTGCGTACTCAGGACATCAACTGTAACGAAAAAAAAGCCTCTTTTTGATTAAAAAACGAATATATAATTATGAAATTAACATCATCACATAACCTAATAAATATGAAAAAATTTACTGTAAAAATTTAATGATATATATATTCTCGAACTGTTTTGTGAAATCTTAACGACATATTCCGTTTAAAAAATGGCTGTTAATTTCCTTTCCATCGCGTCTTGGTTAAATGTTAAAATAATTATTTCACCGTAAAAAAGATAAAAGTACCTTATCGTGGATAAAATAATTTTATTGGCTTCGTAGTTACTCGTCCCACAATATTATGTGGAAGTATTTGTCGTGTCACTTTATTTCCCAGAATGATTCGATTTCTACAAACTACTGATGTGTAACTAATGGAATCTGAAATATATTATCTAGTGATATTACTTTTTTATTACTATTTTCATAATTTTTTTTGACTGACCTGTTATTGGTAGTGAAGTGAAAATCCTCGTGATGTTTTGTCTAGAAAGTTGGAGATATTGAAACTTGCGTGGTACCAGGTCTTCCTGTAATTATATTTATTGTTTTACCTTGCATTCTAGTATTTCTTGACTTTTTGCTATTGTGACTATTACCGCGCATTAATATAAAACCTCTCTAACACAATAATTAATACACAATTTTTATTAGCATTAATATTTCATATATTGTGTGAACATATACTAAATTCTCAAATTCATGTGTCAACAATTTACTTTAAATATTTGAATGTTAAATTCATACCTGCATGCGATTACAAATAGCTATTTGCTAAACATTATAGAATTATTGGGCTGTTCGGAAAGTAATTTCGTTTTATCCCGACAGAGGATTTAATTGTATTTTTGTGCACCCAACTTCACACTTAAGCCGTATAATTATTATATGCTTTGAGAGCTCATATAGCAGGGCTTGTGTGTGAAAAATTCCAATTAATTCTACACAGTAGTTTCTGGTTGGTGCCCTTATAAATATGGAGAGCGATAAGCAGCATTTTTTCGATATATCTTAACTGTTTTACTACAGAAAGGGTAAAAATGCTGTTCAAGCCAGAAAGAAATTGAGCGATGTGTATGGAGAAGGTGTGTTGAGAGTACGCCAGTGCCAGAACTGGTTAGCTAAATTTCGATCCGGCAATTTTGAAGACGAAGATGCACCACGTTCGGGAAGGCCGGTTGAAGCTGATAAAGACTCGATATAAAGGCATTATTATGACCACTTGAAAGGCCTGGGATTATCCTTGAAACTCAGTGTATGGGTTCCTACTGTCCTCAGCTGGACAAACTGAATGATGCACTTCAACAGAAAAGGCCAGAACTAATCAACGGGAAAGGTGTAGTGTTTCATCAAGACAACGCGAGACCTCACACAAGTTTGGTGACTCGCCAAATGCTTGTTTTATAGTTTGAATGGGATACAATGCCATACCCACCATATTCTCCAGACTTGGCACCATCGAATTATTATTTGTTCCGGTCACTCCAAAATTTTTTAGACGGTAAAACCTTCATCTCCTATGAGGAGCTCAAAAACCATCATCAATCAGTTTTTTGCCAGCAAAGACCAAAAATTTTATGATCGTGGAAATTATGCTACTACCAGAAAGATGGCAAAAGGTGTTGGACCAGATCGGCCAATATATTATTTAATAAAGTATTTGTTTATTATACGAAAACTGTCTTTCATTTCCACAAATAAAATAATAATAATAATAAAAAAACGAAATTACTTTCCGAACAACCCAATAGTTATCCCTATTTTTAACATTTATTTAATTATTTTCAAATACATCTCTATTTCTTTCATGAGGTGGGAATTTCTAATTTGTATCATGAATGAATATGTGGATTGTTTATAAAGCTATTGTACCAAGTTTTGTGCAGTAATTGTTTTTCAGCCATTAATTTATTTAATTTTGTCACCAGAAATTTTGCTTATTGGCGGAAACCATGAGAAAGTTTGGCATAAAAGAAAATTTTTCTCGTGGTTACAACTTTACTTTTTGAATTAAATGACCAACGAACTATTTAGTTGAGTTGCGAGGTTTTTCCAGGAAATCTCTGAACTTGCGTTTATATCCAACATTACTTCAAGCGTACGATACAATCGGCGCTTTTTCTTCTTGTGGGATACCATTATTATGCGTCTGGTACCCGCGGGCGATTATCTTGGGATGTGTCTGGATCACTGATTCAAGATTGGGTGTTGGCTCTTTGTTCTCTTAATTTGGCGACATCGAAAAGCGTTGTTGTACATCGGCTGAAATCACGCGATCATACCTCGTACGGGGAATTTTTGCGGCTGTAAATTTGATAATGTTAAATAAACGCAACACTTTACTTTTACTGCTTTTTTATTAACATTTTGCAAAAATGAAGATTTAATATTTCGAACAAATATGTTATCGTGGAAAAGATGTTGGTTCTTCTTTTATTTCTTTGTTACAACTGGATTAATGATTATTATACGCATGAGTTTGTATAATTTCTTTCAATCAATAAATATTTTTATAAAATAGTATAAAAAAATTATACATAATAATAGTATTAGAGATGAGATACTGTATGATTTATTTTTGGGAGAAACATGCTTTTGAACTTCGTCATTACATTTTAATTGTTTCATTGGTGTCAAAATAAAATGAAGTCATTATTATTATTATTATTATTATAATTTTTTTTTGCATTTACAGAATTTAAATGGAAAGATTTTGTGGTGGCAAATAACTTTTCATCTCCCTGCAAATCGCGATAATATTTTCATGTTAATTACCTCCCCTCGCGCTCCCTACTTGTCGCTTTTGAAAGGCATGGTACTATACGCTCAGCTGACAGCTGCGTGGCTGGAATTCCGGCCTTCAGTTTAACAATTAGTGAATACGATTTCCATCTTGGTTATGGAGGTCTTAGTGGTGTAGAATATTTTTATTTTTTATGATAGAAAAATAAGTCAGGTTAACTCTTGTTGAAAAAAGAGAGCGCTGTAATGGCAAGCAAATCAAATTGATAATTTCTAAAAGAGTTGTTTATATATATATACAAATAATAATCATTTTAGAAAAGTATATTTTAAAAAAGTTTGTGTTGTAAAGCATTCACTAAATTACAAATGCAATACGCTCAATAACCGTATTTGTGGAATTCAATATTTTTTAATTTTGCCCTGTGGAGAAATACTGCAATAATTTCGATGGCGAGTTTGCTGATATAGCTCCTGCAATTGACAAATTAAGAAGCATCCATGATCAAAAAATTGTTTTCCTGATTGATTCACAGGCTGTTATTCTTTCGCTTACTAATCTACATTATAATAATATAATGCGCTTGTCCACTCTTGTGCAGAATGAAGTTACACGAACTCATTGAAATCAAGGACCGCATTGCTCTTCAATGGATCCTTAGCCACTGCGATGTTTTTGGATATGAGCAGGCAGACAGACAGACTGGCGAAAGCTGGTTCCTTTATGATCCAGCCAAATCCCCCTTTGTCTTTGCGTAACATCAAAAGCTTAATCTATAGTAAAATAAAGTATGGCAAAGTTTCCCTTTATGCTGATGTGGCTACGGACAGGCAATGGAAAACTCTACTTGATGGGAATAATAAAATCCCTGGCTCCTTATAACGAGCTGTTGGTGTCGCTTGTTTTCGGGTGACAACTGGACATGACTGTCTGCAAAGGCATCTGCATCGGATAGGTGTAATGGACTCTGCTCATTGTCCATTATGCAATCATGATGATATGGATGCTGCTCACCTCAAGAACTACCCTGAATTTTTAAAGTCTATGACTGACAACTCTTTTGAGGCTACTAAAGGACTTTGTTCTTATTTTTATGCTTGTTCATTTTTTTATTGGGTTGCCCGTCGATTAATGGCTGAGATGCCGAGATGGGGCGTAGGATAAAAAATATCTTTTAATTTTTATGCTCAAATGAAATTTTTTGAATGAAATAAATTTTATGTATTGATTATTTAAATATTGAAAAATAATTTAGTTTTATTATAATGCACGCGCTTTTTTTTGTATTTTTATTTATCCACATGAAGTTTTTGATGTGGATAATCTAATAGGTGATGGTTGGTGTAGGACTTTCTTGAGCATCTCCTCGAGCTACGGCTTATCTGTCCTTCAAAAAAGTTTATGGGCATTTGACATGCTGTATTTTTAGGTCGTGCTCTAGTGGCTCAATATCTTCACGCCACTTTCTGTTAAAATCAGCAAAGTAAAGCATCATTTGCCGCGCAGGCAGTGATTGGGAGGGGGACCACATTTCCCTTCACTGGGTTGTTGGAGCTGCATAGGTTGGGGACGTGTCCACGTTAATATGTGACGTTCAAATTCCTTCCGTTGGCGTGGCATCAATATTGCGAGGAGAGTGCCACTCAGATGTAACCTCGTCATCTGACCGTGGTTCAAAATTACGAGGCACTTGGTAATAGTCGAGTATTTCAAACCCGATAACCTTAAGATACAGTCCGAGCCTCGTCTGCATCGCTATGTATGTTTGTATGTAGGTTCAAAAGAGAGAAAACCTAGAAATAGTACTTATGAGTTTAAAGAATTCCTGCGACGCGAGAGGACGCGAAAAGCTCTCCCAGACCACAAACATATCGGATGTTCCAATGCCATTAAGAAACTCCAGTTGTTTGGCTAGCTACTAAATAATGTGTAAAAAAGTTGAATGCTGAAAGCAAAAACTCCATGCATCTCCCGTTTAACAGTGGTTAGAGTTGAATCTGTGACCTTCCTTTCTAAAGAGAACTTACCATGAAGATTCCTGTATCGCGATTTGACAATTTTAGACCACGAATAGCAATTGGTTACTAAAATAGAATAACACACAGATGTAGAGTACCTAGCAAAAATTGCAAAAAAAAAAAAAAAAAAAAAAACATTATTTTTGGTAGAAATTTCGATTTAAATAATTAATAGCTGTGCGGCTTCCATATTGCACGATTCTAATAAAAATCGTGGGATTTGAGAAGAGTTAGAAAAAAGCTTCGAAGATCCTGCAACCATCAGCATTCAAGCATATCCGTCTTCGAAGTGATAATACGCTTGTGATTTATGAGAAATCTGTTAGTTTCGATGAAAGTGGATGTGAAAACTATTCACCCGAAGTGAACTTTTTTCCCTACGTTAACTTAGTTTCATGTACAATTTCCGGTGATCCCCACATGTGCAACTTATGCAGTGTTTATTTGCTGAGAATGAAACCTTATAAATTTAATCAAAAAGTATGATTAGAGCCTGGAATTCCTAATAAACACTTTGGTTTTGTTTTGATTTTTAATTCAAAACAGCTTAATCTCGGGTTGTGCCAGAAACTTCTTTTTAAAATCAGCACGAATGTAGAATGTGTATTTTCCGATAAATTGGGAACAGATAAAAATATAGTATGTTTCGCTTCTTTTTTAATGTGTTGCATTATGAGTATTTTTGAAATAAGTGTTCCCAATTTATTTTTAACTGATTCAATTAATAACGTTTAATTGAATGCAAGGGCAATGTCTTATATTTTTGAAATCTTAATCAAGCTATTTAAAAGAAAATTTCATACGAAAGAATGAAGGCCTGACTATTTCTGGCATTTATTCGATCCTGACCTGAGAATCGAATATAATAAATGACGAAACTTGTAATATGTACATTATATGTTCTTAATACTCGTTTATTCTTCCGATATACTTTAAAACTCTATGAACAAAAATGGGAGTTTTTGTTTGTATCTTTAAGCAAAGAATAAAATGCTCTTAGATATTATCTGTGTGTTATGTGACAAAAAAATTAATAATAAATTATCTTATGTGACAAAAATTAATATTTTTTGAAATTAATAAAAATATAAATATTTTTTCATTTGAAAAGAAAATTCTAAAAATACTTGATTTCGATAATCAGATAAACGCGGGGAATAATTTGCTTACTAATTTTACCAACTCTATAGCTCTTTGCATTAAATAAAACATTGTTTTCCGTTCACTATAGTTATTTGACAGTTAATATATCTTAGAGGTGAATACATTTATAATTTTTTTGCTGAACCTTCTAAGTTTAATGGATGCTTTGAATCCAATTTCGCTTTGGCGGCTACTTTTGTGACGTGTGTCAAGCCTTCCTCTGAAAATGATGGATCCTAAAATCATCGAGGGGACTTTCACCTGCAATATTCGTGACCCCGCATCTGTTCCATATACATTGCCGTTGAATTGAGGCGAGTGAGTCTGCACGAACACTCGGAAAAACGGGAACATCTGCCAAGCCCTAAGGTCGCTGCAAACGAACAAAGTACGATTGACCCCACTTTCTTCTGCGGCCCTTTTTGCTTTCTTTTTTCTGATTGATGTGGAATCCTAGAATTCGCCGTATCTTTATTGATTTAATGTGAATGTTTTTAGAAATTGGTTAACTAAAACATGGCTCTTTTATGTGTTTAAGTATAATATGTTTGATTTTGAAATACTAATAGTTATATATGATTACGTGTATACTCTTTCTTCGAATTTACATGGTAAAATGACTCCTTGGAATACAAAAAGACAGCAGTTATAATATTTTTTGAAACTAAGTTTTATAATTTAACTTGTTATTTATGTATTCTTAATACTTATTGATATGAAAAATTGGTTGAGAAATATTAGAAACATATATAAATAGAGTTTTATATAATATATATAAAATTCAGCTCATCTATTCAGCTAATAGACACGAAAATAAATTGTGATTTCCTCTCTCAATTTTACTAAGAATTACTTTATACAATATTCATTAATACATAACTATACAAGATATTAGAAAATTCTCTATAAGTTTTATAATTTATCGATAATATTTTTTTCTTTAATCATCAAATTTCAGTCTTGTAGCTGAAATGGAGTAATCAATTTTAAATTGCCCATAAATGCTATTTAAACATCTTACTTCGTTGCTCTTCACCAATCAATTTTGATTTTTTAAAATGATTTGATTGTTAAAGATAGAAAAGAAAAAATTGTAATGTAAAACATGAATTTTGCTTTCTACCTAAAAAATGTTAGGAAATGTGCTATTCCATATATTTTTTTTTGATTTATTTAAGTAAACCCTACCACGTACATTATATTACAATATGTTTTGTCTTCGTATAGTTTGTTTACTAATGATTATGCACAATTGTTTTAGTTTAAGAAAGTTTGTGAAGAATCGACCACCAGATTTTATTAATTTTATTGTTTTGACAAAAATAAAATTTGTTGAAATTTAAGATTTTTAGTATTGTTTTTTCAATGGAAAGCTTTATTAAGCTGTATAAAAATTCAGTGAATTGGATCGAATCAGACATATTAATGTTCATTAATGTATATCGTCAAATTTTTGAGATTGAAATGGACGTAAGATTTAAAAACATGCTAAATAAATTACTCAGTGATGAAGCATAAAGACAAAAACAAGACTTTTGGCAGCATTAGTAAATCTTATATTTTTGTTTTTGTGAGTAGCGCAGACTTGTTATTTTGTAGGTGGAAACTAAACAGATGCCTAAGAAAAATGTGTGTGTAGCTCCATCCATACAAACTTTTTATTATTGTGAAATTTTAGTTGAATTTATCATTACATAAAAAAGCTACACGTTTAAATTTTAATTAGCATAACCAGTCATTAATGAATGGAAAATGTATGAGCAACAACAGGAAATAATTTTAGTACTTCAATGTCGTTTTCTTGAATCAATTAGTTATTTCGAAAAATGTAGCCCTTCAATGTCTACTGATCTTTCATCACATTCTAATATAGACGGATAACCTGTAGTACATAGGCTACTATTCCCATTCATTGATTTAATCATATTTAACAATACTTTGGAGTTCATTTTGTGTATCACTTTACAGTTATACATAGTAGTTTTTACATTTGTGAATCTGAAGTCGTTAGTTGAGCTTAAAATAATGATGTATCGGATTTCTAGTCGATTACCATTATTAAGGTGATTCCCGCTATTGTTATTCATCATTAATAGAACACATTCGATCAGTTTTTCCTACATAGAATGGCATGTTTGGTTTTTCCGAGCCGTAAAAATATAAAGAAAACTGAAAAAGCTCTCAGTGACCGGAAGATGTCCCAGCATCCTCAATAACCATTTCGTATCTTTTCCCTATCGTCAAGAAATAGTGAACAGGAGCTGATAATGAAGAAGAATATCCTGATAAGCACTATATTTAGCTCGACGCCCCCAATTTTAATGTCTTTGGCGATAAGTGAATTGTAGTTTTTAAGGCTCTAAAAAAAGGTATCAAAGTGAAGTTACCGAATATGGCGATTTCACTGATTTTTCTCATGAGCTGTTTCTTTCTGAGATTCTGATTTTGTGAGAACTTGATACTTGTTTTCGGAACTTAAAGCTTTTACCCTCGCATCTAGAAGTTGAAGTTTATCTTAAATGTCTTAGACAGGAACACAATACCCATATGCATAAAATAAAACAGATGTTAATATTTTTGCTCAGACAGTATAAGCATCTAATGTACTATGAGTACACTTTTTATGTTAAAAGAAATGAAAAAAAAATTGCTTGTTAACATTTTTTAAACGAATTAAAAAAATAAAAATGAAAGCAATATGGCAAATTGAAATATAAATAACATGGGGAAGTATGTTTTAATGTTTCCTATTTTTTTAATGTAAATTTTAAAAAAAAATTGAAAGAAAAGTTTGATTAGTCTTATTTTCAATAAATTTAGTATTTTTACCAGTGATATCTAGCGTGATTTTAATGATTTTTTAAAATTTATATGATAGTTAATATATTTTTTTTAATTTTTCGGATATTTCAGTTATGTTTTTGAATTATGGAAATTTTAAAATACTTATCTATAAAAATGTCAAAACTTAATCTTTTTAATATTTGCTATTATGCTTTCTTTTATTATTTTAATGTTTATACGTATTTATTAAGCCGCTACAAAACTTCCAATAACACATTGTACCACAAAGAAATTAAGTGTAAATTTCTTAAAAGCATTCATTATGAAAGTAGCCAACAATAAGCTTTGGGTGCATGCGAAGGACGAAATAAAAGCGTAAAATTTAATAAAGCACGAAATTAAATGGGAAACGGGTAAAATTGCGTGTTTGGTTGCGGTTTTAGAAAACTTCAGTTCCTGTATAAAATACTGGATTAGTAAGTTTGTTTTACATAAGTCTATTGATTTATGAATCTGTATTTAAAGTATTTCTACTTTGTATTAAATTTTCTATTAACGTATTTAAATTTTCTTTTTTGCAAATGATTAAATGAATTAAAATGTTGTGTGCTTAAATTGACTTGTTAATAAATATATTTTCTCACAAATGTGATAGATTGAAGATTACATAACTGATCATGTTTGAGCTCAGTTTTATAATATCTAATTTCTGCATGAGTAAATTATTTAATTTTAAGTTTTATTAAAACTTTTTATGCGTCATTTTTTGCAAACAAAAAAAGTAAAGAATATTTGTTTGTCCTTCATATTGTTTTTTTCTTTTATCTTTGTTTCTCGAAGTAGTGATAATGAATCATATAAAATATTCTCGTTTTATATGCAATATTAAGTAGGTCATTGTTGCAATAAAAACTAGTTATAACTTATTTTCCTGCGCATTGGTAATGTCTTGTATCTAATTTTGCCTTTTCTGAAGTATGATTTTCAATGTGGTTATCAGATACCGATTCTTTAATTATTTAATAGAAATTTCATTTTATAGGTTAGGAAGTTCTACAGAAAAATTTCCGCGCATTCTTTCTATACAAATAAGGAATAATGACTGCTGCAACATATTGAAAGCATGACTAATCATGACGATTATAGTTATAGGCTCTCTCTCTCCAATATTTAAATTGTCTAAATGTGTTTGCTTATATATATATATATAAATTTTCTTCCGCCAAATTTTTTCACAAAATTGGGTGCAACTTATATCAAGAGGGTCTTTCACTAACTTAAAATAACTGCCTCATCTCGAAATGCGACTTTGTAATTGCCTTTAATATTAATTATTAATAGCTAATGTAATTAATTAAAACTATAATTAAATACCGGTCTGAATTCCCTTTAAAGTTCCTCCGATGTTGAAGTCGAATGTTTTGCATTCTAGTCTTTGGTTCAACAATTAATGGGTTCGTTTCCCACTTCGGGCTTAGATGTTTATGATGGTTTGAAATCCACTTTAAGTTGTAGATCCCTGTCCATGTGTGAGAAACGAATGTTCGTCGAGTGATAAACATGATTCTGTGAAGTTGCTTGTACCAAAATGTAATTATTTTAAGCGATGTAACATTCCACTTTGTGGAAGACTTCTTGTTTCAAGAAAAAGGTGCGTAATTCTTTCATTTTTCTATGTGTCTCATCATCTATGTGTAACCGTTGGGAGTGTAGAAAAATGTTTACCGTCCTGGATATCTTTTTCTTTGCCATATTACAACTTCTTTTTTTAAAATAACCATAATTTATTTTGTCGATTTTTGAAAGTAATTTTTGCAGCGAATGTGAATTTGCCTTTCCCAATACGTCGCCAATACGCGAATGAAGAGTCTCTACTTCAGTATATATTGGTATCATTACTAAAGGGAGTTTTCAAACATTCTACATTTCATTTAATTTTTTTTTGTTGATCTATGTATGAAACTTCAGTTGTTGAAAGAAAACTTCATTTTAAGACGGTTTTAAATTATTTTTTTATGTGTACACTTAAAGTGTTAAACAGTAGATTTTCGTTTTTCCCGCTTTATTTGAATCATAAATGAAAAAGGATTTTTTTAAAAAAAGTTCTCTGAGTTTTTCCTTATTTCTATATATTTATGAAGTTCTGCATCTGTTTTCATTGCATTAATTTCATTGTAATGTTAAAATTTCAGATTTGTTTTCTAATGCGTGCATTTTTATGTGTCTGTTTTTTGCTGCGACATTTCACATAGAAATGTTTTGGTATATTTGTTCCCAGTTATCTCATACTGAACAAGCCGAGCTGGCAGCCGAATGGTTAGCGCTCTTGCCTTCGGTTCAACAGTTCGTGGGTTCGAATCCCACCTTGGGCATGGATGTTTGTAGTGGTTCGGAATCCACTTTAAACCGTAGGTCCCGGTCTAATTAGCCCTCATGTGCAAAAAATGACCGTTGAGCGACAAACAAACCAACCATCATACTGAACGAATGTCTTTGGACAGTTCTCAAATAGCGCATATATCGTCGTTAATTTTTGGAATTTTTGTTTGTGTTGGTATGCTGTATAATAAAGCTATTAAGCTATTTTTGTCTGAGATAAAACTTCTCAAGTTGGGATCTAGGTATACTTCTTTTTCCCTGGTAAAACATAAACTAAATAAGCTGTGCTTTAAATGTCAACTCTATAAACCCTTTGAATTAGTTAAAAAATGGTTTAAATGGTTGCCATGAATTAAGAAGTAAATGCAAATATTTAAACCACACATTCCTTCTCCTGAATTAAATTTTTGCATCCAACATTCAATTGATGGCAAGCTGAAAGTACCGACTGTAAAAGGAAAATTCTCACTCGCATAAAATGTGTTAGCAAACTAAATTTTTTTTGTGGTTGCGGTTTTCAATTTAAATCAGTAGTTTTTTATAACTGAAAACCACATCTTTAGCTGTTAAATAGCTAATGTTAAGCGATGGACATCTTAAATCAAATATATTTTATTGAATACATATAAGAAATTCCAATTTTAATATTTAATATTCTGTTTCTATAAAAAAAGGACTTTTAAAAGAGATTCATTTGTTGCGTATCGATAAATGTAATCAACTTAAAATATATTAACGTTCTTTAAAATATTTTTTATACATTATAATTTGAAAAACTTTGTTTTTAGTATGGGGCGAAATATATACATAAAATGAGTCAACAAGTAACCATAAAATTTGCATTATTATTTTTATGATTTAATTAAATATATATAAAATAATTGAAATAAATCAACAAAATAGTAAATGTATTGTCTGTAGGATTTATTTCTCGTAAAAGGAAAAAATATTGATAAACGATAACTTACTTTTTTCTTTTGTGAAAATTATTCATTATAAAAAATAGTACATTTTAAAATTTTAAAGTAGTAAACTGGCATTAAATATAAACATTAAAAGACGTATTAAAATTTCTTATGAGTTCTTTTTTAATTTTTCAAAATGAAATCGCTCAGTAAAGATGAAATTGTCTTCAAAATTCATAACTCATTACCACTGTATATGTATGCCGAGCTGGCAGCCGAATGGTTAGCGCTCTTGCCTTCGGTTCAACAGTTCGTGGGTTCGAATCCCACCTTGGGCATGGATGTTTGTAGTGGTTCGGAATCCACTTTAAGCCGTAAGTCCCGGTCTAATTAGCCCTCGTGTGCAAAAAATGACCGTTGAGCGACAAACAAACCAAACCAAACCAAACTGTATATGTATTGCATAGAAAAAGTACCTACGTTGTCCACGTTTGAACATTTTAATGAATTGAGCAAATTTATAATTTAAACAACATTTATTGAAATAGGATATTAGGAAAAACTTAAAGAAATCATCATTTTAATGCACCTTTTCAGGAAAATACTGAACTTTTATTTGGTCCAAAAAAAAAAAAAAAAAAAAAAAGCAAACTTGGTAATTAAAATCTACTTAAATGTTTGGAATGCTTTTGCATACCTTTTGGATTTATATAGCTTTTATTTCAGTCTTGCTTTTATTACTGAAACTAAAGCTCTAACCGTACTATTGTTACTTGTTGGCTTTCTAAATTAGAAGAATTTTGCTTTTCCTGCCTGTTAATTGTTTCCATAAGTATTCTTTTGGTCGTATTGCCGGTAATTATTTATCCTTAAATTAAATATTCTAAATTTTTAAAAGTTATAAATTTGTACGATCATGCCTTAATTAGTAGATTTTATATTTATGCAGCTGATTAAAAATTTTCGATTTTCAAATTTTAATTTATACAAATTTTAATTTTGCTTAGATTTTCAAAAAAGACATGCATTTTTTAAATTCTTAATATTAGGGACAGTTTGCCCGTGTTTAAATTTTGCAAAACCCTGCGTTAAGCAGAGCAATCTTCACTCATCGACTGTTGAAAAATACACGAATTTTTTTTAAGAATGTGTATGTGCACTTAAAATTATCGAGCATTTTTCAACACTCTTTTTGTCAATAAAATCATCATCAAACTCAGTTTTGCTACGTGTATGAAATAAGGAATGAAAAGTTTTGTTTATTTGTTTAATGGTCTATTATGATCCAACTTCACAATTTGTTTGCGACTGAAGAGATAAATCTGGAATCAATGTGTTTGTCGAAAAAATCGTTTTCCCTGTCTGATAAGCTAGATTTATTCGTTATCTTTGTAACTGCTGTTGTAAAAAGATTTATAATGCGAAATAAAAATTAAACATTGGGAAGTTTATACATATATAATCATACTTTACTAAGTTGAAGAGTTTAAATAGGTAATTATTAATTTTTCAATATTATTTCTCTTTTTTTATCATAACGCATCACGATTGACTTTTACGAAAAGCGATATTTTAATATGTAATTAAATGATACATGTTCTTAGTTTTTACGATTTATTTTTCATACGATATTATAATATGATACGATAATTCATACGATATTATATACTTTTTCATACGTTATTATAATGACTAATAATTTTATTTATGATGCGACATTTTTAGTATAAATTCATATCATAATTTAAAATTCTCTTAAATTGTTTATACCGCTTTACAAATCTTATCCACGACCATTGTTAATATTACATATGTATGTAATATGCTTTTGTAATTTTTATTTAAATAATTTAATACCAATATTTCTCATAAGTGGTTTTTCGGAAACACTTAACAAAATGAAATAAATAATTAGCATTAATGCTTGCTGCTGAATGGTTAGTGTCCTGATAACATTTTCTTTATAACTGTTGTAGCTTCGATAACTGTCTCTAATTTGCTCTTCGCGTGGGGAAAACGTCAGTCAGGCATTAAACTAATCAAGCTAATTTGAATACTTTTGTTGATATATGTTTAGCACACTCTAGTTTTCAAATTAGTAGTTCCTGGTTCGACTCCTACTGCGAGAGTAACCGAGCTGGCAATCGAATGGTTAGCGCTGTTGCCTCGGTTCAGATGTTCGTGGGTTCGATTCCCACTTTGGGCATGGGTGTTTGTAATGTTTCGGAATCCACTTTAACGGTCTAATTAGCCCTCGTACGAAAAATTGACCGTTGGGTGACAAACGCTGAGGGAGTAAATGTAGAGATTCTGAATTGATTTTGAACAATAGGCTCAGTCAATTAGCGCGTGTAACACATAAAGCTGCTTTTGTTACTTAAGCATACTATTAAATTACCTAAGTATCAAGAATTTTTCTATTTAAAAAAAAAAAAAACCTTTTGTATACACACATTTTTGTGAAACTATTTTTTTGTTACTAATATATTGTAACAAAAATTGCGACAAATTTAATGTACATGAAATTTAGATGTTTATATCTGAATTTTCCGATAACCATACACAATAGGTACACTCATATTACCTTCGTAACCTGATTCCTCTACTTTTTCGTTTAAAGTTCGAATGTTTCCCCACACTAAATTATTTCCAGCATATAAATGGCGGCTGGCACATTGGCATGCATTCAAGGAAGGACAACTGGTTCGTCACGATTGTCACGAGAATTTTCACTGGAGGAAGAAATTAAATTCTACTCCGGCTCCCTAATGATCCCGCGCCAAAAAAATTAAAAAGATATCAGAGTCAATTTTCATTGCTTTGTATTAGTGTCACGTCAACTTCCCTGTGACAGTTAAAAAATTTTTTTCTTCTTGTTTTAACGTAATGGTTGCAGTTATATTTTCGAATAAGTGGACATTGAGAAAGCTGTCGACTGTTTGAAAAGTTATGTTTTATTCTTGATTACACCCCTTTTGTTTAAATAATAACTTTGAATTAAGCGTGCAAGTTTCCCACGTAGAACGTAAAATTTTTTTAAAGCAGTGTGTAATAAATATGACTTTTTTTTAAAGAAAATTCAAAATTTATTTCTCCTTTAAGCAAACAATGGCAATCTTACGAAATAGAACAATTTCGCATGAGTGCTTATGAAGCTATTTTATTTATTTTTGATACTATGTGCTGGAAACGTTGATCTTACAAAAATGAGTCTCACATAAAGAGATTCTGTATTCTGTCATAGAAATTAATTATAAGATCCATTTTAAACCTTTTCTACCAGTTATTTATGTCGAAGATATCAATCTAAAAACCAGGGTTAGATTATTCATATGACAAATATCAAAAATGATTTAAACCGTTGAAAATTATCAACTATAAGTCAAGATTTCAATATTAAATAATAAATGAAATAAGTAAGAAAATTTCTAATAAATAAATAACTGACCATTTATTATAAATTAAATGTTTAATTATCCATTTGTTAAAATTTAATTTTTTCTTATTTTTAACTTCAAGAACTGGCACAGTAATAGAAATTTCTTATATTTTAAAGTATGATTTTCAAAATAAAATATATTTAAGTATTATAATTTATAATATAATTTATGTATAATGTGGTAAATCTCATTTAAGTATTTTAATATTTACATAAAAAACTACTAAATTTTATACTTATTAGTGTGAACTTATTGTTAATATCTCTATGAATTTTAACATTTAAAAAATTACCTTATTTGTTATATCCAGAATTTTTTCTTTTTCATTGTTTCAGATTTATATTGGTTTTTGAAAAAATGTTTCTGATAACTGATTTTTGACGTAACGGTTTAAATTGATTGGCCATATAAAAGTGCATTAATTACGATCAGAGAAAGCATTTAGGACCAGTTACTAATTTGATTCGGTTGATACACGATAGGATGAGCATAGTAACATAATCGAAAGAGTGATACTAGTTCTAAATACATATTCATCATTTATTACTTAAAAAAGGAAAACACAGTGATTAAATGGTGTTTGATAAATGTAGTTTAATAAGTAAGCGTAGACTTTCTTGACCATGAGACTTTTGTTCTAAAATTCCTATGTGGCGTTTAGAACTTTTTTCGGCTAGCTAATCTGACGTTGGTTTCTGTGTTATCAAGAAATTATGTCTCAATACTTGAAAGGCCCTTGCATTTTTTTCGTATTGCACCTATAGGTGACCTGTGCTATTCCTATCTCAAAATACATCCGTTCCGTTTTGGTATCTGAGCATTTCGCGATCTGGCTTTCATTTAAATTATGTTCGTGGATTCGATTCCCACCTTGAATGTTGGTGTTTGTGAAGTGGTTCAGAATCCACTTTAAATCGTAGTTCCAAGTCGTATGCTGCAAAAAGCACCTGAAGAACGACAACAACAAAATGTAAAGATCTAGATCAGGAATATCCAAAGCAGTAAACCGATATTGTAATAGGCCGATATTGAGGATCGTTTCAAGCTCGATAGTAAAATTTATTCAAGATTGAAATTTGTTTATGTTTACTGATTTTGAATAATATTTCAATGCGTTTAACATCAATTCGTTAATCGGTATTGCGTAATCAGACTGCCTGGCATATAGCTATTACTAAAGTCGTTTCTAGTATTACTTATCTCAGGTTGTCTAGCCTAGGCTAGACAACCCCCATAAAATCAAAAGTATCCATAAATGTCTAAAAAATGTGATGGGTTCCGAAGGGCATCGTCTTTTTTAAAATTTAGGCAGGTTAAGATATGTCCAGGGGAGGCCATATTGACGGAACACCAAGGACAGTCTGGAAATGTCCTTTGCCCTTGCTGAAAGGTGATTCCTCTCGTTTGCCCACTCAGATAGCTGGAAAAGGCAGTTTGATAAGATCTTGGTCTAAGGTCTCACCAGGTCTTTAGACTAAGTGACCATGGATGGTTGGGAGGAATTTTCATAAGCTTATTGAATTCAGTTTTTGCCAGGGAAAAGAAATCCTCTGACGCCGATCTAGCCATAAAGTCGTTTCTTCCATCGTAAAACCATCTGAAAAACTGAAGGAGAAATTGAAGCTATAATATTTAATTTCTTACTGAGTTTTAGCTATATATAAAATATTGGTAGCTTAGATGCTCATGTATGATCAAAATTAGTTTCCGTCATGGTATGTATTCATCAAATATAAAGTTGATTGGAAAATATTGAGTTAATTTATGTCTAAAGCCTATTAATTATTGAAAAAATTACCTATCCTTTTGCGAATTATTATTTTAATGATTGTGATATTAAAAGTCTTAAAATGATTTTTTTATAAATTTTTTACTTAACATTAATAAAGTTCTGAAATTAATTGCATGAATATAATTTGTGATAACCATTAAAGTCTAGAGGCTAATAAGATTTTTTGAAAATATTTAAGGGATTTATTGGCAAAATAGAGCCTGGCTGCTTCTGATCTACCAGCAGCTGCCACAGAATTGTTTTATTCTGTATCCATTGGTTCTATGGAAGTTAAATAAATGATTTAGTGCTTATATACACATCATCCTCAATACACGATTTAAATCCCGAAGAAGGAAATTTTTTCTTACAATTCTCATAGTCACCATTAGCTAATTGTTAACTTCAAAACTAAATAAATACCAATACATTCGTTTTTGTCCAATAAAGTTATTCTTGTTTTATATTTAATTAAACATTCATAAAAAACTTTCTTAACTTTATTTATTTATAGTTTTTATGCATGTATAATAATTTTTATTCATTTAAAATTTCTCGATATTTTAAATATTTTAAAATGAAAATCAAGTTATAAGATTTCAAAAAATTCACTCATGTTTCCATCTTTCCCGAAATTTGTTCGAAATTTTAATGAAACCAAATATTTTTTATTTCTATGTAAAATAATGTTGAAGCACTTTTCAAACATTACTGCACGCATCTGTAATAAGATTGAATAAAACTAGAATTTAAAAATTAACTAATAGGCTAAATTAACTATGAAAATAGATTTTGCGTTATTTCTCTTCATTAGACCGCGCCACCATATTGAAATTCAGGAATGGTGTCTCTTTTGATTGATGTGTAAGCATATTTCCCATTTAAATACAAAATATAAAAAGTTTTATATTTATTGGCGTAAAAAATGAGAACAAATCTTTATTTTGGGTTTCAAGAATTCATACTTTTAGTGTTACGAAATTACTTATATGATTGTGCCTTTTGGAATACAATCAAACGTCTTTTTGTATGGAAAATTAAGTGAATTTATGCAATTTGTTTTTGGATTGTTCACTTAATTTAAATGAAATATTTTCGATACACTTATCATTCATTATTAATGTCCGAGTACAAAACCAAATTTTTACTGAGATTACAACTCAAACTTTTTAAGTACTTAATGCGATGATGCAAATTAATTCATCTATTGTCATTTTAAGTTCACTTCAGACATTTCCCCATTGGTGATAAAAGTGTAACACATTAAAGCGCTTTACTTATTTCTCATTCACTTTAAAGCTGGGCTGAAGTAATTTATGACCCTATTGTTAGTTTTAGAAAGCATTTTTCTGTCAGATTGCTTATCTCTTTTTATGAAACATCTTTCGAAAGAGGTTAGTTTAAATTATATTGCGATACTAAACTGAAAAAAAAAAATAAAGATAAGTAAGTATTAAATTTGTTTTGCATATATTATTTTTAAAAATATTTCATAATTTGTCGATGGAAATTTTTATTCACACGTTTCTAGTTAAAAAACAAAGTATGTTAGAAGCATGAAATGACAATAAATTCCTTACAAAAGAAATTATCATAACCTTATGGTTTGTCTAAATTAACTAGTTACATTTTATTATAAAACGAGCCAAACAAGAAACTGACCTTCGTTTGTGGTGTGAAGAAATACGAAGAAAATTCATGAATTTACTTTTTTTTAATTCTTTCTATTTAAGATTAAAATTCTGAGTTTAGAATTACTGCCTTGTTAACTTTATTTATTTTGGTTAGTGCAAATTTTGCCTCTTGACGGAATCTGAAGTTGGAAGTCATTATGTCATGTCAATTGCACTTTTTAATTCCGTACATAGAATTTAGAATGAGTTTTGAAAACATGCATTGTTTATTGATTTAGTATGCGAATTATATTGGTTGTTTGAATAGCTGATTAAAAATAAGAGATATTTTTTGCCGATTTTTTTTAAACACAATTAGATCAGTACATTTTTATTTGCCTTTAGTATTTTAAAGTGCGTGTAAAAACTAATTAAAATTCTACTTATAATTGCTGTAATGTGCTGTGAATATTGAACGTTGCTTGATTTTAACGGTTTAATAAATAACGATTGTGAAAATAAGTGATAAAGAAAATGTTATCAGAGATGCCGTTTGTTACGATTTTTCCGTATTTAGTACGGATTTCTACTCTTCGATACGATGATCTTAACGAAATTACGATGATCTTAACGAAATTACGGAAAATAGATTTCTCTCTCGATCTCTTAATAATAATCCTTTTTCGTCATGTACGATTGTATTATTATTATTGTATTATAGCGATTAAAATTTGTGAAGGTTACAAATAAATTACTAATTTAGTGTTGAAATTGGATTAAGGAAAATATGCCTGATATATTAAAAAATAAAACTGCTAAGAGCACGCGTACAGATGATCATCAACTAAAAGTAAGGCATTTAAATTTAAAAGAATGGTTTACTTTCTTAATTGTAATTTCTTTTTATACTTATTATGATTAGATGATCATTTTACTTTTATTTTTTAACATAGGTTACCTTAACAGTATTAATTTTATGCACATAAGTGTATTCTTAATGTAAACCACGTGTTCTTCTTCTTCTTCTTCTTAGAATTGGGTTTGTATGTCATTGGGCACCTCTGCTTTTATCAGCATTTTGTACTGTTAACTCCAAACCCAATGTTTCCTAGTTCCAGTTACTCGGGTCACCCACTTTATTAATAAAGTCCGATAACCCTTTAATGGAGTCTAGGTGTAACTCTCTAGTATGGATGATGCCTAAAGAGGTTAATCTAGGGAGGGCAAGAGCCTCGCATTCATAAATGATATGCTCTGCCGTTTCCTCTTGCGTATGACATTTCCAGCAGATAGGGTCTTGCTGAAATAGTCCTATCTGGTCAGAGAGTCAGTCATACAAGGGATAGCTTCCTGACTTTCACCAGAAGATGGTTTGGAGGTCATTTCTACCTCAAGTGAAGGATTCATTACTGCCCCTTTACAAGACAGCCTCTGAGTTCACTTGTCTTTTTCAGCAAGGTCAACTTCAGAGGCATCACCTGTAGATGCAGAAAGGATTGTTATTTCTTGTGTCTTTTCAGCCACAAGATAACAATTTATAAGCTCAGGTAATATAAGTCCACCCAGCATTGCCTGAGATACTGGGCAAGGCAAATTACTCTAGAAGTTTGCCAGGCAACTAGAGGCTCCGTTAAGACACCAATACCGCGGTGCCAATTAGCCCTAGGCACGGAACGCATAACACCAAGGTTTACGGGAGCTGGTTCGCGGCCTCTGATTCTATATTCAAGACTATCCTGTCATTCCTACAGGACGTTCTGTGATCCACCATCTACCGACGGGCCTGGTAGCTGCTCAGGCCCCAGGAAACCACGTGTTACTGAAAAAGTTACTGAAATTTTTTGAAAAGGTTACTGAAAGTACTGAAAATATGTCCGATTATACTGATTGGGATGCTCAGAGGTTGGCACCTCTGTATTATATATATATATATATATATATATATATATATATATATATATATATATATATATATATATATATATATATATATATATACTCACGCACACACGGTGATTCTAAATAGTTTTTATAAATTAAGAGGAGTGATAGTACCCATCCAGACAAGCAATAATTATACAGGAACATAGAGTCGCATTCCACTCTGAGAGGTAGAAAAGAGGAATTCCCACTGGACAGTGCTGGCCCAACACTTATAGCAGCTTTGGGTAAGCGTAGGAATAAATGAATAATGCCAAAAGTTTCACAATCATATTTATTGTTTCGTGAAAACCCCACAGCAATTGCACAAAATACCACCCATGTGTGACGTTGCACAGTTGACACCGGCGAAGGAAAGACTAGCGCCCCTTCTCGAAGGTTCCTGGAGCCGTATTAATTTTGTTTACGGCAACAACGATTCTGTGCTCCCCATCGTGCATATCTCTCAGGATGGAGAGTGGAACATCCTGCAATAAACTGTGAAGCACTTATTCCAAAAAGATACTTTATATTGCGCCAGTCAAACGGTCTGGCATGATGTTAAGACCTACCAGATAATCATCAAGGATACCTGTTTAGATGTTCACGGAAAATTTCTGCTGATGTCAACGAATTATTGTACAGTGGGCATTGTTGTCAGCCCGAATTGCGATTGCGTGTTGATTGCATTTTGAAATTACAACGTCTACTCTGATTAGCTTTCTCCGGTAATCAGTAAGAGCAAAATGCTTCTTCCCTGTTAAATTTAGAATCGGAGAAAATGCTGTGTACACAAACTAAAAACAGTGAAGTAATTCTGTAAACAATAAATACATTCTGTTTAAAAGTGAATATTGTCTACTTCACTCTTTTCTCATTATCATCTTTATGAATTGCCCTCTTAATATATGATAAAGTCACGAAATTTTCCATACATTTTTAGGGCACATTTTATAAACTGCGATAGTCATATCGCAGTTTTAGTAAAATGGTTTGGACATTTTTTAAATATTATTCAAGTAATTTTGAAAAAATTAAAATTTTTTCCTGGGGAAACTACAAGTCAACTTTAATTATGCTTTCAACTTTTTACCTCCGAATAGTAAACGTGGACTTAACAAAAATATTATTTAAACAACCTGTCCTTGTCTGTCATTTTCCTGCCCACTCTGATAACTGGGCCATAATACTTAATATAACTAAATATTCATATTACTTTTATATTATGATCGATGAGTTTCAACAAAGTGTTCGTTAAATATCAAAGCAATTTATTTCTACTTATGTATGAATATTTGAAAAGAAGGCCAAACCATGTAAATAACCTGTGATAAAAATAAATGAACTGTCTCCCAACTGTGCCATTCGAAAATGTTTCTTCCAAAAACATGCTATCACTTTAGATAACACTGAATATTAATTCTTATCTGGAGTGTAATATTTTACCCCTTTGTGTATGTTACTCCATTTCGTGTTTATGATACTTCTAATGTATCGAAATATATATATATATATATATATATATATATATATATATATATATATATATATATATATATATATATATATATATACAATTTTTCGATTGCACGTAGTCGTCAATACTTAATATAAAATTTTGGCATTCTTGTATCTTTACATCAGTTACTCCAAATTAAGTATTTGGCAATACAATTGTAAGAAAATTAATGTGAAGGTGATAAACATTCCCTGAACAGTCTTTCTTTATTAAGATGCTATATTGCTGGTTCCAGCATTGTCTCATCATCTTACCATGTGGACGAGTTGAATAATTAGCGTTTTGGGTTTCACTTTGTGGACTGGATTCGTACCTCAGATGTGATTGATATGGTTTGGAATCTACATTAAATTGTATGTCACTGTGTAATTAGCTCTTGTTTGTTTAAAGTTATTGTACAGTGCCGAACGAACGTAAGCTCTGGAGCGGGTTCAAAATTATGAGATAGTTCAATCATGTTTTGTGTATTTCAGCCTACAAAACTAGGCAGCTGATAACACAATTAAACTTACTCATTGTGTCATAAAAATAAATGGAGTCTTTGGTGTTTATTTTCCAGAAATCTTTCTCTTTATAAAGTTCAAATGTGTAAAATTCCATCAAGTTTGTAAAATTTATAAACTACGCAAATGTTTGTATATATATATATATATATATATATATATATATATATATATATATATATATATATATATATATATATATATATATATTGAACATAATTCACTATCTCCATTTGAATTAAATTCCTTATATTAAAGTCAAAATTGTTAAAATGAATAATATTTTAATATTTATATGTTGTTGTTGTCGTGTGCCAGCTAGGCTAGCATTATGGGGTGCGTTGCTCCACTTTTCTAACTGAACCATATTTTGGTGTGGAGTCCGACTTCCTCAGTATACACATGCCATAGGGACCCGTTTATAAGGTAAGCAGCCATTCACAACCCATTCATACAAAGAGAGGAAAAAAAAGGATTGACAAAGAGAAAATGTACATCCATGCCCGAACTTGGATTCGAACCCAGGACCTCTCTACCTGCAGTCAGGCACTCTGACCACTAGACAGGTATATATATATGTATATATACACACAAACACAAAATTTAATATAATATAAAGTTAATTTTCATTTACATTTTTTGAAGTTTTTAACTAACTTCACAAAAAATAGAGTTATTTAACTCTAATATGCCGTATGATTTGTGTAAACAAATGCTTTAATATTATGGGGGCATCGAAAGAGTGCAATATAAAATTTTAGGAAACATGCATAATAAGAAGAGTTAGCGGCTGCTATGTTAAACATTCGTCGCATCAGTCAAGCGTTTCTAAGCGAAAGAAGAAACAGCGCGCTGTGACGTTCATGAACGAAGTGCAGCAGTTGCTTACAGCATCGTTTTTGCCCGTTGGTGATCGGCTAATATTTCCGTAGATTCAAATTTCCAATTACATTTCATGCGAAACCATTTTTCAATATGTGTGCCGCCCGGAGGAGGTTGCTCGCCCTTGATCTCTTCTTTCCTGATGAGTACGGAAACTACAGCTATTTCCAAATCGTGGCATCCTCTAGGAACAACTCAAATGTTCTGCGGAAATGAAAGGCGATGTTCCGCACTGTTCTCTCATTAGCTCTACTTTAAAATAAATGAAGGATATGATGACTAATATTTTTCGTCGTGGGAGGTGGTAGCTTGATGTCCATTGTGCTCTTTGATGATAGATTTTGAGACCCCGAGAGAGAATGTTTGTCCAATCTTAATGTTGGCTGTTAGTGTGTCTATCTTTTGGATATGAGTTTCTTTAAAGAAAAATTATTCAAATCTAAGGATATTCTAATTGAGGTAAGACGCTGCGTAAGTATGTTTTGAAGAACATAGTTTCTTTTATTAATGACTAAACTTAATTTTTTTATTTGCTCTTATTTTAACAGAATATTTAGTTTTATTTACTTCATACATTTTATTTTTTGTACACTATTTTCTGTATTTTTATGTTGAAAAATATGTATACATAGCTGCCAACTTCACTGATTTTATCGGAAAACTCCTGATTTTTCATCATTTCTCCCGATTTTCCGATAATGTATGAAAATCTACTGCTTTTTGGCAATTTCACTGAAAAACTTAAAAACAGCCGAAATTTTGCCGGAAAAAAATTCTATTGAATTGTTTTAGTAGCTTAAACAGTCAACAGATGTCGCACTAATATAATTATAATATTTAACTATTTTCCTTTAAGTTTCGAACCCCATCTATCCGCCGTGGTAAAATGGCGCTCCAACCAGTAGGGTGCTAAGTACTTCTAGTTGACAGTCAATATGTAAATAGAGCAGACACCAGGTGCCTGTTTACATAAGCAGTTCAATTAGGAGGAATAATACTAGTTATTAGTAATTAATTTAATTAGGTAAATGTTTCCGTCATACGAAGTATTTGTCACTGAATTAAATTTACTTAATAATATATTTTATGTAATTTTATAAGTTTAATATTTATAAATTGCACTAGAGGGGTAAAAGTTGCCATATAAAATAAATATTCTGATATAAACGTTGATGTTTATGTTTTTACTCGTAGTATATTCTTTTATTTTTCATAGTTTTTTTCATGAGATTGATAAATATTTTATTAAAATATTAAGATTAACACAAAATATGTTTAACATAAATCCTTCTCAGAATATATAATCTAAAGAGTAAAATAAAATTTTCTTTTTGTGAGGTACTAACGTTTTAAACATTCTACTTCAAGCAAAAATGTCGCTAGTAATGTCTCCTGATTTTTTCCCGCCGAGCTGGCAGCCGAATGGTTAGCGCTCTTGCCTTCGGTTCAACAGTTCGTGGGTTCGAATCCCACCTTGGGTATGGATGTTCGTAGTGGTTCGGAATCCACTTTAAGCCTTAAGTCCCGGTCTAATTAGCCCTCGTGTGCAAAAAAGGACCGTTGAGCGACAAACAAACCAAACCAACCTGATTTTTTCCCCTCAAAATCGGTAGAATTTACTGATATTTTTTTCGCTGAATTTGGCAGGTATGTGTATATTTGGAGATGTCTTTTATTCGAAATACTTGACTAATATGTCGCCTAAATTAATAGGCGATGAAGAGTGTACATTATTTAGTGGTGTAAACGTGTATTTAAAGAATAATATGTGTGAATGTTATCATTTATTAAAGAAAGCATTTTTGAACGATGCATTCAATTCTAAGATGTAATTCAATGACTATATGAAATTCATGTCAAGCAAATTGTTAATCATCACTAAAAAGTTCTTGGTGAACTATATAAATCGTGTTTGAAATAGGTTGGATCCACAACTTTCTGGTATCTGAATACGAATTCTAAAATGGTTTAAAAAAAATCTTTAATCTTTTTGAGGATTTATGGAACTTTAAGAATATCAGGAATCCGAGTAACTCCTCTTTATTAATAAAAGATACAAAAGTGTTATTGACTTAAAAGAGTTAAAAGTGTAGAGAGGAATGCTTTTGAAATCATTGAATCACCCTGATTACCAGTGAAATAAATAGCAATGCAATTTTTCATATTGTAAAGTTGTTTGGAGGAGTGAGTCATTTCACGCTGTTAAAATTAATAAATGATTAGTACGCATCGATTTCATTTATATTTAACGATGTATTTTGATTTTATGGAAACAAATATAAAATTTGTTTTATGCATTAATAGGAAGAAAAATCTTGCAAACATGAGTAAGGTTACGAAGTTGATATTTCTTTTATATACCGCGTTCAATTGCGAGAAATTTAATTTATTGGAGTATCCATACTCTGATTTCCTAAGTATGCGCGCGTATAAGTAACATGTATGCACTATAAACCGTATAGGAAATTGGAGGTCTAGGCCTAGTGCTCATTTCTTCTTAGATGCATACTTGATTTTAAATACAGAAATACTTGGCATTTTTGTATAAACCGATATTTTCAAAATACTAAGAATAACGTGCATTATTGCATGGATAGCAAATTTGCGATTTTAAAAAAAGGATCAAATTTGTACTCAAAAATTGTAATTAAAATGTTAATAAAAATATCTAAGATTAAAAAATGCTTAAGTTTTTGATAGATTTATTAAACTTTTATTAATGATTTGTTTATTCATAAGTGTTATAAATTTTTTAATTATTTTTAATTCCTTTTTTTATTGTTAATTTAAGTATTCCTTATGATAGCTATTTTGTGTGTTTATTTTTTATCTGTAAATAATTTGCTTATAAATAACTGTATTATTTTCTTAAAGTGCGTATATATATATATATATATATATATATATATATATATATATATATATATATATATATATATATATATATATAACATTATTTTTTCTTCATTTTCTTTTAAAAAACTTTACGATGTTGTGACAATCGGCAGTCGAATATGCTTAGCGCCGAATGTTAATAACTTCATGTGAGCAGTTTGATTTTCTCTTTTGGTCTAAATATTCATAGTATTTTGGAATCGATTTTAAAACATACTCTAAATTACTACTAAAGTTTGTGGCACGACAACCTAGGTGGGCCAAGGCCTACAGTTCTCATCTCTGTTTTCCTGACCGACATGCCCTTGGGTGCGAAGCATATGTCCCGATTAGGTGGATAGTCTAATGTGAAACCCCTCAGTGTTAAGTTCCCAAGCATGCTTGGTACTCAGTTTATCAACTCACTGAAGGGTTGAAAGGCTGAGTTGACCTTACCCAGCCCGAGGTCCGAACCTCGGATGCGTGAAACGCTACCAGTAAGCCACTGGGCTTCAATTTTAAAAATTAAGTCTTTATTAAATTAGCTCTATAATGTGCGAAAAAGTGACCATCGAGCGATGAACAAATCATTTTTGCCTTAAATGAAGGCAGATTTCTTAGATTTTGAAAATTAATTTTCATCTGTTTTTAATTTAGTTTGATTGTATCTACATTTACATTATTCAGTTATTGGTTTAGATTGATTTAAAATAAATATTTTTCAAAGTTCTCCAGCGACCATAAGCATTGCAAACTTATCACCAAATGTGTCAATTCCTTAAGTTTCGTTTTGTTGAAAATGTTACTTATATATTAGAAAATTTTATATTACTCTTTCCTAATCGAATGCTCATGAAAAAAATTGATGCGAGTGTAATTTGGGCACATGTATAATTTGAACCTGTTGCTATTTTTTGTAAACAATATTTTACAAATAAAAATTATGTACATTTTAAACATTTCTAAAATTTTAATATTTTATGCATTCTTTTATCATATATATAGTTGATTATTTTTAAGCAAAATGTGTTCAATTTTACCGAAATAATGTACTGATTATTAATTCAGAAACAGTATGAATATTTAAAATTTGATCATTAATTAGTTATAAAATTTGATAGGCACATATTGTATCCTTAAAATCTAAATAACAATTTCACAATTCTCTGTTTAATGTAAATTAATGAAATTTTGCTGATTAAAACCATTGAAGATGGATATCGATATGAACTTGAATTTATTTATGAAAAAGCTTTTATTTGATTAAAAGCCAACCACTTATAATCATTTTAAGAATTAAACAGGATAAATTTTCTGAAGTTTTGTATATAGCTAAATGTTTTATGAAAAAACTCTTTTATTATTTGTATAGAAAATGTTTTTATTTTATTTTTATTTTTTATTTTTCAAATACAAATAGTACATTTGTTGTATATGCATGTATTTGTGTCTTTTATAGCGTTATACTTTTGTTAATTGAAAGAAATGTTCAGAACTTTAAAATTTAAGCTTTGAAAAATGTTTGTGAAATGTTGGTGCAATTTATGTATATTATATACATATATTGTTTATCGACACACAAGTCAAACCAGGCACTTGCTTATTATCTGTCAATGTCTTGACAATATTTTCTTAGAAAAAGTATTAATAAAGGCAAATTTTAAATTGTAATTATCTCCATTTAGTATTATAAACGATTATTTTATCTAAGTAATTTTTAACTTCTTAGAAAGAGTTTAAAGTCAATGAAAAGGATATCTTGTTTTTATAACATTAACATTATATGTAATAACATGTGCATCATAATTTCATTGCTGTATGTACCCCAAAGAACTTAAATATGCAATATTGTTTATTCAATTGTATAATATGCCGCCCAATTTGTCTAGTGGTCATCATGCCTGATTGCGGATAAGGAGGTCCTGGTTTCGAATCCCAGTTCGGGCAGCCGAGGTGGCAGCCGAATGGTTAGCGCTCTTGTCTTCAGTTCAACAGTTCGTGGGTTCGAATCCCATCTTGGGCATGGATGTTTGTAGTGGTTCGATATCCACTTTAAACCGTAGGTCCCGGTCTAATTATCCCTCGTGTGCAAAAAATGACCGTTGAGTGACAAACAAAACCAACCCAGTTCGGGCATTGATGTACTTTCTTTCTTTATCTATCCTATTCTTTGTCCTTTCCTTGTATGAATGGGTTGTTAATGGTTGCCTACCCAATAAACGGTTGTACCTATGCCATATATATACAGAGGAAGTCGGACTCCACACCAAAATATGGTTCATTTAGAAAAGTGGAGCAGCCCACCCTATAATGCCAGCCTATAACTGGCATAAAACAACAACAATTGTATAATATTGCATGCACTTTCTCATGTATAAATCATGGAAAAAATAAAATAAATTTTTTCATTCATCACTTGGCCCAAACATGACATGTTTATTACAAAAATTTTACAATGCATCTTAACTAGCATTCCAAATTCTATAGCAGCATTGTATGTATTTATCGGAATTAATGTCCGACGAACTTTTATATAATAAATACCATTATCGAAATAGAAAATTAAGGCAGTATAAAAATTACTTTAATTTTTTCCTTACGTGTATTAGAAGTGTCTTTATGCAAGTTTTCTGTTAATGAACACCTAAAATTGGTTTGAAAACTGCTTCTTATAAACCGGATATTTAATATTCCGATGTTTGAAATGTGAATTTATATACTGAATGGATTAATGCAGAGAGAGAGAAGAAATAACTCAAATGTGTAGACTGGGGCGTCAAATTATGATTTTCTGTGTATATCTTGATTTCAAAAACAACTCTCCTACGTCATTGTAAAACAACGAAACAATTAGAATATATGCCAGCAGGATTTGAAGAGCAGCGAAAAACCTTAATGATTGCCACCACGAGCGTCTCTTTTTCTCGAATCTGATCAGACAATGTTGGAAATCGATAAGACTTGACCTGGATTACGGGATCATTTAAAAATAAATAGTACGAAAAAAAAAATGGGAGAGGCTATTTGTAAACACTGATTTGTGTTCTATGGCTCGAAAAAACTTTCAGCAGACGATTAGAGGAGTTCCCATTCATTAATTGTATTCTGAGAGATAAGGGCACGAAGATTGCAAAGAGGAGATAAATCGCTTCACGTGAAGTCGGCGCACCAATTTTCTTTTTCATTTGAAATTATAATCGGTAATGAATTGCCATGACTTTTTAAGTCAGCTGGATTAAGGAATAGTTCTGGGGATGGAAACCTGTCAACCATCAATTAAAGTGGCGCTGGCCTCTAGACCCTGAAAGATGGTGTTTACACAGCCGCGTTAAGTCACCTTGAAAGGCCGTGCCTTGTAAAGTCTTTTCCCCATGCCCAGAAGAAATAAATGTTTTTATTTGAATATTTTCCGGAGTGTATTTAGTTTTGTGGAGAGTCCTTGAATTAGGTGTGCATTAGGTTGTTTTGAATATTTATCTTCGATTGGAATGGTGGTCGTAACCCATCCAATTGTTGTTGCTCAATTGAGATGGAATGATCGCTTATAATTCTTGAAGCAATTGCAAGTTATTTGTGTAAAAAATCGAACGATTTTATTTTTATTGGAAAAATTTTTTTTGTTTTAAACAAAAATTGAAAATAATTCTTTTTTTTTAGATGTTAAACATAGAAGTTTTAAAATCTTTTCGTTTCTTTAAATTTGTTTGCTTCATTAGGTGTCAAAGAAATAATGCCTAATCACATTTTTAACTAAACTATTGAAAGTTGATACTACAAAGTATGCCAACATTTTTTAACATTATTTGCCAGTTAAAAAAGTAGCATTTGTATTTAAATATATATGCAGTATAAGTGCAACTTTTTATAACAAAAGAATACCCCAGTTCAGATTTTATGTTTGAAATTTAAGGAGATCTCTCTCTTAAATTTTTTCAGATTTATTTTTTGACTATGTATATTAAAAATGTTCATTTAATTATGAACATTTTTAACATAGTTTTAGTATAAACACAATATTCCTCATTTTATAACTCTTTTTCTTGTATTAAATAAAATAAATGAAAATTTTTTACTTACATATTAAGATTAGCATTATTTCCCTATGCTAACATTTTTAAATGAAGAATGTAAACATAGCTGCCAACTGTGCTGATTTTATCGGGAAACTCTTGATTTTTCATCATTTCATCCGATTTCTCGATAATATATGAAAATCTAATGATTTTCGGCAATTTTTGTGAAAAACTTAAAAATAGCCGAAGTTTTCCCGGAAAATATGTCTACTGAGTTATGATCAATTTTAACTATTCCAAATTCTAAGTCAGAATGTGAACTGGTGTTCAGTTATATATATATATATATATATATATATATATATATATATATATATATATATATATATATAAAATTCAGATCTTAATTTTTTGCTGAAAATTTAGAAAGCTTAATTATAGCTAAATATTATGAAAATGAGAGGAGAAAAATGTTTTGAACAACAGTTCACAAATTCATTTCTAAAAAATGCAGTCAGCAACATATGAAAAAAGTAAATTGTCATGAGTTATTTGAAATTGAAATGCATTATGTTTTTTTTATGGACAAAGTATTTTATAATTTCTATATTCTTAGAAGTATTTTTCATTCAGCTAAATTTATTTAGTAATGTATTTTATGTTTATATGTAATTATAGAAGGTTAATCTTTACAAATTTCATTAGTAAAAGTTGCCCAGTGAAATAAATACTGGGACAAAAATGTTAATGTTGATGTTTTATTTTTTATATGTAGTATATTTTATTTTTCATAATTCCCTTATAAGGTGAATGAATATTTTATTAAAATATTTAGATTAATAGAAAATTTTTGTTTATATATAATATAAATCATTCTCAGAATATATAAAATTTTCCTTTTGTGGTACTACTGTTTTAAACATTCTGTTTCAAACAAAAATGTCGCTAGTAGTGCCTCCTGATTTGTTTCCCTGAAAATCAGTAGAACCTACTGATTTTATTTTTCTTTAAGGTTGGCAGGTATGTGTAAATTGTACATTTTTTATTACTATGTAGTGAATTTTATTTCAGTTGTCTTAAGTGGATTTTATAGATAATATAATACATAAGATTTCATAGATTACATCAATATATTATCAGATTTAATGGTTTCCGTCCCACTGAGATCATTACCTAAGAGATGTTGTACTTTTTAAAAGCCGATTTTAGTGAGGATTTTAAAATAGATAAAAACTTATTTTCTCAATTATTGGCTTTGTATTTATGCAGTTGTAAATTTTTTTAAAAAATATTTCATTGAACATAGAATAACGTTTTTATTTCCCTATTAAAAAGATGTATATGTGTTGATCATTTCAGTTGTCAAAATTTGCATCTTGAAATATAAAAGGAAGCAAAAAATGCATCATACCAGAATTAAAATATTCTGTAATATTGTTACACAAAAATACAAATTGTTTTATAAAAAGTTTCAAAATATTTGGTTTTTTAAAAATTTGTTTCTATTTTTTTAAATAAGTTCCATCTGAATATCATTCAAGCATCAATCATCACACTTGTTTTATAGCTTGTTTTTGTTCAAGAAATTTTAAACTTTAATAAGACAATAAATTATCTAAACTGAATAATTTCAATTAAACTTGATTTTATATCTTTAAATTTTAATATAAAAAATTGTAATTCCATTTTATAAGTATGATTCTTAATTTGTTATTAATTACATATCTAAAATTTGTATTATTAACTTATCTTAATTTAATGCTTAAGTATTTATTATATTTGCTTTAGATGAATGACATGTAGCAGTGTTTGACACTGTGATGGATAGCCTAACAACATAAGGTGTGTTAAAACATTTTAATATTCACTGTTTAATTTGCTTCCTGAAGGATTTTTCATGGATACTGGACTGTATTCATATGTCACATGGGAGAAATGTGGAAGAAATTCAAATATTCATCATAACAAAGTACATGCAGAAGAACAGTCATCTTTATTCAATGGTGATTAGGGGATTGTACTTTGGACCTTTTGCTCTGAAGAGTGCTGCCCTGCAGCTGGAGCTTGGTGAACACTAAAACATTATTTATTATGGGCAGCCTAAAGATTGAAGGCAGTTGTAAAGCATTTTGGTTGTGTCCACTGTATAAATTGACTTTTGGGCTGACTTTTTTCTAGATAATGGATTGTATTAATGTTTTGCAAGGGAGAAAACCTTAAAATTTTAAAGCTTTCACTCAGACAGACGTGCATGCAGTAGCCAGAAACATAATATTCATCTCCTGTTATCCAACTGGGGCTGAGATCGAACATAGTACCTTATGAAAAGCATTGTCTTTCCACTAGGCTCTAAAGCATAGTGTTTTCAATTTTTTCCCATCAAGATAGAGGATTGAATTTACTAAAATCGTAAATTTCAAAAATCTCTTTGCATATACATCAGTTTTAAATGCTAAATCAAGAATTAAAAAAAAAAAACTTTATTTTAGTGATAGGATTTGTATTTATTGGTATTAATAGAAACTTATGCAAGAAATATTTTCTTGTCTGCAAGAAAAGCACTAAATCTTTGTTTTGTAGAAATGTTTTTTAGGTATATGAAGTATATTTTCTTATTATTTTACTTATATTCAATGTTGCTGACATCGAAAAGGTATTTCCTTAGGTTATTGCATTTGGATACTGAAGTTCAGAATTGAAACTGAGATTAATTTTAAAGGGTAGCTCTTCATGTGTATTGATGAACATTTCAGATTCAGGATTTTTGGCTCTTGTGTTTGAAAATGTTGCATCATTTTTATTTTGTGAATCTTATGTGTGCATAGCTCATACTTGTCAGCTAAAATAAGCAAGTAACTGATATCTAGTTATTTTACAATTCTTGCATATTAGTGAATTTACATCTAAAATGGTCTGTTAAAACAGGAAAATGAATGAGTTGAATTATTTTTCCTTTTTATTAAAGTCTTCATACTTTTTGTAAACCATTTATAAATAGTTGGATTGATTTTTTTTAATGAAATTGTTCCTCTAGGTCTTAAAATTCTACACTATAATTTATTTCAAAGCTTATTGCATCAATTTTAATAGTAAATGTAACAGTTTAAATTTATGGTGAAATAAAAATAATTTAAATATAGTTATCTATATAATTCAACTGTATTTTGAATTTTGTTTTTCTGAGGATGTATTTTTCTGGAAATTGTTATCTGCAATTTGACATTTTCTAGCTAACATATATATTTTTAAAATAAAGTAAGTCTTATACTAATATTCTCCTTGCTCTTGACATAAACTATTAATGTAATTTTTTTTCATTTTTTTAAAAAAAATATTTTTTTAAAAAGGAATAATAAGTCATTTATTGGAAATATTTTGTATTTTTCTTATTAATAGATTCTGAGTAACTAGACTTCTTTCATCATGTAATCAATAACTACATGTATTTTTTTTTTGATGGCAATTTATTTATTCAATATGATAATGATCAATCATTTTCTTTTACAAATTTAAACATTTATCTATTCTTAACATAAAAAAGTGTTTGGTTCAGTAAATTTTCAGCATAGTTATTGTATAATTTCAATTTAGAATTGTGTATTATTCTTTTCAAACTGATTTTTCTGTTATCACTCCAACTCATACTAATCTAAATTTTTTGAACATCTTGCTTGGTTATATGAATATCTTTTATTTGTATTGAATTTAATGTATTTCACTATGTAATTTATTCCTTTATAGCATTTAAAAAAATTAATATATAAAATTATCCAGATTTTTTATATTTTTATAAACATATGATCTATTTGATGTATTTATATTATCATGAATTTATAACTTGATTATGTATTTATAAAAATAATACACACATTAATATTTTTATAAGGTATAATTTTGTTCTCTTAAAGGCATTAATAGAATTAGACTTGTCATTCACATAAATTCATTTTGAGATTAAAGATGTAAATAGAAATTATTTAAAGAGTTTATACTAAGGTTGTCATACATTTAATTGATAGAAACATTTTAGAGATTACAAATGTAAAGTAGAAGTTATTTAGATTTGTTAAACAGGAAAATTTTATGGGTTATAAAATTTGATACAGTAAAAGCTAAAATTAGTTTTGTGTTAATTTTTTTATATCGTCGTTTATTGAATAATATTATTTGGAAATAATCTTATTTAAAAAATAATTTATAAAAATTGAAAAAAAGGAGAAAATTTAAGTAATATGTTAAACTATTTTTATTACTTGATTAATTTATATTGTAATAAAATTATGTGTTAGAATGCCTGCATGATTTAATCTATTTTATAAAATATTTTCTTGGTTTTGAAATTTGTTTATTTTATTTAAACTTCTATTTAAAAAGTGTCATAAATGAATCCCTTGCTTATTTTTATTTTATCATGAGTTGTCATGATGTCATTATACTTTAACAACAAAATATATATTTTCAATTTGTGGAATATAATTTTTTTACTTATTTTCTGTGATAGTATAATGAGTTACTTTGTTGCAGGTTAAGTTAGAAAGGGTCCTCGGATTAACTGTATCAAATAATGCAGCTTTTGACTGTGATTCCAATGCTAGTATTGTTGCATATCCCGCTGGGTATGTAAAACCTTAATTTGTTGTTTTGCTAATCATTATATGAAGTAAAATACTCTTTAATTATTTCTATATATTTTTTATAAATATTGTTTTTAATTTAGTGCATATGAGTATTTTTCTAGTATTTTATTTAAATTGGCATATCATCAATTTTCTACATTTATTTAAATTGTTGATAGAAATGCTTTCCAGAGTTAGTGATGCTAAAAATATTTATTTTGGTGTGTTAATTTTAAAAGAAACAAATTAAATAGAGACAATCAATACCATATCTATATAAAATGACAAGAATTTATAATTAATTTTATTTAATTTATTATAGTGTACATTTTGTATCCTATAAAATGTTTTATTGATTTGGTTTAACATAGAATGTACTATGGTAAATGGTGTCTCATGGTACTTGTTACAGCTATATGGCAAAAGCTCACGTACAGAAACTCACCAACAATAGGCAAATATTTTAATGCATGAATATAATTTGTTATTGTGTATTTTTAAAAAGTTTCTTAGTTATGATTGCATAGTTTTTTCTTCCAAATTAATATTATTACTAATAATTTAAATTGCCACTTAGTATTTCTTGATTTGACTTTTTAGTATCTTAACAATTCTAAGAGAATTGATGTATATGATTTCATTGATTGTAGGCACAAGACTCCTGCTTTTTGTTTGTGTTTCTAAGTCCTCACTTTTCAACAATATTCTCCTGATTTTTTTTCTTTGTTTTTTAATGGATATTTCTTTATACTCATATAAACTGATTGAATCTTCATCTATTTAGTAGAAAACTGCTGAAGATTTTCAAACTACTGGATGGAAAGAATTTAAATGCAATTTCTTTTATTTGATATGAAATATTTTTTATGTTTATTTTCATTATTTTAGTTAAATTTTAATACATATATATGTGTTTGTGCATCCATGCATGTACAGTACTTATGATTATTGAAGCAATGCTCACTGCTTTATTAATTTTGTAATTCTTACTGATTAACTCTGGAATTATTTTTTCCAATAGTTGTGTTGTTGTTATATATAATCTTCGGAAAAATAAACAAGGCCATATTCTTAGCAGTTCCAAAAAAACAATCACTTCTCTGGCATTTTCTTCAGATGGAAAATATCTTGCTACAGGGGAAGTAAGTTATTAAAAAAGTTAACAATTTTGATATTTTATTTATTTATTATTATCTTAATTTTTTTTAAAATGTGGTTATATATTTTTTAAATAGTGTGGTCACCAACCTCATGTTAGAGTATGGGATGTCCAGGAAAAAATTCAGATAGCAGAATTTCAAGGGCATAAATATGGAATTAATTGTGTTGTAAGTTTATTATGGTTTTTATTCATACATATAAAGATTTGTATTCATATATTAAAAAAATCAATCAACTAATATTTATGATTAAAATAATCAGAATTTTTATGTGCAATGATAATTATTGTTTTAATTTTGTAGTAAAAATAAAGTATTAAAATCTCAAGTGTAATGGTATTTATATATTTTTGTAGTTGTGAGAAGTGGTAAAATTAATATAAAAAATCCTGATTTTTTAATATATAAAATTGTGTCCATTTTAGGATAATTACCATTTATTTGCATACATTTATTAAAATATTATGTTATAACAACAAAGAACGTAAAATGTGCATCATTATTTACAAATATTTTGTATATATTTTTTCATGGATATTATAGCAGATTGAGATCATTGGTGAGAATAATTGTTTACATTGTTTGTTCAGTTTATGATAGACAAATATGTGTATATATAATATCTAAGAGAATTAAATTTTATATATATTACAGGCTTTTTCCCCTAATCTAAAATATGTCATCTCTGTTGGATCTCAACATGATATGATAGTCAATGTTTGGGACTGGAAAAACAATGTTAAAGTTGCTTCCAATAAAGTATCTTGTAAAGTAAGTACTGTAATTTCAAAGATTTATAAATATTCTTTCTGAAAAGTTGAAAAACATTGATAATGTCCATCTTATGATCAAAAATCTGAAGATTTCAATAATTTTTATCAATAAAAATATTGTTCAAGTCTTTAATTGTTGATTTAGAACTTACTAAAATCTAAATTTTACTTTTGTTAATATTATGCCAATGAAAATTATTTTCAATTTTGTATTGATGTCTTTAAAAGCACACCATTTTATATCTGTTGAATATTTTAACTTTAAAATATAGAAATATGTCAAATAATAAATTTTAAATTATTTTTGTTTTTGTGTGGAATATTATTTTTGTTAAATATTATGCTTTAGAAGAATTCTTTAAGAAGAAACTTGCTATTACATTTATGTATTTTTAAAATTATAAAGAATTTCAACTTTTAAAACTTATTTTTACACAAAACAAAAATAATAAACATTAAATAGTTTTCGTTTTGCATAATATTTTCATGTTAGCTTTTGTTTCTTTTATAATATTTTACTAAGGTTGTTTTTCTTACAATAGGTAAAAGCACTTTCATTCGCATCAAATGGAAATTATTTTGTTACAGTAGGAAATAGACATGTGAAATTTTGGTATTTAGAATGTTCCCGATCTGCCAAGGTAATTTTTTTATTCTTAATTTTTTCAATATTTTGGGGATTTAATTTTACTAATAGAATTTAAAATATTTCTGAAATTTATGTTCAGTATTTATGGTTATAAGTTATTTGAACTACTTTGTTATTAATTTTGCTTAAGTGATAAAATAATTGTTTGAGAATTTGCAACTCATGCTTAAAATTGTATATTTTCCTTTTTAATCATTCTTATATATATCCTTTTTGCCAAAGTGTATTCCTTTTTATTTCCCATTCTTTTGCTAGATTAGGTAACCCATGAATTGTATATTCTTATCAATAGTTATTTTTCATATTGTAAAAAGAATTAGAAATTTTTTAGCATTGTATTCATTTCTTAATGCATTTACTGTACAGAACTAAAAATGAAATATTGTTGGCATATATTTATTTTAAAGTATAATTGTAGTAAATCAAAACGTGTGTGATATCATTGAAGATAATTAGAATTGTTGTGATGAAAAGTTTAAATTGTAAATATTATAACACTAAAATTTACCTTTGTGGCTATCAGACAAATCGACTGCAACACAAAGAAAGCTATAAAAAAGAAAGTTCATACTTGAAACTTATGTGGCAGGAAGAAGATGCCATGATATATAAACATTTATCTTTTCAATACATTCATGTAAAATTGAGGGTGATGGTGACATTTACAGTATGTTTAAATTAAGAAATTGTATTGCAGATTTCTTACACGAAAATTAAATATAAATAGATTAGCCTTGTGAAAAGTTGTTGTAAAACCTTTTTTTATGCAAAAAAGGAAATATTTACTAGCATGTTTTTGGCTTTATTAAAGAGTGAATTGTCGCCTTCTAGGATTGTGGCATATCATCTTTCACTATCATTACTTACATTGGTCTTAAATATATAATCAAGGACTTCAAGACAATCTTATGAAAGAGCAGTTGTTGAGTTTGAGCAATATAGTGCCTGGCATTGTCATGCCAGATTGACACTGTCCTTCACATACTAGGTATTTGCATGATTTGATTTTGAATTTTAAGTATGGTTACATTCTTTACCCATAAAGAACAGCAACTCTCCCCTTTACAAGCAAGACCTTTTTTAAACACGGTACTATTTCAATTACTCTGACATATATTTACAGTCTTAGACTAATAATTCTAATAATTGCTGCAAGACAACTAATCCCCTCAGGAAAAGAAATATTCACTCCAAAATAATTATATTTCAAATGCTATTGGTTGTAATTTATATTTTGTTAGTTTATATACTAATTATAGCCCTAATAATGTATTATTACATTTGTTTAGATAATAATTTGTTATCAAAATTATTAATTATTATTTTTAGGAATCTAAGAATGGTTGTTTAATATACTTCCCCTAATAATCAAAGAGTTTGATTTTTCATTTTAGTATAAACATGAAGCAGTGCCATTGATGGGAAGATCTGCCATTTTAGGGGATCAGCGAAACAACTATTTCTGTGATGTTGCTTGTGGCAAAGGTGAAATGCTGGAAAGCACCTATGCAATCACTAAATCTGGGCTTCTTTGTGAATTTAATAATCGCCGTCTTTTAGACAAATGGGTTGAGTTAAGGGTAATATATTTATTTTAGTATAGTTTTTTTTTTAAACCAAACATTGACATGGAAATTTTTATTATGTCAAGCAGAAATCCAGATTGAATCGTTATTTTTTAAATATGTATCAATATCATTTGTTCTTATTAAATGATTTTTTGCTAATGTTTTGTTTAAATATAGAATATAGATTACATATCTAAATGTTTAAGTTTTGTTAATGATATTGGTTGCTGATAAATGCATTTCATGCCAATCAAGTATTCAATTAATTAGGATAAACAAAATTGCATGTTTACTTATTACTCCCCTGTGGAATAAATTTATTTAAATTTAATGTGATTTTGACTTTAATATTGTTTTTTTCGGATTTCTTTTTATATTTTCTGTTAAATTTTGAATTAAAATATAATTAAGGACATATTTTGATTTTCCAATTTTAATTTAAAGTTTAATTAAATATTTATTTAAAATTGAACAATAAGTTTCAAAAGCTTTTATAATTATGAGATGGTTGTCTGAAGAAAAGAGAACTATGTTTTTTTCATTTCTTCAAAGTTTTGGAATTACATATAGATAGAAAAAATAATTCCTCTGTTGTATGTTAGAAGAAAAGAAATGTTAAAGCAAGTAAAAAATTATTAGATTTTTGTGAAATTTTTTTTATGAAAATTTAGGGGCTTATATCTTAATTACTATCTGCATCATTAGTTTATATTTAAAATACCTTTGTGATATTAATTATTTATGTTATTTCTTTGCTAGTAAAATTATCTGTGTGTTATTGATAAAATATGTGATTTGTCTTTTCAAGAAACTTTTTACTTATTTTTCTTAAAAAAATTTTGTATTTTTTTTTTTGTAGACTACTGGTGCAAACAGCATTTCTGTGGGAGATAATTTAATAATTATTGGTTGTGCTGAAGGAGTAATAAGGTGTTTTAATCCATATAATTTAAATTTTATTGCTACATTACCTAGACCTCATTCATTAGGTGTGGATGTTGCCAAAGGTTTAAATATTAGGTATACTTATTTTTGTTGAAATGTATTATTTTTTGTCTTGTATAAATAAATTAGCAACATTAAAAATATCAGATTAATAGAAATGAAATAATTCCTTTTATTTGTTTTTTTGAAGCTTTCATTCATAATTTGCTTAAATGAAAAAATATTCCAATTTTATATTAAATATGATCATTAATTTATATATTTTAAATTTATTTACATAAAAAATTCTTTGTTTAAAATATGATTTTGTTTCAAATGCGTTGAATAAAATTAAAAAATTACTCTTTCCAAAATAAAACTAAAATGAATATGTATTTATTTCTAAAATTTGTATGTAATCGCAAAGAAAATCTTATATAAGTTAAGTGTGTTAACCTTTTTTGTCTTATGAAAAGTTAACATACTTAAAAACAAATGAAAAATATTTGTGAGGCAGATTCATTTCTATGATATGCAAATGCATCACAATGTATTTCAGTTTTTTTGTAAAAATTCTATAAAGTAAGATGTTATTTCAACTTAGAATATTTTTCTTTGTTTAATATTCGATTGATTTTTTTCTTAAAAAAACGGCAATTTAAAATTGTGTTTTTTTTATGGACAGCATAGTTTATTATTTAAATAGTTACTTAGTTTTCTGTGTTCTTATCATAGTGTATTTGTATAAGCTAGAGGCTGGTTATTCAATATTAAGGCTTGGATTTAACTTTTAAGCTGAAAAATAGAATGTGGGCAAAATATTTATGGAAAATAATTATTCAAACAATTTTCTATAAAGATAGTTATTTAAATTTTTTTAAATATATTTTTATTTATTGTCAAAAGAATAATTGGAGATGGGTGAATAGTAATCAGAATTCTAAACTTTGTTTATTAATTATATTTCAAACTGAATTAACTATATTACAGGATTACTAAATCTAATTCTTGTCGATTAATTCCAAAAATATATTATCAAAAAAGTTTAACTATTCGCAATTTTTGCAAGTTGCTTTTAGGGTATTTGCCATACAAAATTCTTTTCCAACAAAAATATTATAATTTTTTCAAATTTACATATTTATTGGAACCCATATTATTAGACATTTATATTCATTTTGTTTTGTTAACTTAAATATATTTGAAAATAAGTATAGCAATTTTCTTTTTAGTAAGCCTGTATCATCTCATCAGTCAAATGTTAAATATCCCGATACTATTGCTGTTGCTTTAGATGAAATTAATAACAAGGTATTGTTTTTTTTATTTTTTTCATTTCTCTTGATTATTTATTTGTTCTTATGCTGATTTAATTATTATTTATTTTTAGGTCACATGTGTATATAATGATCATAGTTTATATGTATGGGACATTAAAGATGTTAAAAAAGTTGGGAAGTCACATTCATTCATGTATCATAGTGCCTGTATATGGGGTGTAGAGGTAAGTATTTTTTAAAATTTGTTTCAAATGTAATTAGATTAAATATAGAATTCTGGTAGTATTTAAAAAAATCAGTTATTGTTAATTGTTTGAGCGTGTTAGTAATAAGTTTAAATTAACATTACAGTTTTATTAAAACTACAAAGATAGAAAATCTCTCTGTTTAATGATGTATTTAATAAGAAAATCTAAAATTATGCATATCTTTATAGTCTTTTATGATTTTAATGAAAATATAAAATCTATTTAAACACATCTCAAAGAATTATCAGCTGAACTACAAAGGAAAATCAGCAACTAAGATATTTTAAAATTAAAATATACATTTTGTATTTTAATTTTTTTAATAAAAAGTTTAAAATCTTGTGAAATTGATTTTTCTGTATATTTTGGTATTTATATGTAAATTATGATTTATTGTTTACACTACAAAAAATTCCATTGCTAATTTTATGTTTTTTCAGGTTTATCCAGAATTACATGAAAGCATGAAAAATATCTTGCCTAAAGGAACTTTTCTTACTTGCTCAAGTGATGATACTATACGATTTTGGAACTTAGATCCAGCAATGGAACAAGATTCAGCTTATCATAGAAATATATATAGTACAGTAAGTAGTTTTTAAATTTTTTATAGTATCATATTTAATTTTGTTTTGAAAATCTCATATCTTTGATAAGAAATCTTTACTATTCATGCCTTTTGAAATTATTTTAAGTACTAATTGGTAAGAGGAATTCTACGATTAACTTTGGAAAATTGATTATATTTTGTTTATGAATAATTATTACTTGATATGTTAAAATTAAAATCTTAAGTAATTTGCATTATAAAATTAATTATAAAAATTATGAATAACTTAAATGAAAAGTAAAATTGGATTATGTTCAATTGAAGTGAAAAAAATGGAAAATTAAGCTGTAAACGCAACACTTATTCACTCACTCTCTCTCACTTGAAGCTTGTGAAATATATTAAATATTATCAATGATTGATATTTTAATTTATAGAAGATAAAATGTCTTAGTAATGTTTTAGCTATCTTAAAAGTAATACTGTTCTTACATACTTAATTATTAAACATAAATAATTTTTGTATTTAATAATGATTATTTCATTAGAAAGTATTAAGTGTATTTCTTATCATTATACAAGAAAGTAGTTTTGATAAAGATATACAGCTGAATTTTCATTTTTATAATTTTATTATTGCAGTTTTGACACTCAAAAGCAAGAAACTAATAATTATATTTCTATTTTATATACCAAACTTTTCTTTCTTATTTAATTCTGAATTTTATTTTCTATTCTAGGAACTGCTCAAAATTGTATATATTGACTCAGAGCTTTCATATTTATGTGATACAGAACTAAATTCAAGTAATTTTCTTTTATTTGTTTTGAAAAATTTGTGTAGAAGTTTTCTTTCTAAAATGTTAAATTGAACTGAAATACATTTTTCTTATACAAGTGATTTTTTTGTATGTTTGAACTGTGTAACTCTGAAATTTTATAAAAAAATCATTTAAAATTGTTTTTTTGTTACTCTTTTATGTAATGATTTGTAATTTTATGCAGGTGGCAGCAATGACAAAGTTGATACAACTTATGATGGTAAAAATGGTGTTAGGTGTTTAAGAATTAGTCCAGATGGAAAAAATTTAGCCTCTGGTGATAGGTCAGGAAATATTAGGTAAATTTATGCTTTATTGATTATATTTTAAATATGTAATGCTACATAAATGAAATACCACAAAGTTTATATTGAATATCACTGTCATATAACAAATTGTATTTAGCCTATGAAAATTTAAATTAATTATTAAATTGTCTTGATGCTTGATGTATATTATGTTAAATTATGAAAACTATTCTAAGAATTTTTTTTCTGAAATATTTTCTACACTAAACATTTTATAAAACCAAATAATATTTCATGTCATTTATTTCTACAGGCATTTGTTAATTTGTTCAAATCCAATTATTTTATTTAGATTATTTTAAAATTTTTCTCATATATACTCAAATCTTTGAATAGTGTTTACTTTTTTCATTCAATATAATCATTACTTGATTGTTATATTATCCTGCTTTCTAGACTCTGCTTGCCTTTCGAATCCTCTCATATTTTATGTTAGTAATATAAGTTGTGTAGTTTTTAATATGTATTTTACATCAGAATTGCTAATTTCAAGAGGGTGTTGCTGAAAATGATTTTAGTGTACTTAGAATTTACTTATTTTTTAAAAATTGAAATATAAAAAAGTGAAAAAAGTATGTTTAAAAATGATTACTACTGTAAATTCTAGAGAATATTAAGGAAATAGAAGAATGAGATTGATAAACATTCTTTTTTATCATTATTATTCTTTTGTTTAAAACTATTTTTTGTAATATTAAAATGTTATCAATATACTTCATTTTTGACTAAAATTTTAAACATTTCTATAACATGCAGACAGGCTAACAGTGTTGTCAGTCTTTTTAATGTCCATTGTGTAAATTACCTTTGGAAGAATTTTAATTGGTTGTGTGCTGTATTCATATGTTGCAAGGGAGGGTACCCATGAAGCTCTTAAAGCACTTGCTGCGACTGATGTGGGTACAGAATTCAAAGTACATCATCCACCTTCCATTGTTCAATAGTGGCTGGGATTCAACCTGATAATTTTTGCTGTGTAGAGCAATGCCTTTCCACTAGGCCATAGTATACCAGATCTTAAGCATTCATAGTTTAATAGCAATTTTATTGATTATGAAATATTTGAATACTAAAGTTTTTAAAAGATGCCATTAACTCGAAATTCACTATACTCCTAAAAACTAATATTAAACGAAAGTTAACATTTTCTCCCTTTTTGTCTAAAAATAGAGCAGTTTTTTTATTTAGTCGAGGATCTCGAAATAAAAGCTAGTCGATTTATTTGTATACGTAGATATTAAAAAACTCATACTTGTACTTGTACAGAATGTAAATATTTTAAAGCAGTTTTTCAATTGTTTTGATGTAAAAAAAATTTTTAACAATTTTTTATGTTAAATTCAAAATATCGTTATAAAAATATTTCGTTGAGAGAAGATTTTCTTTGATTTACCTTTTTAAATTTGAGAAAATGCTTATTTTTAAATATTGTAAAAAATTAAATAAAGTTGGGCGTATTTTGTGAAAATTAATGAAATTGAGCATATTCAATTTAATTTTTCAGAATTCATGATTTAGAATATGTAGAGGAACTGTGTAAAATTGAAGCTCATGATTCAGAAGTATTGTGCCTTGAATATTCAAAACCTGCAGTAGTCAATGGTATGAATATTATTTACTGTTTGCTTTATGCATGATACATTTTAAACTTTAAAATAAGTTATTTCCTTACATTAATTACTTGATACTTTTGCTTAATTTTAAAAGGTCAAGAGACTCGTTATCTTGCATCAGCCAGTCGTGATCGTCTTATTCATGTATTTGATGTAAAGCAAGATTATGCCTTCCAACAAACATTGGATGATCATTCCTCTTCAATTACTGCTGTACGTTTTGTTCAGAGTGGAGATGCTCTTCAGATGATTTCTTGTGGCGCAGATAAATCTATAATTTTTAGAAAAGCCACTTATGTAAGTTTTAGCTCATTAAATATTAACTATATTTATTTTGCATTATTTTTCTAACAATGTTAAATTTTTTCTAAGTAGTTTCTACTGAGCAAATTTATGTATTATTTTTTCAGAATCCTCAGTTATCGTTACTTAGGGAACATCACGTAGTTGGTAAAACTACCCTCTATGACATGGAAGTAGATGTTCAACAACGACATATATTGACTGCTTGCCAAGATCGTAACATTAGGGTATATTCTGTTTCAAATGGCAAACATGTGAGATGTTTTAGGGGCTCACAAGGAGAAGATGGAACCTTAATAAAAGTACTATTTTGTCTTATTTTGTTAAATTTGTTCATTAAACTAAGTTATACTTCATTTGGGAATGGAATGATTTAATTTTTAAATTACTAATTGTATGTTATTAAATTTTCTATGTGCTGATAGATAATCTGATTTATTATTTTATCAAAATAGCAGCATATGTTTTGTAAATGTATTAACAATATTTTCTCTAAAACAGTAAGAATATTAGTTAAAATTAATTTTTTGTGGTTTTACAAGTTTTATATCGTATGAAACTTTATTCATGTTTGTATTATAATTTTCAGTGTGTTATTGTTTAGGGTATAAAGTATCTTTTCAAAGATTTATCACTTATTATCTAAATTTTATAATTTATTTTATATATATAATTTCTAATCTTTATAAAAAATGGTGCAATTTCTCTTATGAAACTAATTGTTGTCTTAGCAGAGAATAAGTTAATTTTATCTATAAATTTCTTTCAAGCTAAAAAATTGTAATATCATAAAAATTTTATTTATTGCTTTTCTTTTTTTGTATTGTAAGATTTTATATATTGTATTTACACTGCTAAAAAATTGAAGGGTTTTCTAAAATTATGCTAATATTTATATTGTCAAATAAAGCATCTTTTATTTTTAAGCCGTAACCAAAAAACATGAGATTAAAAATTTCATGTGCATATCAATATTCATTATTTCCAAAACCAAAAGAATATTTTGAAATGCAAAATTATGATTTAATTTTTTTACTGCCCCTATTATAAAAAGAAATTATTCTGCTTCTGGTTTTAGAAAAAAGGACTTGAAAATAGTATATGATTTCCCAGAATTCATGTTTATTTATATTTTTGAGGGAACTTATCTGTGCATAAACACAAGTGTGGAAAAGGGTGATTAGAATGTTAAGGAATGATATTTCAATGCTGCAAAATGGATTCTAAGGGATTGTCAAGCTTCTGTAAAAACAAGGCTGTTTGTTTTCTACAACAAATGATGTATTTTGTTAACAACTCAAATGGATCATTAGTGAGGCGCATAAACAAATTTTTTGGAACAGGATGAACAGTTTCAAAGAAATGGTCCAAAATGGCTTTATCAGTGTAGTTTTTGTTCATATAGGACAATGATGAGTATTTTGATGCATCTCATGATACAGTTGAGACCGAAGAAAATTGATTTTTAAATTTTAAAATTTAATGCCAAATGATTAATTTACAATTTAATGATTACAAAATTTAAGATTGGATACAAATTATCGTATGAAAAGTCAATCAAATTTTTTTTGCTACAGATCACATTACAAGCATAATTGGTTAATGACATTGATTAGTAAATATATCGATTTTCTAATAATTTGGAATAGTAATTTGTTGACTCAAAGTTAAGCATGCTAGATTTAGAGACTTCATGGCATCTGATTTTGCTGACTAACTATTCCTTTCTCTTTGAGTATCTTATTGAAAGACCTGATAGTCTTGTAAAATATATGTCTGAATCTTAAACAATATTGTTTATGGAATAATCAATTTAACTGCACATGTTTGAGATCCTATCAAACTATGCATTGCTTTAAGACCAGGTTCTTTTACTGTCTGAGACTTGGAGATTGACTTTTTGTATTGACTATACATTGGGAATTTGGTTGAAACTGATAATTGTGCTTAGTTTAGGATGCTTTTTGCATTATTTTAGGGCAGAACAAATTTGACTTATTTTTTGTTATTCAAAGTTTTTATTATAAGATAAATATCCTATCAATATTTTATGACCAAATAGGTGCAGGCCATATATGGACGGTAATTTATTTTTTTGATCATTTTGAGTTTATTCCATCTAAAGTTTTCTTTGAAAAATCTTTCTTTAACTATGATTATACTATATTCAATTTATAAAATATTTCTTTAATGTTTATTAAGTTAACATTTTTCATATTATTCATTATGTCAATATTTAATTTGATATGATTTTAAAATCTGTTAATTTAAAATAAAATTGTGCACACTTGAAAACTGTGTTTATAGATTTATTTTTCTAAATTTTAAATGTATATTTATATAAATATTATGCGTGTGTGTGGATCAATTATTTTCAGTATATTACTTACTAATTTGATAAAAAAAATTTATCATATTTGCTAAATATTATTTATAATAAAATATCTTTTTCGTGAACTTTATTTTTAAAATGAGTTTAGAATTTGTTGAAGTTTTTACCTTTTCACGCATTTCTGAATACCTATCTGAATGTTTATTGTTTGTTTTGCTTATTTACTGAATTGCCTATTTTTTCAAAATATACTATTTTATTATTGTGGTAAATTTTATCTATTTTTAAAAATTTGTGTTTTTTTTATTTGCAATCAGAAATATGTTATGCTTTTATAGTACATGCCTTTGTCTTTACTGTTGTACTTGATTATTTATTTTTCAGGTAGTTTTAGATTCTTCAGGAACATATTTAGCTACCAGCTGTACAGATAAGAGCTTATATCTTTATGATTATGTCACAGGAGAATGTTTGGCTACTATGTTTGGGCATTCTGAACTTGTAACTGGTCTGAAATTTACGAATGATGGACGACACTTGATCTCTGTTTCAGGAGATGGGTAGGTGAGAATATTAAATAAAATGTAAAAATATAATTATGTGTTTATTTTCCTTTAGTATGCAATTGATAGATTTCAAAAAGATTAACTTAAATTTTAGATTTTAAGTTTTGCAACCATTTATAAAATTTAAAGTTATTTCACATTGAGATATTTTTGCCAAAAAAATATTGTTTAAATTAAATATTTAACAATTAACTTGAAATATTGGTCGTTTTTTAGCAATTGTGTACGAAATAGCAGAATTTTTAAATATTTTTTATATTGAATAATTTAAAAGCTTTAATGCAACAATTTCTCTGAGTAACTGTCATTAATATGTATTTGTTTGAAGAAAATTGCACAGCTTTTTTATGGCAATATAATACTATTTTCTTTGTTAATGTAGAATTTTATTCCATCTAATTATTTAAATCAAATTAAATTTACAATGGTTTGAGTAATTTGTTGCTTAATATTTTCAAATGATGTATTATATGTTTTGTAATGTGAATGATATGATCAAATATGGCATTATGTATGTACAAGTAATTTATCATCTGTTAGTTAATAATATATACTGGAAATATTTTTATGAAACTTTTTTGTATGAATTGATCATATCAATTGTATCAATCTACTTTTATATCAATTGATCGTAATTCAGAAATACTATGTATTGCCTAACAGAAAGAAATTTATTAAGTTATTTTATTGATTTTTAAAATTTTACTCCTTTTTTTTTAAAGTATTTATGTTCATTTGTAATTTTTAATTTTCCAATTATATATTTTAAATTATACGAGACTGAAATTTATTTTTAAGCCAAAATGTTTTATTCATTTTTATTTTCTTATAAAGCTTTATTATTTTTTGGATGAAACAAATAAAATTTTAGGTTTTGATAGTTTTTCTTGAATGGCATTTTATTGCTTGAAAACATTCATATTTTATAATCAGACAGTTGCATTTATAACTGTAAAACAATTTATTAAATTTTTATATTAGATTTGTTTTGTTTTTAATTTAATAATAAAAAATTTTTTTTGCCATTTCAATTTATTTACATAAAAATATGAAATCCTTTTCAATAATTTTTTACATTATTTAACATGCTTTTAATTTGAAAATTTTCTTAACAAATTTCATTTCTGATTGTATTTTATTTTTTAGGTGTATATTTTTATGGAAATTGCCGATCGATGTTACTCAAAATATGTTAAATAAGCAAATTTTAGTAGAAGGCTCCGGATTGCCGAGTTTGTGGCAAGATGGCAGGTATGTCTTATTCTTGCAATGAAATATTATAATATACAATAAAATATTTAAAAGTAGAACAGATAGAGATGCATTTATAAAATATTAAAAGTTTAACTGCAGTAAATGAATTTTATTGAATTTTTAAAATATTTTTAGGAAAAGTGTCATTGCTGTTACAAAACCACTACAGTTAATAGAGAATAACAATGATGAAGATAAAACTGATAATGCTAATCTAGTCAGTGCAAATGAAACTACTCCTCCTGCTTATCGATTTAGTATTGGTCAATTACCTTTATGGGCAAAGAAACAAGTATTGCTTTTGTTTGTTTTGTTACATGAAATGTTTTATAAGAAAAAATATTAGTCTAATTGTATTTATTTTTAATATCTTTAGCAATACACATTTTTATTTCTAGGTTTTAGAAAAACTACCTGAAAATACAAATTCTGACCAAAATCTACCACCTCCTGTTCCTCCTAGAGGTAGATGGGCTCAGAGAATTGATGGTCAAGGATTAGTTGTAAGATCATATCTTGATTCTGATGCTGTTATACCTTTTCCTAATGTCCCAGGTGAGAAATTTAACTGATTGTTTCTTTTTCATATGTATAGATTGTTCAAAATTATAAAAGCAACTTTATTTTGAAGCTGCTAAAATCAAAATTAATCATTAGAAAATTGTGTGAAGAATCTAATGAAGGATGGAAATTTCTTTCAGCGTGAAAAGTGTTGCAAATATCATTATTAAAGACATATTAATAGAGCTTCTTATATAGGATATGGATTTTGTTGTTCCCTTTATTCCTATCTCTGTATGTATGATTTTACCCACTATTGAAAACACCTTTAAACTGTCCTCAGTATAGTTGTAGTCCTCATAAACTGTCCACAGATTAGAAGACCATTCTGAATTTGCTTCAAAGCTGTACTTCATCATTCTCTATCTGATTTTGTACTCTGTCATATATATCTTCTCTTTAATACACTGAATAAAAACAATTCTTCCTTTATACTAAATGCTGATAGTTAAAGTGTTTATTATGGTTACTGCAGATTTGTTAGAATTGTAGAAATGCTCAAATAATTTTTTTGATAAAATTTGATACATGGAAGTAATATCTCAAGAAATATTTCTCAGTAATTATATTGTTACTGGATTTTGCTCTAATTTAGGAATTTTGTGCCATTGCATAAAACATTTTACAAACTTAGTGCAGTGGGAGGAAAAGAAAATGTTTTTTATAAGTATTTTTAGATGCAATGACAATAACTTGATTGCATAGCTATCACAAAAAAAAAGCAAACACATTCCATTATAAATGGAGTATGTTTATTTCTTTTAAACTTATTTTAAATATCTTTCATTGTAACTCAATTATTTCTTCAAAACCAATTAGGCTACTTGCTAATATATTTTTTCTGCCAGAAGATTCTTAACAGTTGTTAGTATTTTATTACCATTACAAGATTAATGGTATCAGATTTGGGTTAGTTTTTGGATATTGATTTTTTAATAGCAAAATACATGAAAATATCGAAAGATCTAAGTAGTTAGAATTTGTGACACTGTGTGAAATGTGTCTGTAGTAATACTGATCATCTTTGAAAAATTGCTCTTTCTCCATTTATTCAGAAAAATTTATATTTCCACAAAGAGTGTCATTTTGCATGCGATTGGGTAGTTTAGTTACTTTTTCATTTGAACTTTTATCTTATCATAAAATGCTTTTCATGATAGTAAGCAGCTAATTGAGTGATGTTCTGAGTGTGAGTAAGCTTCAGACGTTGTGAATAAATTTTGTAGTATTTAATCCCATTCAAATATCTTGTATCAAATATAAAACTATCTATTAACATCAAACATTAATTGTAATTAACTAATTAAAGAGAGTAAAAACTAAACTCTCTTTAATTAGTTTCTGAAATGTAATAAAAGTTTGTGTATCTGAGTATTACTACTTTCAATGTTACAAATAAAATAATTTTATACCAAATAATGAACAAAACGCTATGTATTCAATTCAAGTAAGTATGAAGATTGCTGCATTAGTTTCAACTAATTTTGAAAAATAACTGTCAGGTGACTTGGAAGTTGTAATAATGATCAAGAAATTGTCCTAGGAAACAAATTTAGCACTTTCATTTTTTTGAGGCAAAGGGTAGTTTACTAAATATTTATTCTACACAGATATTTCTACACACTCTTTTCAACTCATTGAATGCAAATATAATTAGGTATATAAATATTCATTAGATTATTCTAACTTACAATTTAGAATTTAAGAACATTGTAAATTTTCAGCAATTATTAAATTTTATTACATTTATAAAAATAAATAAATAACTCAATGGAAAATAAAAATCAGTTATTTAAATATGAAAATCTTAAAAAAAGAAAAAAATGTAACAGTAAGTTATTTAAATACAGCCTCCACATATAATTCTTAGGTATCTCATATATGTATATAATTCATTCTTCTACATTTAAGTTTAATTTTTCTACCTTAAAATTTTCTACCTTTAATTTATGTTATATATAATATGTTAGTTAATTTTTAATGTTTTTTTATTATTTTATAAAAATTGCTGAGACAATTGTATTTGGTGAAAATGTTGTTAATATTTTTGTTTGTTACAGATAATCTGGACCTGAAACCAGAAAAAAATGAGAATTCTGTATCAAACGGTTTTAGCAATGTAAGTTGCAATCAATAGTTTGATTATGAAAATTTACTCAGATATTAAAATTCCCTTCAGTATAATATTTTGATAAGTGTAAAAAGGCAATACATATTTGAATCATAAATAAATACATTATATATTTTTTCCGTAATGAGCCAGACTTGAGAAAGTTAGAGAATCTCGGGTCATTAATTTTTACAAATTAATCAATTTATATCAATTTTGGTGAAAAAGTTTTAAATGAGATAAAAAATTTATTTTCTAAAGTTAATTACTATTTGCATTCTTCAAAATAATTTATAATTCTTTTACTAAAATTGAGAAATAATTTTCCTCTTTTGAAAAATTATCCCTTTATAGTAAATTCAAAAATTTTATTAAATTTCTTCATATATTTAAGGATGAGAAAGTAAGTTATAACTCCATTTTTTAAATTATAAATTATAAAATCAGTGTAATTAAATTCTATATCACTTCAGATGACTAAAAATCTTGGGTTACTTTTCAAGTTTTTTTCTTCATTGATAAAGTTTTTATATTCTCTGTAAATTTTGATAAAAAATATTTCTATAAGTTTATTTCTTTCATAAACTTTTTCAATTCAAAATGTTTTAAAAATTCTTTTTGTTTCTTCAGGCAAATGATGATTTTGAAGTTTCAGATCAAAGTAGAAGAGAAATTTTGAATGGATCAATTAATGAAGTAATTAGAATTTTATGTTTGTAATTTTTTTATCATAATTGTTGCAATTATTAAGTAATACTGCCTTTCTCAATATACAGGACAAATTATTTTACTTTAATTAACAGATATTTAGAAAAAATAGTGGCTCATTGGTCAAAAACCTTTAATATGTTTTGCTTACCTGTTTTTTTCAACTTTTAATCATGTAGTTTGAGAGAAGATGAAATGTCTCAAAATATTCTGACATTGAAAATATTTTTGAATTCTAATAGTTTAGGTTTGTGTGAATGGCAATAAAATTGTCTTATAATTAGAGAAGTACTAAACATTTTTATCCTGACAAATGCATATTAATATTCAAACAATTCAACAATCATAATTTTTCTCTTTGCATGTACTATGTCATTTCTTATTCAATGATTTTGAGGTCGTAAATATAATAAGTTTTCACTCTTTCAATTTATTTCTTTTGGTATTAAAACATTCATTGTTAATATTTTTAAGAGATAAAATTCATAGCAAAACTCAGTTTTAAATTAATAATTGAAACTGAAAGAAATGTTTTAATTGTATGAAAAACATCTAAATTTTATTATTTTATGTTCTAAATATTAATAGGCAAAACTCTGAAATATCATGTTTTTTGGAAAAGGATTTACTATCACATAGAAACTTCATGAACTTTTTATGAATTTTTAAATTTGAATTCTTTTAAATCATGATTATATATTAATTCATTCTAAAAATACTTGAAATGAAGCACTTTTAATTTGATTTTTATGTAATAAATTTATCTCTAGTAATATCTAGCACTGTGAATTTGCAAATATGTTATTAAAGTTATTTAGTTAATAATATATCATATAATATTTAGTTTAATACTGCCAAATGTGCTTTTTCACTTAAGCCTAAATTTAATCAATTAGAAATTAAATTAAATATAATTAATAATTATCATGTAATAACTAATATAAATTAATGAATTTAATGAAGTATTATTTTAAGTTGACATTTAAATAAAAATTATTTAAGTACTGATATTTTAATATAGTTGAATCTTCAATAATGAACTGGAGAGAAGATAGCTTTTGTGTGTGTGTATTTTTCATAACTAGATTTTGTGGTATTCAGAGTATTTAAAGATTCTTAAAATTGAATTAGCCATGAAATGTATTTTACTTAAAATTTTAAATAATTGTAAAAATAATGTATTTTAAAGTACTATGAAAGGAAGGAAATTAACAAATTGTTACAGTTTACTTGTGATATTTAGTGTTGTGTTTAAATTTTTTTTATTTGTTATTAAATGCTGAATTATTACATAAAAAGTCGGTAGCTATATGACATAATTGTCTTGAATCACTGGTTACTTTAGCTTTCTCATGATGTTTCTCAATTGTTCAAAATTTTTGTGGAAATCAACTATTGCTATTTTGCTTATAAAAAATTTTCATTGGTTTTAAAGTAACTAATTGTTTTTATAGTTGTCAACTTGAAAAATATCATCATACAATGCACTATTTTTGGTTAGCTATCTGTGTACAGCTCAATTAATATATTTTCTGGTCCTGTAATATGGGGCATTTTTTTAATATTTTCTTTATCTACGTATGTTACAATTCACATTTTCATCAGTTTTCAATAGTAATGAATTATAATACAAAAATTTTAATAGCTGTTTCATTAAAAAAAAAAAATTATTATGGTTCCTGCTATTTCAACGGGCTGAGTTTATAAGTTAAAAAATTCATACAAATATTTAAAATTATTATTCATTATTTTTAAACATTCTCAGCATAAATCCATATCTTTCATAAATGCTTATTGTGCTAAGTAAGAGATAAGAAAAAGAGGGGAATGCAAATTCACAAACATGCTGGAAAAGAATTTCCTAAGAATTTCCTGGGGAAGAATTTCCTCTAGTGCCATATAGCAGCCAAAATAAACATCAAATGATGATTTTTTTAAACCCTATGTAAGGAAATAATGGTATTACTATTGAAATATAGGGAAAAAAATCTTTGCTCGCAATTTTTACTTGACACATAGTTGAGGAAAATACTGATACCCTGGTCAGATTGTGGGAGCCGTACACAGAGTGTTAAATTGTAGTCATATTGCAATGTAGTAAAATCAAATGGATGTACTATATTTTCAAATTAATTGAAAAGTACAAAAGTTTCCTGTTTTTTGAAAATGATTGGTTAACCACTTTGAGAATATGGTGCATATATACATCAAGGGCTTAAGCAACAGAAGATGACATAACTGTCTAATATATATTTTTCAAAGAAAGAAAACTTTTCAAAAAGTATTCATCATTTTGATACATTTGAAGTGGATTTTTTGATTTTAAAGTACACTTCCACCCGCTTTTAAAGTAATTTTATTTTCTTGTTATAACTATGGGAAAATCTATTTAGGTTAATGAAAACCAATAACAAAATATATTTAAAATAAAAATAACCTTTTTTTCAAAATGCAAATGCTCAATAATATTGTGAACTACTTTGAATAACTGGAATATATTAAACCTAACATTTGAGCTTTTGTATTTTAAATTTTAGTAATACTGCATAAGTGAGTTTAACTTGCATATTTTGTTCAATATTTATAACACCTACTTTTGATTCAGCTGAGCTGGCAGCCAAATGGTTTGTTCTCTTGCTGTCGGTTTAACAATTCATAGGTCAATTCCTATTTTTTACGTTGATGTTCATAGTGGTTCGAAATACATTTTAAATTCTGTTGTATATTAGGTCTTATGTGTGAAAAATGACCGTTGAGAGACATACCAAACCAAACCTACCTCTGTTTCAGTGATTGCGACAAAACAAACCATATGCCGTTCACAAATAATAGACTGTTATTTATCTTCTGTAAAAGTTTTTATTCAGAAAATCTTCCTTAAAATTTTTTTTGCAGAAAGTTCTAATTTCTTTGCATATTTCTTTAAAATATTTTAGGTTCTCCTAAAAATTTTTTTTGTGAATATTATTTCACATTAATATTTTCAAGTGAAACCTAAATTATCATATTTGAATAGATTAAACAAGTTTCTACTATGTAATAACTTTTATGTATTGCAAATATTTTGCTTTTTTACATTTTTTACTTTTGTTTTCGAATACAGAAGTACATTTTAGGAAATTTGTACAAAAGTTAGCTTATATGTGCTAAATATTAATCATTTACAGTTTTATGTATACTTATATGAATTAATAAAACGTTAAAAATTTGTTTTTATTGAAATATTATTTATGTGAATTGACTGGTCATTAGATTCTTATTTTCAAATTTTTTTTAGCAATTGAAAAAATACTGGAAATGTCTATTTTCATTGCTCTTTTTTTTTTTTTAGAAAATTTACATTTTTAAAATTTTTTTTCTTGTGATAGAGAATTTTGTTTATCTCGTTTTAAATTGAATTGTATTAAATTTTATTGAAAATTATTTTATCTTAAGGTATATTTTTAAAATTTTAAAGTCATTAGTTAAATAGATTTTATGACATGAGAAAAAATTAATTGATTGATTTTTGTAATTTTAATGTCAAATTTAGTGGGCTTGATTAGTTATACACTTTATTCATTAGTTTTTTAATATTGAATTAAATATTATTATTTATAGACTATTTAAATAATATATAATTTTACTAGAGAGCATCTGTATACTTTTGATTTTTATACAAACTTGTTGAAGTTGCAAAGAGGACTTCGTGATTTATATTTTCGAAAATTTATTGCTCACACTTTTTTAAAAATGTAATCCATTCTAATTGAATTTCCATGCTCCATTTTTAAGGTGTTGATAATTATTGTTTGCTGAATTAATCTCTTATATGCAAACATATTTACATACTTGTTGTTCATTAGACTTTAGGATATATACTGTTATTATATTATCTAATGTAACATGCATTTTCTTGGATAAAAAATCTTCACTTTTTAACAAATGCATTTATATAATATGTACATTTTTTAGTTTTTCAAAGATTTAAATTTGTTTTATTATTTAATAGAGTACAAGATGTGAATACATTAATTCATAAAGGACTTTAGTAAAACTAATTAGTGTGTAGAAAATACAATATTTAATTTCATTGATTGTATAAACTTCTATATCTTCTCCAGATATAAGAAATATTATAAATAAATAATTTTCATAGCAGGAAACAATTTTTAGATTATTTTTGCATGCAACTTTAAAAACTTTTATCTGATACTTTTTCTTACTAGAAGATATATGTAATGGTTATATTGAAATGCATTATCTCTTAATGATGAAACCATAAGTATTTGCATAAGTTTTCTCATGATAGTTTGTAGCATACTCCATATTCAAGTGTTGTCAATCTGTTAATCATTACAATAACATAAAGAATAACATAAAAACTTTAAATTTTAGGAAGTTAATGGAATACCTTTGCACCATGCTGGAAACAGTGTTGTTTTAAGACATACTGAGGGAAACACAAGAAATAATAACAGGCGTGAGAAGGTTTTTCCATTATCCAATTCCAGTACCATGCGCTCGGAAGACTTGGATGCTGAGGATGAGCGTTCTGATTCTGAAATCAGTGAAATGGTCTACTACCCAGCTTCAGAAGAAGGTTCTGACATTGCTGATGTGTGAGTATGATTATTATATTAATTTTTTTCAGTGTGTCCACTTTGAATATTTTTGAGGTAGAAAGTGATTAAGAAATTTAGATTTTCTAATGTTTTCATGGTATTCAAAATTAAAATTTTAAATTTGTTTTATTTCATAAATGGGAATGTACTTATAAAGTATGGAAATTGGTTTTTCTCCATTCATTCTTATCATTTATTTCCGTATGTTGTAAATGTATTTCAAAGGAAGATTTTTATAGTTTTTTCTTTCAATTTATTTGATTTAGTTTTAGAAAGTAAGATTTCATTTGTTTATAAATATGTTAGACATTTTTTTTAAAAAAATATCTGATTAAATTATAAAAATATTTAATGATCTTGAATGATTATTTTGACTAGAAAATTAACTGATACACAGACAAATATGCTTAAAAATGTTTTCTGTTAAAATAAATATTCTTTTATGAAATTTAGAATTACATTGTAACATATTTTAGAAATGTAACTATATAATAAGTCTAGAATTAAGTTTCCTTAATTTTCTGATTGAATTCATTATCTATCAAATAAAATCATTTGCCTGTATTACCTTTTAACTATACATTTGTTTGTAATTTGAATGTAAAAAATTGTCTTTTCATTTAGTTTGATTCACTTTTAATGAAAAGAATTTTATTAATAATTTAAATACTCATTTCAAAAATGCCTATACTTTTTATCATACTTTGTTATTACTTAAGCAAAGATTATATTTGAAAAAGGTCAAGATAAAGTATCAATTTCAAAAACTTGAATTTATATTATTAGTTTTATGAAAGAAATTGAAGATAAACCAGATAAATAAAATTAAACTGAAGCATACTCAGTTTTAAGAATTGGAAGATTTTTAAATCAATGTCATTAAATGGTTGATAGTTAAGCTGTTTAGATTTACTTTTTCTTTCTAATATGTTTGCTATAGAAGCACATTATTATATTGTTTGCTTCATCTTAAACTAATAATATTTTGGCCTGACATTAGGTTCAATAACTATTGATATAATAAACTACTGTTATTTTTCATGTTACTCAAATATATTTATAAATTCATTTTCCAGAATCTACCATTTCAGCGTACCCAATTGTCCTGTTTAAATTCATCATATTTTTTCATAATTATAAATCAGCAAATATTTAGGTTTAGAGTAAACATTTGTTGTATGTAGGTTATACATATCAGGAAAAGATAATTTGAATTATATGTTTTGTCATTTAGAATTTTGTTGAATTGTTCTGTATGTTAATTTCATTTGTTCTAATTCTTAGGTCATTTCATGTTTGTGCAAATAATGAAACAACAAAAGTAAATTCTGTACAATCTCAAAAACCCATTATTGATCGCCAATTGAGTGATATGCCAGTCATAAATACACCAGGTAAGTATATCTGTATATTGTAATGTAGAATATCAAAAACTGAAACACACATTTGTAGAGTGTTAGTATGCAGAAAATATTATGGTGATTTGTAAATTTATAAAGCTCTAATTTCTACTAAATTTGTTGATGGACATACAGTGTTTTTTTGCTACTGAAACATGTAATTATATATATATATATATATATATATATATATATATATATATATATATATATATATATAAAATATAATATAATATAATATAAAGATTTTATAATGATAATTTTTGGATATTTTTTAATACTTGTAAAGCTATTATTAGTTTTAAAATTATTTGCAGATTTTAATTGGATATAGTGAAATTTTCAGTTCATTTATGATTATTTGTGTGGTTGAAATACTCTTTTCAGTGATTATAATTTACTTTTCTATACATAGATAAATTATGATTGATTTTGAATAAGTAAAATTTCTTTAATTCCTGTTAATTTTATGTTCTAAAATTGTTGGTTACTTTTTTCATTTCAAACTCCATCTATTATAAATACTTTTGAAACAATCACTGCCATTATTATACAGCTTTATAGTTTGGTGATACAGAGATGCCGTTTGTTACGATTTTTCCGTATTTAGTAGGAATTTCTACTTTTCATTACGGAGTTACAATGATCTTAACGAAATTACGGAAAATAGATTTCTCTCGATCTCTTATAATAATCCTTTTTTGTCATGTACGATTATATTATTATTATTGTATTATAGCGATTAAAGTTTGTGAAGGTTACAAATAAATTACTAATTTAGTGTTGAAATTGGATTAAAAAAATATGAATAATATTTCAGACTCAAAATTGTGTTATCATAGAGAATTTTCTCAAACAGAAATCAGTATGGCTAAGGAAGCTATAACACAAAATTTGTGATTGATTGTCTTTTATTTCTATTTATCATGTCATTTATTTATTCTCAGTTAACAGACCAGTATGCTATGTTAGTTTCAAATAAAAAGAATTTTTCTTTTCAATATCAGTGTTTTCTTTTTCCTGTAATTATATAAAAATTTGGGCTGTAAGGATCTCTGAGGTAAGGCATTTTAAATTTAACAGAATGGTTTACTTTCTTAATTATTTCTTTTTATATTTATTATGATTAGATGATTATTTTACTTTTATTTTTTAACATAGGTTATCTTAAAATTATTAATTTTATGCACATAAGTGTATTCTTAATGTAAACCATGTATTACTGAAAAAGTTACTGAAATTTTTGAAAAGGTTACTGAAAGTACTGAAAATATGTCCGATTAGTACTGATTGGGATGCTCAGAGGTTGGTATCTCTGGTGATATGAATAATTTTCCTTGGAAATCACAGATGTATAATTTTTTAAACTTGTATCAATTTTAAAAATCAGTTTTGAATTTTTTAAATTTTACGATCAAATCTAAACAATAACAAATCATTATAAATTTGCCAAATTTTTATATCAAAATGCATGTGAAAAAAGTAGTATGAAATTGCTTCCATTTTGTATGAATGACTTGTGGTTTGATCTAAATTCTTCTCAATGTTGTTACTTTTTAAGTCTGTTTCAGTCTGTGTTCTTTACAGTCAGTGTGTTTACAATTTTCTCAATTAAAGATTCAATTACTAATTTTTAAAAAAGTATCTCATTTATGTTAATTTTATACTAGAACACATTTTCTCAAATTTATTATCTGTATATTTTCATAATATGTTCAAGGATTATTAGGAAAAAATACAAACTCAAAATAAACAGTCAAAGTTAAGCAAATTTCAAAATAAATAATCTAAACTCTACTAAAATGTAATGAAAATATATGTGATTTTGTTTTTTGAATTATATTGTCATATTGTTAAAAGTGTTTCAAAGTTTAATTTTTATCATATTCTTCCAATCAGTTTTCTGAATTATTATTTATTTCTTATCTGTATATTTTTTCTTTCATTTATTTATATCTTTCTTCTTAAGCTAATCTTATCATTTTTTACTATTTTTTAAAGATAAATGTTATTGTATTGTTTTGTATAATCAATGCATAACTGCTAGTTTATTATGTTTTGAAGCATCTGATTTGAAATGTTAATGAGATCTTTAACATTCTTATTAATCTTGCAATTTTAGCTAATCAATTGCTTGATAAATATTAAATGTCTATAATATGTGATGATGATTAATGATTTTTTTTGTAAAGTATATTTTCAAATTAAAAGAAAGTTATGTGTTAAAATTTAAAACAAAGCATACATCAGTATTTAGGTCGGTAGTTTTTAAAAAAAATTCTTATTTTATGATGATTTTATCTTCCAGAACATGAAACTAATAGTGATGATGAGGAAGTAAGCACACCTGTTGACAGCGATCGATCCTTTCTCAGTTCCTTGTGCATCAGTACTGAAAACTTAGAAAGATTAGGACAGCGAGAAAAATTTATGAAGAGTAATTACGAGAGCTTGGAAAAAAGTGATTCTGTTGAATCACATCCAAATGATGTAGTTGATAGAAACTTCTACCGCCAGAGTATCTCAGCAAAATTTCTTGCTGGTTCACTCTTGCCATCAAGAAGGTAAATAGTTATTAAAATTGATACATTATCCCCTAGCTTGTGATTTAAAATTCTAATAATAGAGTAAGAAATTTTATGTGATTATTTTTGCTGGCCATGTGACCAAATTTCATGTGGGTCTAGCACCCAGGGTAAAATGTCCATCAATCTTTTGGGATAAAATTAAGATGTTTACCATTTACTTAGCTTTGTTCAAAAAAAATTTTTTTTTTGCATCATAAAATATTGTCTCAAATTTTATTTATATATATATATATATATATATATATATATATATATATATATATATATATATATATATATATATATATATATATATATACAAAATCAGCTGCAAGCAAATTCAATGTGATGCACAGCACTTTAAAATTCCATTCATCTATGAAATTATTAGATATTATTGGAACTCCTTTTATCTGTATTCCAATGTATATTTCCAGTCAATAGCATATTTTACAAATTGTAAACATATACATTGCAATGGGCAAAAACAAAACATTTTCAAAAATATAAAAGGTAGTTAATATTGTTATGCTACTCTGAGTGGCCCTTAGTCTACAATATAATGTCTTTAGACAGCCCTGTCCCTGACTTTGATTTACCAATTTGGAAAACTTTACAGTTTTTAGATCCATCAAGACACCATCCATCTATCTTTTCTTAGATCATTGCTGCTTATTGGGTGATCTTTGAATGTTCAAGCCATGAGAGTCTACCTTTATGAAATTGACTGTCTTTATTTGTTAAAAACTGCTAGAACATTTTGTATATTTCAGAACAATTAGTATTTTTTACAGGATAGAATTTTCAATCCTATGCCAGTACCTGGTGGACCAGGCCTATTTTAGTCATCTTTTGTGACAAGTATAAGTTACATTGAAACTATTCCTCTGCATTCATCACACAGCAAGTAAATTTCATTATTTTTCAAAGTATTACATTGTAGAAAGATAAAAGATCTCATGGTCTAGTTTTTTTACAGTTACACAAATCCTCTTTGTAGCATTTTTTCTGCTTTTTTTTTAACTCCCAGTGGTTACACATAGGCGACAATTTTAAGAGGAACAATTTTAAAATAAAACCATACATTTCTTTTTTGAAGTGAGAAAAGTTCTGGAGTGGAATGTTACATTGCTTAAATTTCTTCAGCTTAAGCAGCTTTACAAATAACTCATTTTAGATACAATTATATTTTAAATTAAATACAATTGCTGTGCTCAAAAATTTTAAATGACACATGGCTTTTATTTTAAGCTAGTCAGAGACTAATATTTTTAAGTTAAATTCCTTTCCAAACAGTGGTTACAATTCAGCCTTGGACAAAAATTTGGCATATTAGCAAAATAAAGATTCAGTTTATTTAAATATATGTAGTTAAAGTTGTGATTTTAAGACGAACATTCATTGAAATTCAGCATAATTTTCAAATGTCATATGTATTTAAAGTTTAAGATTGATTGAAAACTTGATATGCATTAAACATTTGATGTTAAAATCAGTCTTTAGATTAATATAAAATCTAGTATTTACAATTATTTAATGTCATATATCTCAAACAATTTAATATTGTAGAATGAGTGTTGAATAATTTTCACTAAGTCACATTAAAACATTGTTACAAAAATGCCAATGATACTTTGTTGCCAGAAATCATTCCCAATTCAACATTTTCCAGTTTGTTTCCTATTTCAGGAATAGATGTTTTTGTAACCTGCTTTAAATTGACAGCTAAATGGTTAGCACTCTGGCCTTTGCTTCTAGAGTTCATGAGTTTGAATATCACCTAGGCTTGTACCTTTGTAGTGGTTCAGATTTTACTTCAAACTGCATATCTCAATTAAGTAGCCCTCATGTGCAAAAAGTAACGCTTGCTTTACAAACAATAATTAATCTTGCTGACTGGAAAGATAGCCCTGCAATAAAATTAAGTTACAATTTCTTTAATGTGATAAATATTTAAGGTAACGACCATATTTATAAAAATTTAAGTAGTTATTTAAATGCACGTTAAAATTTAATTTGAATTTTATTTTGCAATCTTCAAATGTCATCATTTTTGAAATTTTGCTGAAAAAATATTTTTATCATTAGTGTTTTATAAGGCATGTATAAAGGATTGAAAATATTGGAAATATTCTGATTCATTGAAATTTGACTCAAAAATTTATGTATTGTAAAATTTTTGTTTACGTTTTCATCATATTTTATATTAATTTTTATGACTAAATTTTGTTTTATTTTAGACTAGTGAATGGGAACTCAAAACAAACTGGAGTGCCTGGTGTGCCAGAAAGACAAGTTAGTTACATCTTTTCCGTAATAAAATTTTCAGTTTAGTTTTATTCATTTTTCTCCTTCTAGATAAAGTTAACAATTATTTACGAATTATATGAGAGTAAAATAAAATTTTAATATCATAATTGTTTTTCTAAAATGATTCTGCATTATACCTATTAAACTTGATTTCCAAAGTAATGTATTTAAGTGAACATTTTATTGTTTTTATTAAATAATTCAAATATTATACACATTTTGTTTTATATTTAATGTAACAGTTTTTTGATTACTAACTTATTTGTCACTAATAAATCTGTTTTACTTAAAAAAATTGCTTAAAATTTTTAAACCCTTGATAATTTTTTTCATTATTAATATTTAATTATTTATAATAATTTTTCTTTTCACCAATTTTAGACTTAGAATTCTACTTATGATTTCTGCAATTCTACATACTTGATTTCTACATAAAATTCTACATTCAGAATAAATGCTTTTCATATATTTTAGATGAGTACGCCAACAAAGAAAAGGGAGGAGTTGTTGAGAGCTCTCAGTGATGCCAAAAAGAAGTTAGAAACAGTAAGTCAATTACTTTTTAAGTTACTTAGTATTTCACAATTGAAATTTTTATTTTGAATTTCAATTGAAAAATATCTGAAAAATTGAAAAAAATAAAAATTAAGAAATTATGTTGTCTAAATATCAAAATTATTGAAGCTTTTTATAATTTTTAAAAAGTTTTTTTTTTCTTTAAATTTTTATATAGTAAAAAAGTAAAAAATAAAATAAAATATATTTCTTAGAAATGAAACAGATTTTGTGCTGCATGATCTCATAAATAAAATAAAATTTCAAGTTTTGGTATTTTTATTTGCTTACTTTAATGAGAAATCAAAATAGTCTGCTTTAATGTAATTTATTTATTTAGCTAAATATAAGCTGAGCTGCCCATTGAATGATTAGTTCTCTGGACTTCAGTTCAACAATTTGTGGATTTAATTTCCACTCGTATTTTGAATTTTTGTAGTGCTTGGGAATCCATTTTAAGTTGTAGTCTCAGTCTAATTAATACTCATTTGCTTAAAAAAATAATGACCATTGAGTTACAAACTAACTCAAAGCAAATTTTCTTAAAATGATTAAATTAATACTTAATGCTTTCAATTGATTATCTTATAAAAAGTTAGCTCTAAATTATTGACTTTTTAAAAGAGCCACATTATCTTAGAATAAATTATAACGTTCAAGCCGGTTATAATTATAAGAGTGTATCAGTTTTCTATATGAAAAATGTGAATTGGATCTGTCAGTTGAATGGATTGTAATTTGGTAATAGGAATAAAGTGCAAATAGGCATGTGAGACCCATAATTTAAGGTGGATAGCATGTCAGTAAATATATACACATGAATTTGATTGCGTATTTTATCACATTTAGTTGTTTAACAAAGGACCAAATTACAACTTCACATGCTAAAAAATGATATAATTGCAAATGTGCCTGTTTAGAACAAATAAGCTAAAGCAATTCAAAATGCAAAGAAACTTAAGTTCAATATGTTTCTGTGACTTAGCAAATTTTATGATGATTTTACCTTCTAATGGCAAATTTTACATTCTAAATTAAAATGCATTTTAGTTGTACTTAATGGAATAAAGACTAATTTTGTCAAGTTTTTGTTTCAGTTTGGAAACTGAAATATTTATTATTACAATGTAATGTATTGTTTGTGTGTTTATAGTTATGTATTTATATTTTTGTAAGAATGTATATCAAATTATAAATTTGTATTCATTAATTTATTTTGAACCAAAGCATCAATTATTTTTTAATGGTATTAACCCATTCTCTTTATTAGATGGGTTTACTTATTTGAAGTTCTTAAGTACACTTCACAGTATGCAAATGTTTATTAGTGTGAAATGTTTCTTAAATTAACTAATTTAATTTAAACTATACATTCTTCATATAAATGTAAATTAAGAAGTAGATGAAAAAATAATTTTATTTTCATGCTGATAAATTCCTTTCAGGCTGCTATAATTTTTTATTATTAAAGCATTTTATTGCCTGTTGTATTAATAAGGATAACTAGATTAATATATTTTAATTAAATTAAATGTTTCTGATTATGCTATACATGTAGATGCTTTACTGTTGGCTTATATTACATTTCTTTGTATTTCAAACTAATGTTTTGAGTATTATGTTTACTTGTACAATATGGTTTTAATTTTTTTTAATATTTGATGTTAAGACTAATATAATTGAAATATTTATCAAATTTAAACCTATAAACTGACTATAATGCAACTTTTTCAATTATGGTTTATTTAAAAGATATTTGTATTTATTTGCAATTATTTGAAATCTACTGTTTCAAATTATTTTGTTTATAGATGTTACTTTAAATTCGATGTTAACTTTGCAAAATATTCATATTGTTTTCCTTTGCTGTATATATATATATATATATATATATATATATATATATATATATATATATATATATATATAAATTTCGTGTACAAATTCAAAATACATGTGCAATAATAAAACTAATTTTGTTTTACAATTGATTAGATAAATGATTTCTTATTATGATTTGGTTTTCAGGTTGGGTATAGAAGTGGACTGAGCAGTAGTAAAAGTATTGCTGATTTGCATAGCACTCCTGATCGAGAAATTTTTAAAACTCCAAGACTTGGAACACCTGGTAGTTGTATATATTTTTAACAAATCCTTTTTCTTTACTTTAAAAATAATACTCTTTTTTGTTTTTGTTTTTTTTTGTTAAATCTTAAAATAATGTATTTCTTATTCAATGTATAGGTGATATTCGAAGAGCTGCTTCAATGATAGATTTATCAAAAACTCCTAATAAAGGCTTGTTAAATTCTTCTGTTGAACAGAATCGAAACAGTAAGTATTATTTTTATCATGGTTTTATATATTAGTGTAATAAAAAAAATTATAGTGATAACTTTAATTGCAATGAAGTATATTTTATATTATAAAATGAAAATAATTTTATCAATGGAAAATCAAAAAAAAACCTTTTGGTATCTCTGGGTACTGATTTTTCCTTTCTTCTGCTAAATTGCACAGTTTGATCAATTTTTTATACCAAACATTATATTTAAATTGTTAAAATATTTTGCATTCTCTTCTGTAATGGAAAAAAAAAATTTAAGCAACTTTTGATGAATTTCAATTAGATAACTATAAAAATATTGCTTGAAAAATTACCAATGAAAATGTAGCAAATAATATTTTACAGATTAATTACATATTGTTATAGGAAAATAGGATTAAAGTGCTGAATTATTTTCCATATTTAAATTTAGACAATGTAAAATAAGCATGAATAAAATTGGAGTTTTTTTGAATACTAAACAAGTATAGACAATATAACTAGCAAATCTTTTTAGAAATGATTCGATTAAAAGAATTGTAATAATTTGACATTATGATACATTGCAATTCACAACATTTCCATTCACTGATAATTAAAATGTAGCTCATTAAGTCTCATCTGATGCATACAGAAATAACTATTCCTTTCTTAGAAACGTTTGGCCATTTGTTTACATATTGAAATGCAATATTGGCATTGCTTATGAAACTTTGAGAAATCTGAAAAAATCAGAAAAAACTGAGGATGAACTTCATTATAGCATGTATCACCCATTTTTCTCATGGGTTATACTTCATTAAAATTTTAATTGTATGAAAATGTAATAAGTAGATTCCTTTATACATTTCAAAACTCACAAATTTCAAAATATAATTAAAAATATATTGTATAGTTATAATTTTGTAACAGTAATAACAGTAATTGAATAATTTTAATTAAAACTATACACTAAAAGGTATCAATTTCTCTCTTAGTACCTAATGTATAATAACTTTTGAAATTACCTATTACCTTTGAAATGTCTTAATATTACAGCTTATGAATGAAAGTTATTTCTAGATAGAAAATATCTAAAATTTACCTATAAAAATCTACAAATAGAAATATATTTAAATTTACATATGCTTAACTTAGAATAAGAGTAGATTTTATTTATTTTAATCAACAAGTTGTTCAGAGTTTTTATGCATTCATATTAATTATTATGAATATTAAAACATTTATATATTGTTCTCACTTATCTTAACATCAATATTAAAAAGCTTTTATACTGCTTATATATTATTCATTATTTGAAATAAGTATGATTTTATTTCTATTTTTGTACTGTTTTAAAATATATTTATTTCATAGTTTCTTTTCATGTTCTTAAAGTGCATTATAGTTGGTTATTTATACATTTTATTTGTTAGAACCTGAATCCAATGCACCATTGTGGAGTCAAAGTAAGATGTATCCAATCAATACTTCTCCACCTTCTTCACCGAATCCTAATACATCTAAACATTTGCAAGACATTCCTGCGCCAAAAACCACTTCTCCACCATGTGAAGTGTCACGAAGCAGTAGCTCAAGTTCTTTGTACAGTAAACAACAAAATACATCAGGATCACTTTACAAAGCCTCGTCTGTGTATTCCCTAGACCGATCATTAAATAGATCAGGTGCCAATTTACCTTTCTCAAGAAATTCCCCTAGTCCTTCTGGGCGTTCTAGTCTGCAACCACTGCCTCTTAGAAACCAAACGCCAAGTAAACTAGCTTCCCATCAAAATATAGCTTCTGATTCCTCATCAGATTCTTCACCTACTGAGTCTACTCCCATGAAGAATGTTAGAACTACTGCTTCAGGGAGACCATTTAATATGAGGAATAGGTATTTCAGTCTCACTGATAATACCAATCCCCTTGATTCAAAAACATCAGTTCTTGAAAATTCTAATGAAGGACTGCAGAAACTTCGCATGAAATCTCATAGTGAATGGGATCTTAAAAGCAGCTCTATGAATGATAGTTTGAAAAATAGCAAAGACTCTTGGCAGAGCAGTCGATACTTATCATATTCACCTAGGAAGAGCTATGTTCGACCTTTAAAGCCTAATCCAACAGATATAACTTCTAAATACTCTACTTCACCTGATGGAAAGCAAGCCATTAATAATTTTGAAATGAATTCACTGTTTTCGTGTGATCCAGCTTCAGTGCCATGTAAGTGGATATTTTTTATGATACCTTTCTGAATAGTGAATAATCAGTCCATTACCAAATCATTTATCATTAAATGTAAAATAATTTGGAGATAATGAAAATTCTTGATGTTAGCTTCACTGTTATCCTTTTTTTTGTATTTAGTTTACTTTTAGGAAATAAGTACACAACTGTTTTTTAATAGTATTTTATCCTACATATCCTTAAGCTTAGTTTCCCTAGTTCCATTTTATTTGGGTTAATTATTCTAGTTAAAGAATTTGATGATCCCTCAATGGAGCTGAAGTAAGGGTCTTAATAATTTTGAAGCAGGAATCAGATTGTTTTAATTTCCTTGAAGAAAAATTTCTAATTTAGAAGTTAATTTTTTTATATTTATAAAAGAGAAAATTAGAAAAATATCTTTGTAGGATTTTTGTTTCTTTATATGTATGAATTTTACAACTTATTTTACAACAGTAATATTCCTTTTACAAATGTACTTTTATATATACGTTTATAAAAGATAATTACTTGTTTTAATTCAAACTGATGCTTTTTGAAACAATTTTTTGATATTTTTATTAAAAGCATTAAAAACATTTAAAATATTTATTTGAACTTTAATGAAATTTAAAATATATATTGCTCAAGTAAAAAGTGGGATAAAAATGTTATTAGCCATGAATAATGTGTACTAAAAGTGGAGTAACGATGTACATCCTTTGTGAGATTTTAAAAATTTTAATAGCTCTTAATTTTTGTTATTTTTTACATATATTTACATTATAAACATTTTATCATATCATAGAAATTTGTTTAATTATATATTTCAAATAATTGAATATGAATTTTAACCGATTTTATGTTTGTACTTAAATTATTGTTTTGAGTTTGTTTTTCTAGGCATTTGTTATATTATATAGAATTTCATAACACAAAATTAATACAAATTAAAAAAAAATTTTTTAGCAATTTTATTTGTTTTGGGATTTGTTTAATGAGACTATTTTACAAAACGATTTTGAGGTTTAATTAAAAGAGCAAAACAATTATGCAGATTTTAATATTTTCAAGTCTTGATTTTATTTTTTCTCACATTATTATTGATATGTGATCTGATATATTGTATTCAAGATAGGTTTGACAACATGATGAAATCAGTATGATGAGTTAGATAACAATGATGTAATGATATGAAAAAGCATTTTTATTTATAATCTTTCATTTTTAGTGACTCCACATGTTTGTGAGAACATTGCTGAAAATTTAGCAAGAGTTTCCTCATTTGCTATGCAAGTGTTTCACAGAGTAAGTTTTATAGAGTATAATCTTTTGGGTAATAAGTTCTAGTGTATAATTTGTTTAGCATAATGTTTGAACACTCATTATTGAGCTGAATTTAACATTTTTATGTGGTTTTTTAGCTTACTTTAACTGACCTGCCTTCTGAAGAGAAATCAGCAATGACCAATACCTTAGCCGATGGGGTATGGCAAGCACAACAAAATCTTCGTCCAGCATTCCCTGTATTAACTCCGTGGTCAAACTCCCTTGATGGTTCCTATGACACCACCAACAGACGGCTTCCTAGCATGAACCTTTTATACTCAAATGGGAATTCACATAATTCCGCATCCATGCAAAGGTTTCAACACCATAGTATGTCCCAACCAGACACTATGGCTCTTCTACAACAGTTCTCAGATAAATTGCTGAGCATTGTTGAACAAAAAATATCAAATAGTCAGGATAAGCCAAATAACTAAAATTTTATATCTAGAAAAAGTGTACAGTGTTAAGTGTATGAGGAGTGTTTCTTGAGTATGTTTGGCTGTTAAGGAATGAATGTGTGCAGAAATTCCGTAAATTTGTTTTACATTTTATTTAAGACTTTTAAATTTTTTTTCTTGACCAAGATTTTCTTCTTTTAGAATAGTGATGTTCAGAAACTTTTTGAAGTAATGTCATTCCATTTTTTAATAGAGTATTCGAGCTTCGCCTTAAATTCAAGATTTTATTCTTCCCAAAAATTGTCAATCTTCCATAGCACTAGATGCACTCAGTAACTTAATATCAAGAAGAACTATGAATTAAAATGTATTATAACAAATATTCAATTTTAAGTATAAGTGACCTTAGAAAAATATTTTAGATGTAAAGTATAGAATTTTTTATGTTATACTTTAGTTTAAATTGTTACAACTGATAAAAATATAAAGGTCAAAGATGGTTTAATCTGTTAAAGTTACAGAAAATTACTTTTTTTGTAATATGATATATCAAAAGATATGTACAGCGTGAAATGTTATTATATGGAATTGTGTTCTATATAACACATGTGTTATTTGTGCGCTCATTCAAAATTGATTAGAAAAGAATTTTGTATAATTTTTGTTTACTTATTTGAGAGAGAATTGTCACATTGCTTGTTAATGTTATATCTATTATTTGCTTAACTTTTTAAATTACCAAAGAATATTCATATTTTTTCGCGATTATTGAAAACATATCTTTCTGGTTGTTTTGATTATTTAAATATTTTGCAGTATTATATTCACAAAGTTTTAAATACTTATTTGTATCAATTATAAATGTGATTGATTTGACTCAAACATTTTCCTTCAAAGTATACAATTATTTTCATATCATTTTTTGTTAATCTGTTAAATATAATTACTAGATATCTAATTTCTTGCTATTTGCCAGTATTAATTTGAAAACCCTATTTTTTTTAATGAAGCTTTCTTATTGTCTTTCAGAAATTAAATAAATGTTTTTTTCTGAATTATATATTTTGTAATTTTTCTAAAGTATTTTTTCTAAGTACACTTAAATATAATTCACAAAGTTTAGGTTTTTCTTTTTGGTTTAAATAATTATGGAAAAATTACAGGATATTTTACTATATTTTTAAATTTGACCTCTAATTATTTTTGTTTAGAATAGAATTTTGTATTTTAAAATGTTACATTTGTATAATTTTGATTATATGAGAAAATTTTTCTGTAAAGAATCTTATATCCATAGTGCTATAGAATCAGGTGATTTTAGTATTCAAAATAGATGCAGGTGAAATAGCTCAATAAAAATTTTTGTACCAAATGTCAGATATTGTCCTCTGTACTTTTTTGTGTGAGATGGATAATTTTATACCAGTATTTTATATTTTGTAAAATTACATATCAAAACTTGATCATATTCATTTTTATATTTAGTGTCCAGTTACCAAAGTAATTATACATATACTAAGTATTAAATGAATTATTTTACTTTTTTAAGCTGTATACCAATTTTTGTAAATAGTTCTGTGTGGAGTCTTTGTTTTACAAATGAAAAATGATGTCTTCCACTGTGTTGATGTCAATGAATAAAATTGATGATTTTAAGTAGCCTTTTATTTCTTTTAAAACATTTTATTTTCAACAGAAAAACAGAATCTTATTCTATGGTTATAGATTTCATTCACATTTAAAACTGCATTTGGGAAGTTTTTCTGCAAAGAAGACAATAGGAATTAATTTATAGCTTGCAAGGCAGTTGTATGACATATTACAGTTGAACAAATTAAATTTAAAAAATATTTAGCTGATGTTTAAAAAATATATTACTCAAAACACTTGAATTCTACATAGTATATTCAGTTTTTATTGTGTATTCTTTTACAGTATATCAAATATCATATTTTTATCATTAATAAATGGTGATTATAAATGATTATTGTGATTAATTCATACGTTTATTGCTTCAAATGTAAAAACTGACTACTAGATCATTTTTGCATTTAAAATCGTAGTTGGAAATATCAATATCATGCCCAAAAATATAATTTTTTTTCTAATATAATAAATGATACATAAATTCAACATTTAGTTTCATCAATTTTATGACTTAGTATATATTCCTACATTGCTTTAACTCAACACATTTATTTCCCATCGAACAATTTAATATTTTTTTCAAAGATTAATCTCTATATATTTATGAAAATAATTATAACAGTACGATTTTGCAATTTTTTTATGGAAAATTTTTCCTTTTTCAAGTAAGTATAATTAAAAAGAAATTATATTCTTGATTAAATTGAATGTTTGAATGTAAAAAATCCTATTAGCATAGGTTTTGTGCAGAAAAATTTAATTGGTTTGTAGTTTTCTAACAAATTAGTTTATTTTTTCTATTAAAACTTTTTTTAATTCTCTTACTAAAAAATATCCACAATTTTAACACTAACAATATAATCAGCATATGATTCAAAATTGGAAATTCATGATTGAACAGAAATATAAAGCATATTATATGCTAAAAAGCAATTGTTTGATAAATCAAGTGTAATTTTAAAATAAGTATATCTAGCAAGTATTCTTACAATTAATGCTGATTGATAAATCTAAGAAATGAAGTGCTATTAGTATAATGCAAATACACATAAAATTATTTGTCAATTTAAACAAAATACCAATAAATATGTAGATATGTAAGCCAAAAACAAGCTTTGCATGTTTTAATTCACTTATAAAAATGTATAATTTTTAATGTAAAGAATGCTTACTTGATTTATAGCATTTGGAAAATTTTGAGTCTCAAGGCAAAATGCTCCATATTTTTTATAACATCTACCTTCTTTACCAATTAGAGAATCATTTTCTGGTAGACCATTACTTGTATAAAATTGCACACCTGGTTGATTACTATATATTTCCATTACACGTCCAGTGCTGGGATGAAATATACTAAGAAGTAAACAGTTTTTAATAGTTATTTTTTTAATGTTGTAAAAATCTTATTTAAAAAATAGAAAGATTTTAATTTACTATTACTTTGAAAATTCTAATGTATATTTTCTTTTCTTAAAATGTCAGTAGGTTTTTATATTTAAATATAATGAATATAAAATCAAAATTGTGTTATAAACTATTTTATCACAAAATCCCCATGAAGATTTACTAATCAGCTCTAAAAATTATTTTCAATTAATAAATATCTTAAACAAATTTTTTTACTGAACAAATGTTGGATAAATAAGAGGATTTAATGAAATGAAATTAATATAGAATGTGTTTAATATCTTATGTTTACAAGTTCTTTTAGATGATATTTTGTTAAATAATCTAAATTTTAAAATCACAGATTTTTAAATTTTCATATTGAAATTTATTAAAATGTTATACAAATTTACATTATAATCAATTAAAATAATAGAGGAAAAGTTTAGCAGTGTAAATGAATAAAGTCTATTATTTGTTCTTTCAAATTAAATAGAAAAAACTTCAAGAAGCTTGGGCTTTTATTAAATTGTTGCTATTTCTATTAATTTTTTTTTAGAAATATGATCTCTGAATTTTTTAAAAGAATTAAATATTTAAATTCCAAAAAAGTACTGTTTTGTGTGCTGATTAAGATTTAGTTTTATAACTAATGCATTGTGCTGTGTATTCTTCATCACATATAAACTTAATATTTGTTAATTATTTTATAGATAAAAATCTTACGAAGCCACTTTTTTTTCTACTCCAGCTTCACCATTGACACAAAAATTGTGATCAAAACCTTCCATATTTGATTGAATTAGTGATCCAATTTCCTTAGGTTCACGGAAATCAAACTTTGTTGAAGCTACTGATGCAATTTCTCCTAGAATAAGCAAAAAATTGTTTAGAAAATTATTTTATAAGTATATCTATTTTATAAAATATTAGTCATAATCACCAAAAAAAAAATTCTTTAAACAAAATCTTAATAAAAATATTTAACTTTGAGTTAAAGATTAGCGCACATGTTCTCTGATTTATCATTCCAATGTATCACAACAAAATAGAATAATTGGGCAAAATTAATCAGAACTGCTGCAAGTCCTCTTTTCCACTTTGGAATAAGATAAAGTATTTGATTTGTGAAAAGATACCAATTTATTTTACATATTCAGTATGATATAATTATATACGATGACGAGCTCTTTTTTTCGTTTAGTCATTGTTTTCAAGTAAAATAATGTTAATTTTATAATGCAAAATCATTTCATACTTTGTGGTAAGGATCAAATAAAAAATTGCTCAGTATTTAAATTATTCTTTAGTGATGACAAAATCTTATTATGTGCTATTAATATTTGGAAGTTTTCTATGTAAACTTTTCTCAAAATGTTATAAATTAAATATTGCAAGTTAGATTCAACATTATTTTTTACAGATTAAATTGAGATCTGAGAAAACATCTGTATTTGTGTCTAATATCATCTGACATTTCTGAAGTTTAACAAATCTGAAGTGTAACAAATTATGTATTAATGTGATCAATGACTAGAACTATGACTATAATTATGTGATCAATGATTAAAAAATATTTTATAGTTTCTCTGTGATGAAGTTGTTTTACAGTAATTGCAAATTTCTAATAATTCGCTCAACAGAATTACATATCATTGAATGGGTCAATTTGTGATTATTATATGCTCACACATTGAAGAAGTCAATAACAGGATTGTTAATACTCGGTTTTAAAATTCATCACTATTTTACTATTATGTAGTTTGAATAACATATATATATCAATTAAAATAAATGTAATTGGTTTATTGTGGTTAAAATAGATAATAGAAAACGGACGCTAAAAAATTGAAAGTGTATATCAATTTGTCTTGACGTAAAAATTATATTTTTATAGTCTACATTTTCCAAAGGTTGGTCATTAAGGATTAGCTTCTATTTCAGGTGTAACACTTCCTCATTTCTTCTCTCCATTTGTTTTTAATAATTAGCCTTTATTGATTTTAATTTATATATAAAGCATTCTGAACAGAAAAATAACTTTTTATGTCAATTTTATAAATTATTTCTATTGTGTCCTTTCTTTTGATATTTAACAATGAAACACAATCATTTTGTACATTTAGCAGCCCTTATAATTTTCAAAAAGCTTAGTGAAATTAATGAATTATAATACTTTATTTGCTTATATGCTTTTTGTAAAATCTGTATAGTTGTTTCACCATTTTTAATATCTGAACTGCTAATTACTACTCTACAGTTTAAAAAAGTAAATAGATAAAACTCTTAAATTTATAAACTATCTGAATTCTTAAAACCATATTATAAGAAAGTGAAAGCGACTTTTGCAAAATATTTAATGTAGTTAATTTTGATGATTTTCATTCACATTTCATTTTATGTAACTAAAAAATAGTTTTTAGTTTTAAAATTTTTTGTAAGATCATAAGACTTATAATTCCTTTTTTATTTTAAAACGTAAATTGGACTTCTTTTGCTTTAAATGTTATGTTAAAGATAAAGCGATTGCCTTACCTGTAGGAATCAATGATTTGTCAACAGGTGTATATGAATCAGCATTAATAGAGATCACATGGTTATAAATTGTTTCTTTTCCCTATAATATATTTTGAATTATTTTATTTATATAAACACTAAATAATAAATAATGTAACACAAATCATGTATAACATCTTTGTCATGTGGGTAAACAGTTGCTTAAAATTATTTTAAGACAATCAAATTGAGCCTATTTTATATGCTTATCATATTGGAATATCATTTTAAATTCGCCTTTTTTAATAAAATTTGCATGCAAACTAACTCCATGATGATAATGAAATTATTTTTTGTAAAAAAAATTAATTTTTTTGGATAAAATTCAATGTTAAAAGTAGTTGTATTCAAGAATGTTTTAATAAAATTAGAAATATAATTTGCACCATCAAATTTTTATTTATTATAAAATCAAGCAAAAGCTGTGTTATAATACTATGTATAGAATTGAAGATCGGAATTATACATTAGATTATAAGGAGGCGGCGATTGACCAGTAAATAGCCAATGCTAATTTTTGTGATTTGCATACCTAAAAAATGCTGTTTAACCCTCCATTGTCATTGAATGATCGCGAGACAAATTAAAAGTAGCTCGTGACCCAGAAAAGTTTGTCCACCCTTGCTTTAGACAGTTGTTTTTTGGGTATAAGACATTTTATAATAATCTTTGTTAGTAAAATATATAAGAGTAAATATTTTTTTAATTAAGAATAAGAGTTCTGAATTCGAAGTAAAGTTTAATTTAATTTTATTTCAAATTATATGATTCACAAAGTGTGGTTAACACTGCAATTATGGCCTCTATATACATATGTATATATGCATACATACACACGTTTATATATATATATATATATATATATATATATATATATATATATATATATATATATATATATATATATATATATATATATATATATATATATATATATATAATATATATATATATATATATATATATAATTAAAAAAATGTATGTATGATAGTATATAAAAGAGCTAATTTATTACTTTTTTTGATGAATACTTTTATATAAAACTGGCGAGAGATGATTAATTTTTTGCTTAGGATTTATGGATAAAAGTTCCTACAATGGGATTTTTTTCTGAAGGTTAAAAGCATAAAACATTTCATACAACTCCTAATGGAATCACACACTCAAACACTTTTCTTGGTAAACTACACACACAATTAAATGCTTGCATACTTTATACTTTATTATTACGTTTATGGTTTGAGGTCAAACCGAACATGCATGAATGCGTGTGAATCGAATTATATATAGGTGTTAAATATATGCAGTCACATAGTGAAATAAATTCTTAAATACAAAGTCATTGTTGGGGTGGATGTTAGAGAATTTTCCGAACTTCCGTCCATGCGACAGTATATTAGAGACCCACTATATACCAATGAATGCTGCCCGGAAAATACTTCCTTGATCGTAATATAGAAGGTGGTAAATGGCGCAGCTTGTGTGTTTTTTGAACCTTGCGCCAGAAAATCCAACCAACTAGATGGTGGTAAAACGTTTAAAAGATCTAGAAGACAAAAGACAATACACGTTGGACATCAAAATGTCTTACAATAGTCTCAGGCCTTTAAGCTATCAAGCAGTGGCAAAATATAAAATCACAATTTTCAAAGTATTTTTATGCTTGACCTATTTGATTTTGTAAGGGAAACATTTGCTTGTTTTTTGTAATGATTCGTTTATAGAACTTAATCTATATTAATGTGGTAAATTACTGTCTAAATTTAACACAATCAGTCACAATAAACAGTCAATCATTCTAGACGCTTAAGAACAATGTAAAATTTCAATGAACAGTATGGGCTCTAAAAACGATAAACGCGTGGTCGCATTACAACAATCAAGTAGCTTAAAAGGTATACCTATTTACTTTCGAAATATAGTTGTGTGAAGTTGATATTTGGACGGCTGATTTGAATCTAAAAAAATATTTTATTAAAGTTAATTTTACATTTTCCATGTTTAGCCTCTTTATTTCTTCAAATCAACTAATGATTTTATTTTTTTATTTATTATATATTCAAATAAAAGGATTTCTCTGTAATTGTAAAATGTAATGCTAAACTGGGGAAACGTTGCTAAGAACTAATTATAATTAATAAATGATAAGAACTTAATATATAAATTGTCATAATATAATTAATTATGTTAAAATTATTATATTACAGAAATTGTTCAATATCAAAATGATTTAACATCATTTCATTTATTTTAAGGATAATATCTATCAAATGTTAAATTTTTTAATTTAAAGATTTATGTTGTAATGAATAGTGTTTAAAATTATGTATTAAAATCAGTTTATAGATAATCTTTAATACTGGTGGATATTCTGATGTAAAAGAAGATATAAAGCATTGTAAGTAATTTATTGTAACATGACTTATGGTATGTATAATGGAAAATTAGAAGAAAATCTGCAATAGATAGAGCGTTTTTAATAAGCAATTTAAATAATATTCCTTCAACTTAACGAGACAAATTTCAAGGTATACTTGACATTTGCTGGATTTTCCTGCATTTTTTATATGCAAATGTTGAATCAACAAGTTTCTTTTTTCGAATATAAATTTTTGATTTTCTTTTAAGCAATTTAACTTAAAATGATTTTTAATATCTTAAATATTGCATTGAGTTTGTATAAGGGGAATTTTGATTTTTAATCACATAGCAATTTTTGCATTCTTTGGAAATCAATAAGATAATTTTTTTGAATTTTTGGTCAAACACATTAATTAGTTTCTTTTTCTCTTTTCAGAGTTTTTTTTAAAACTTTTTATTAAAATATAATTATTATAAATTCATTATAAGTAACAATAATAATTGGAAATGAAAATAAGAGTTATTATGTTTTTCTGCAAAATATCTTTGGAATACGATAAATCCAAACGAAAGAACCAAAGAACGAGATGAATTTATGAATGTTAACGATAGTAGATAAATCGGCAAAATTTCTATATCCTTGCCATTATCTCACTTAGTATCTTTGTTATTATCTTATTTTGTATCAATATTATAAAAGAACAAATAGAAAATAAGAATAATAATTACATGACCGGCTAGATTGAAGTAAGAATGATTTGTCAAATTCACTGGTGTCGGTTGATTTGTTGTCGCTTCATAATCGATAACTAGTTCATTTTCTTTTAACTCGTATGTTACTTTAGTCTGTAAATCGCCAGGGTAATTCTCTTCTAATGATGGACTTGTGTAAAAGAATACAACTTTGTGGTCTTCCACTTTTGAATCCCATAGAACCTGAAAATTAAAATAATGTATACTTTTAAATCTTTTACACCACGTAGTGAGACAGCAAGAGCAGTTTAATGTCCACCTTAAATTGTCTTTCAGGAGGTCTTTTCATTGGTGGTGGATCGTATTCTCGAGTGAAAATACCCAGGAAACATCCAAACAATCCTGGAACCATTGCACGTCTGTGCAAAAGGTAAAAGTACAACATCCATCTCACGTTGTTTAACAGCTACTTGGATTCCCTCCAAGGAATCCTAGTAGCTCTGGTGAGTGCTGTCCCAATGTTAGGCTATGGTGAGCCCATGTTTCTTATCTTGACACCGCGTAGAAGATAAACTAACCCCGAAGAAATATTAGCATCTATCTCATAAATTAGCTTCCGGGAGCACTTTTCACTAATTGTATGCACTTGCCGAAATGGAGGAAACCCTGAAAACTACAAAATGCACACATCGACAGACCTGCATGCAGAAGCGCCACATCGTTCAACAGCGCCTGGAACTGATCTAGTCTTAGCTCTGTTGAGAATATTTACATTATTTTGGAATGCGGAAAAAAGAATTAAAACTAACCATGATTCAACTGATGCCACTGGTCCCAAATAACAATATGATCGACAGAGTTATGTGAAAGACTTAAAACTTAGTAATAAAAGAAAGTACCGAAAATTAAAGGATTTACTTAAAATCTCAGTGATCTCACCAGTGGTCTGAAGTCAAGATTCACCATGGTCTTAACATTAACCTATGGAGACAGAGCAGATCCCCACTACAGCCCCCTCAGTTGTGGAGAAAATTCCGCCGGTACTCGCTAGATATGGAAATGATCCAATTGAATTTATCCGCAAATTAAAAGATCATTTTAAATATGAATTTAAAACCAAAACTACTGGGAGAAACCTCAAAATTTCTGTAAAAACCCCAGAAGCTCACAGAGAACTTACTAAATTGTTCGATGATAAATCCATTGAGTACATACTCATCAAAAGTATAAATCAAAAACCGAGAAAATACGTAATTCGGGGTCTTCCCATTAAAACAAAAACGCTAGGTATAGAAAATAACTTAAACCTAATTGATTTTCAAGTGGCCAAAGTTAGCCAAATGATAAATCCTAGAACCAGCAAACCAATGTCTCTCTTCCTAATTACAATTTATTCCGAACCTGAAGGGGCGTCAATGTATGGAATAGAAAAGCTATGCCACATTTCTGGAGTAACAGTGGAACACTACAGAGGAATCAAATCGGTGATGTAGTGTTTCAACTGTCAGCAATCCTTTCACTCGGCTGATACATGCCATATCAAACCAAAATGTGTAAAGTGTGCAGGAGCACATAACACCAGGGACTGCCCTCATGATAGAGTAGAAACACCAAAATGTTCCAACTGCCAGGGTAATCACCCTGCCAATTAAAAAGGCTGCCCCAAATTTCCAAAGCCAAAATCTGCAAAAATAATTAAAACCAATATGGCTAATAAAAACAATGAAAAAACAAGCATAGTGAGACCTGGCGTCTCATACGCGAGAGTTACCTCCCCCACCCCCACTCAAGAAATAGAACAAACTCCTCTGATGAATAATACGGGATTACCCGATGATTTTTCAGATTTAATTTTCTTAATGAATGAAATTAAAACCATATTTAAAGGAATTCCTATAATTCCTATTAAAAATCTTATTAAAGAACTAAAAGAAATTAAGTCCTCCATGGACAAGCTATTCAAACTAACGAAATATTTTCAAGATACTGAATAATTTATCTATTATTTTTTAATTATAATATTATCTAACTAACCTTTTACCATACATACTTCTATTAAATTCTTTCATCATTTCATTTAAAATTCAACACAATATAATTAATTCTTTAAGCAACTAAAATTCTTAAATAAGACCCGCCCACTCAAGTATTATCAACCAATAATATGCCAGTCAGTTACAACTATAGCTCACCAGTCCAATTCCAGCTCCAATTGAGGGTGAGGGTCCTAGGCAACACCTCCTACAGTGAAAGCCGAAGCACCACTATCTCCCGTCCTGTATGACTCATGCTCTGGAGGCGAAGCTGTTGAACCCGTTTCAATTCTAGTGTCGCCATTTTGACCGCGGATTCGTGTTGTTGCTTTACATCTGTAATAGATTTCTTTCAGTTTCTAGTGATTTTATTCTCATCATGCCTTACAAATGCTCTGTAGTAAACTGTCGTGGTAATTACGACAAAACTCAAAAAATTAGTATTTTTCGATTTCCTAAAGAAGAAGAAATGCTCAACAAATGGCTTCAAGTCATTCCTCAAGAAAACTTGAATGTTACTAAAAATTCCAGGGTAAGTTTTTTGCTTATATTAAATATAGTTATATTATAGTAATAATCTTCTAATATTAAATAATAATTATTATTCGTGTATAACTTTAACATGTCGAAGTGTTTTAAAAGTAAAATTAGTTTTAAATAAATGTCATATATACAAACAAAACAGTTAAAACATGCTTATTTACCATGTAGTAATGTTAGAATTCTCCAGTTTCAATGGTATTTTTAATATTAAAGTCGTATCTTTCGTTAAATTATGAAAATGAATTATATATTTTAAAATAAAAATTGAAATTAATATTATTAATCCAGATATCTGAATAATTTGATATCCTTATGGTCTGTTTAACAGCATAAAAATTTTATAATTGTGATCTTATTTTTAAAATTAACTTAATGTAACATAGTTTTGTGTCAAATGATTGGATAATTCTTTTTTATTTTAAATAGTTAATTACTACATAAGTGAAAATATTCATCTGTCATCAGTTTATAAGAAATAGCTGTGCAAAATTTTTTTAATGCATTAAGTAATATAATTTGTAATAGTAAAATTGTAATAATTTTTTTTATTTAATTTCACTTTGAATTATTAATCTACAACGTGTATTATGTATTTTATATCACTAGAAAAAATTTATGTTATTATTCGAGAAAATACATTTTACATCCTTAAACTGTGAATGCACTTGAATAAAAATTTAATAAACTAATACATTTTATTGAAATTTAATGATTTTTCAAATTCTTTAAATACAAAATAATTTGTTAAGCAACTTTTTATTTTCTAATTGAAATACTGTATTAACTTCTCTTGTAAATGAATGCAATTACAAATTTTGGATATTTTTATCAATACATTATTTCTTGTTCCATAGATTTGTGAAGCTCATTTCGTGGAAACGGATATTCAGAGGCTTTCGGAGATTTATGATGAAAAATCCGGGGAAAAAATTAGTGTTCCTTTACCTCATCCCAAATTAAAAGCCCATGCAGTTCCATCCAAGTTTCCAAATTGCCCTGCTTATTTTTCTGCAGTAAAAATCCATAGAGATGAGCCCGATTTCAAGAAATTCAGGATAGAAAACAAACACATATCTGCTGCTATTCAAGAAAGCCTTAAGACTAAAGAATTATACGAAAAAAAATTTTATTTCAATTCTTTTCATGAACTGAAGAACTGCTTAGAAAATGTTGTCATCGATTCTAACTGGAATATCATAAAAAATGATAATTTTGTTATGTTTTTATTTGTAACATCTACTTCATGTCCAGTATTAGAAGCTGCTGTCACCATTGACAAATCTTTATCTGTGGTAAGTACAATTAAAAGTGTTAAACTTGACAAATTAGATAATTACATTTTTCCAATGACTACCAACAATATTAATGTTATATTTGATATTTTAAAATCTGTTGAAAAATGTATTGTTGATGATAAAGAAAAAGATAATTTGCTTAATTTACTTGTACATATCATTGATGAATTAAAAAATGTCTATATGGATAACAAAAATTTACTGGATTTTATCAAGGAACAAATTTTATTGTTACAAAGTTCTAAGCATCATCGGAGATATTCCCCTGATTTTTTAATCTTTTGTGCTTTGCTATATTCAATATCACCTCATTCTTATAAATTTTTACGAAATAGTTCTTTTATTATGCTGCCTCATCCCTCTACATTAAAACGTTTATTTATTAACTATGCAGCAAATCCCTTAAAAGAACAAAGTTCTGATAATTTTTTATCTTACATTAAGGATAAATATATGCATTTAAATGAAAATGATAAGACAGTAGTTTTAATGATGGATGAAATTTACCTAAAAGCTGCTGTAGAGTATAAAGGTGGTAATGTAATTGGTTTTGCTGCAAATTCAAATGATGTGGCTACCACTTCTTTTGTCTTTATGCTCCAAAGCATTCAATCAATGTACAAAGATGTGGTACATATATATCCTGTTAAGACTATTTCTGGTGATTTGTTGCATGCAATCATATTAAAAATAATAGTTGGACTAGAAAATATAGGCTTTAAAATAATGTGTGTTAGTAGTGATAATAATGCCATTAATAGAAAGGCAATGTCCCGGTTTTCAAATCCCCCCAAACTAAAAATTAATTATAATCATCCCGTTGATAATAACAGGCCTTTATTTTATGTTATTGATACTGTACATTTACTAAAAAATATAAGAAATAATTGGCTTAACCAAAAAAATTCAGATAAAGCTTTTTATTTTCCGAATTTTTGTAACTCAGTTTCTGAAGAAAAATTAAATACTGCTTCTTTTAATACTCTAAGAAAATTACATGAAATTGAATCTACAAATATAGTCAGGTATTGTCACACACTAACAACAAAATCTTTATGTCCTTCAAATTTGGAAAGACAAAATGTGAAATTAGTTTTGCAAGTTTTTAATAGACATTGTTCAGAAGGACTAAAAGTTGCCGGTCCCATTTATGATTTATTAAATTATGAAGGAACAGCAACATTTATCAAACTGATATCAATTTGGTGGGATATTGTTAATGTGAGAACATTATATAAGGGAATTGCAAAAAAAATGAGTATCAACAGCCACTCACTAATTTACCATCAGATGTTAGGTTAATATTTTTGCAAAATTTTTCCTTGTGGCTCGAGAAATGGAAACATTTTTCTTCAGACACAGGAAAATTAAGCTTTGAGACTCATCTAGCTTTGACTCACACCACCAATGCTATTATTGAAATTGTTGATTATTGTGCAAAAAAATTAAATATGAATTTCCTATTGACTGGAAAGTTGCAAACCGATTCTTTAGAAGAACGATTTGGACTTTATAGGCAATTAGCTGGTTCTCAATACAATGTATCGCTTACCCAGATTTATGAAACAGAAAATAAATTAAGAGTTCAAAGTTTAATTTCCTTGACACTAAAATCTCATACACATGGAAATATCATTGTAGAAAACTTTGATGATGAAATTCATAATACTTTAATTTTAGATACTGAAATAATAAATGATTTAAATATAGTTATATGTAATAATGATTTAGAAAGCATAAATCATCTGTCCACAATACTAACCTATATAGCTGGATATTGCACCCATGCTTGTTTAAAAAAATTAAGTGTGAAACCTGTAACAGTTCCCTCATTAAAGAATATGATGAATTAAGCGATGATAGTGATATTTTAATTCAAAGTATGAATACAGGGGGATTGAAGTTTCCTATCAATGAAACAGTAAAAATTATAAAAATTAACTATTGCGTAATTGTTAAACTATTGTCGCAAGAATTTGAAAAACAGTTTATGCAATGTAAAAATCAGAGATCTCTTGCATGCAACATAACATTATATAATCTTAGATTATTAGAAATTTATTTTCAGTTTGATTGTAATAAACATGATGTGTATAATATTATGAAAATTATTGTGTATGCTTCAACGAATACTTTACTAAAAGATTACTGTAAGAAAGTTAATGATGATCTGATAAAAAAGAAATGTAATAATGCAAAAAAGAGCAGAAAATTAGAAATATTTAAAAAATGATTTTGTGTGCTATGTATTTGAAAAATATTGTATAATTTATTGTTTTCAATAAATATTTTTCCCCATATATTTGATTGTTTATTTACTGTGTAAAATATTAGATAAAATTTAATGTTGTTTACTTTATCAAAATATTTTTAAGACATGTTAAGGTGATACATAAATTTAAGAAATATTTACCAAAATATGAATTATAAATCTTCATTTTAAACCCTCAAAAATTGTTTGTGACAAAAATATATACTTATCTAATAATGTCTATTCATATATTAAAATTCACATTTTTTTAAACATGCTCATTAAATGTTGAACAGCATATCAAATAATAGAAATTTCCATGTACACATTATTTTAAATTGCTAAAAATAATTATTTTAAAATATTTTTTATGAAATTGAAATTTAGAGAATAAAAATCTTTGGACAAATTAGTATTTTCTTCATTATTAGTAAATTAATGAGTATTTAAAATTCTAAACAAATGTAGAAATCATTTTCAGAATGTTAAATTTTAAACTATGTAAAAATAGAAGTATTAACTATAGAAAAAATGTCAGAAAATTATATAAATTCATGTGAAATTCTAAAATTGACAGGGATGACAAATGTAAATTATAATTATAAATTTAATATCTTTAAATTAATTATTTTATGTAAAAAGGATTACATTATAGTACAGTAAGCTCATTTTGAAAATTTCATAATGTCTTTTGTATAGTAAATTCATTTTCCATTCATAAAAAAATTCTCCCTCCTTCACTGTGTTTTTAATTAAAACGAAGTGAAAATCTTTTTAAGACCAAATGTTTTTCCCATCTAAGTGAATAAAAACTCGAAGAAGAGGAGTGAGGGAATTTCGGGTCGGCCTCCAGAGCATGACTCATTCTTTCACTGCAACGGCTTTCTACTCTAGGAGGTGTTGTCCTAGGACCCAGGTACCTCGAGAACAAGGCCGTGCCCAGCCGAAGAAGCATTAACCTATGATGCTAAGTAAGACATGATAAATGTTAAGACAGTTCTTCGGAATAAGATGTTCCTCCTTCCATACCAGTCTTGTTAAATAGCGGAAGATGGGTGTAGGCGTTTCTTCTCTACAGTCCCTGTCAAATATTTTGTTGTTGCACCAGCATATTTCCTGCCCTTTAGGCCAGAGCTGGGCTTTACCTGTTAGGTGCAAGTAGCTGGATTGCAGTCTCGTAATTTAGAAGCAGTGGTCACGTAGAATACTTCCTAATACTTGATTTGTCACCGCAGGTGTATAAATTCACTTGCAGGACATTTCGACCATGACTTACTTAGCCCTTGCTGCCTTAAGTGAAATGACGGATATTTATTCACTATTTTATGTGTTTAGTTATTCACTATTTATATTAAAATAGTCTCTATTTTTTGAAAGAACATACGTTTCCATTTTTATCATCAAAACTTTGGATCGATGGATAATCACTTAAAGAAAATCAGATCGTTGGAAAGAATACTGTTAAATTTCAAAAATATAATGTATCAGTAGATACATTAAAATATATTTGTAACACAATTAGAATTATTAAAAATTTGAAAACAATTTTAATTTATTATGTTACACTGAAAGGTTGATATAATAATTTTCAAACAAAATATGCCTATTAAATTTTTAATTTGCTATAATAAATTTTTTCGTAAAATCATTGAGCTCACTTTATTTCCGAAAATTTTCATCGTCTAAATCTTATCTTAATGAAACATAAAGTAACCAACGAATGAAAACTATCAAAACTCTTACTTTATCAAAACCTTTTATCCCACCATGCAAATGATTCGGTCCATTGTTCTTGGCTAAGAAATATCTTTTGTTTTCCAAAACGAATTCTCCACCTGCTATTCTATTTGCAAAACGTCCAATTGTTGCGCCAAAGTAATGAGAATGTTTGATGTATGCTTGAAGGGGAAATAAGAAAAAAGTAGATGAAACAGCTATTAACTTACTTAAAACAAATATGTGCAAAATTTTGATAATTAGTTTCTTAATCCTTAATTATGTCATCGAAATTGTTTTACTATGGTATTTGAGTCAATGAGTTTCCCGTTATTTTATTAGCTCTTTATTATTATTATTTTTAAATAGATGCTAATAATTACAAACTATAGTTTGTACTCACCATATTTTGTTTCTCATAATGTAGAACAACAAAAAATAAAGTATAATTGTTTTGAGTACTGTCATTATTCGTGTTAATAAAGCATAGCTCATCTCTGATATCAATGAAAGCTATTCTTAATGTTTTTTACAACAAATCATCTTAGTTATATTAATTGGAAATAAACATTTTATCACAATTATATGTTTACTTTTAATTAACACAAATTATTTTATCACGATTGATATTCTATAGTTCCTCATTATAAACAATTTTATTTTATTTTTACTCAAGTTAAAAAGCTTTTTTGAAGATATAGAGGGAATGGTATTATATTAAATAAGAGATTACACACTTTATAATTAATTTCATGGAAATTAGACATAAATTATTGTTATGTTACTCAATATATTTAACTAAATTTTATAGTTCTTCATTATAAATAATTTGATTTTATTTTTACTCAAGTTAAGAAACCTTTTTGAAAATATAGAGGGAATGGTGTTATATTAAATAAAATTACACACTTTATATTTAATTTCATGAAAATTAGAGATAAATTATTATTATGTTACTCAATATATTTAACTATATTTCATAGATTATTTTTAAAATATTTCCCCTTATAATAAATTAATCGAAAATCACCCATGGCAATTAAGTTACTGAAAACTAAGTTAAAATATTACTGACATTTAAAATTTGTAAATTTATAAAATAAAGTAGAATTCTAATTATCTGAATAAATTAATATCAGACCCTAATCGAAAAATTGGATTTTTTCGAAAAAAATGTTTATTTTAATTGCTTATTGTACGTGGAAAATGGAAAAAAAAAACTGCATATTTTTAAAGAAAAGGAATTTTAATTAATTAAATGAAAGGGCAACAGTTTTACATGTTAAAGTACTTACATATGCTGTACTTTAATACAATATCTACGTACCACTCTGTAAATGAAAGTCATTATTTACTGAACATCACTGTCAGAGTAAGCTGTTTCACTTAAATGGGCAATTTTCGCCTTTAAACCTCTTAAATGCCCTGGGCCTGATGGAGTTATGCCCATCATGATCCAGAAGGCAGAAAAGGTTGTCATACCAATGCTAACTAGAATGTATAGAACTAGTTTGGCCCTGGGATATATACCAAAGACATGGCAAAAGACTAGGATAGTCTTCATTCCAAAACCTGGCAAGGACACTTATGACCAGGCCAAGTCATACAGACCAATCAGTCTTTCTTCATTCTTTCTTAAAATTATGGAGAAAATCATTGATCGGCATATTAGAGATTACTTGGGTAGAAATAGTCCCTTGCATGCTCTTCAATTTGCCTATCAACCTGGTAAATCTACAGAGACTGCTCTACATCAGCTAGTTTCCAAGATTGAAGCCACTCTGGATCAAAAGGATATTGCCTTGGCAACTTTCCTCGACATCCAGGGTGCTTTTGATAATACTTCCCATCCATCCATCCTCAATGCACTTAGAGGGGCAGGGATTAATCAAACCCTGTGTACTTGGATTGAGGCCTTAATTTCGGATAGATATATACAAATGAACATCTTCGGTGAATCATTTGAAAAAAAGACTACTAGAGGTTGTCCTCAAGGAGGTGTTCTGTCACCATTACTTTGGAACCTAGTTGTAAATAGCCTTATAAAACATCTAAATGATAAGGGTTATTATACGCAGGGATATGCTGATGACATTGTCATCCTTATCCTTGGTAAAGATTTTGACATAACTTGTCATCTCATGCAGGATGCTCTAAGTTATGTAGGTCAATGGTGCAAGGATAGGGACCTGATGGTTAATCCTCAGAAAACCTACCTCGTACCTTTTACACGCAAAAAGAAACGGAAAGGTTTTTTCATACCAAGACTTTTTGATGTTGAAATCAATGTGGCTTCAGAGGTGAAGTATCTGGGCATCTATTTAGACCAGAAACTCACCTGGAATAAGCACATTGATGATAGGATCAACCGAGCAAAGAAAAGCATTGTGATTTGCAGGCGAATGCTTGGTAAGAACTGGGGTTTACATCCAAAACTGATGTTATGGATGTACACAGCTTTTGTCAGGCCCATTTTCACATATGCCTGTGTGATCTGGTGGCATAAGGTGGAACAGAAGACTGTGATTGACAGATTGAGGAGTCTACAAAGACTAGCCTGTCTCTGCATCACAGGAGCAATCTCCACCACGCCAACCAGAGCATTGGAGGTTGTGTTGGATCTGACTCCCTTGGACATCTTCATATGCAGCGTTGCAAGATTGAATGCATATAGAATGAAGCTGCAAAACCACTGGTATGACCAGCCTGTTGCCAAAGGGCACAAGGGCATCACCAGGAAATTTCAAGACCCTACTTTTCTGATGCCATCTGACATCATGGAAAAAACATACATGTTTGACAAGACATTTGATGTAGTTTTTCCAACTAGAGAGGAATGGGATAACAACATGTTTGGAACTAAAACAGGAGATCTAATCTGGTACACAGATGGATCACTGAAGAACAGCCTCTCAGGTCTGGGAGTTTGTGGCGTGTCACCAAGAATCAGCTTGTCTGTAAGCCTTGGGCGATACGCTTCGGTCTTCCAGGCAGAAGTTTTGGCCATTATCCACTGTCTGCGACTGAATATGAAGAAGGGCTACTACGATAAGCGGATTCTCATTTTCAGTGACAGTCAAGCCGCTTTAAAAGCGCTTAATTCCTTCGAAATCAAATCTAAAATGATTCTGGAATGTAGAAACCTTCTTACAGAACTGGCAACTAGAAACAGGGTGATCCTTGTATGGGTGCCAGGGCATAAAGGTATCGAAGGCAATGAAAAGGCTGATGAGCTTGCTAAACAAGGATCGTCTTTTGTTCCCATTGGTCCAGAACCTTTTTGTGGGATCAATTTGAAGACCGCAAAAACCAATGTTCGCAGATGGGAAAAACAGAAGATGTATGAAGCTTGGCTCAAATCTCCTGGTCAAACCCACGCTAAAGGTATGATCTGTAGGTCATCAGCGAGGATTTCCTATGAAATTCTTAGATGCTCTAGGCAGAAGATACGTTTAATCGTAGGCTTCATAACTGGGCACTACTATTTCAGAAAACATCTCCATAAAATGGGACTGTTTCAGCAAGATCCTATCTGCAGGAAATGTCATATGCAAGAGGAAACGGCCAAGCATATCATTTATGAATGCGAGGCTCTTGCCCTCCCTAGATTAACCTCTTTAGGCATCATCCATACTAGAGAGTTACACCTAGATTCCATTAAAGGGTTATCAGACTTTATTAATAAAGTGGGTGATCCGAGCAAATGGAACTAAGAAACATTGGGTTTGGAGTTAACAGTACAAAATGCTGATAAAAGCAGAGGTGCTCAATGACATACAAACCCAACTCGAAGAAGAAGAAGAAGAAGCTGTTTCACTGCCTTCATACATTTTCAGGCAGCCAAGTCACGCAATCACTTGATAGAAAATATTTGCATGTGGTCACACTCGGGTTGATGCTCTATCCATTTCAAAACAGTTTCAAAGCCGGTAAATGCTTGACTATCTAATGGTCCCGTGTCTGTCTCAACTTGGACATAAAGGTCATCTTCTTACTCAACACTTTGAATAAGTTTACCATCATTATAAAATCTGGAGTAACAGTCATAATCCAATCTACTATATCTTCAGCACTAACTTCTGAACATCCAGGAATTTTCGAAAGAATATTTCTGAATTAATCAAGTGAAACGTCTGATTCTAATCTGTTCTCCCTTCTCTTACCTTTCCTTTTTCTCATTTTCCGTCTCTTCTTCAGTCTAATTTATTTTTCTGAAATTCTGAAAGCTATTCGGATGATTGGAGTTCTATTATATATGAAATATCTAAAATTTCAATAAAAATTTTGAAAAGTTATCAAAAATTCTAAGTCAATAACTATTTAAAATAACTATTTTTTGTTTTATATAGATCGAATTAAATTATTATCAAAATGTTTTTAATTCAATTACAATAAAATAAAATATGTTATTGATTTAGAATAATTAAAGACAATAAGTTTTATTTTTCTTAATTAATTGTCAAAGTTAAATTATTGTTTTATTTTAGCAATTATGGTTGAATAAATTATGTAATTCAGTAATAATTAAGGAAAATTCTTGTTTTAATTTAAAAATTAATTTTTAATATAACTTACATTTATTCTTTTTTTAAGATACTATTCTTTCAATAATATTTTATTACATTGCGAATGTTTTGTATTGTTAAACAATCAACAAAATAATAACTTTCATTTAAAAGAGAGACAGTCTTCATTTTCGAAATATAGAATTAGAAGCATTCTACCTCAAATAAAATTAACAGCAACATATAATTTTTATCAACTCCTTAATTAATTTGTAAAATTTACAAATGTTATAATTTAAATATTATGAAATTCTTATTATTTGCAGCGACCAAAAAAAAATATCGTATTAAAAATTTCAATAAATTTGTTTTAAACGTTGGCGTCACGGAAATGACTACATAAATCAATAAAAATTTCGGTACTACGACGCCATTATATTTGGCTTTTTGGTTCAAGGACTAGAAATAATGGCATTTTGTACAGCGGAACACCATAATAACACAGAAAAATGAGTAAATCCTTTTTATTTAGAAGCAGAGATCAACAGTAGATCTCCATATTTCGTTTTGATCTTCCAGAGGTATCATTTCACAAGGAAGACATCGAGACTATGTAGCTATTTTATATGTTCCGGTCACCATCAGTGAATGTGTTGGGTATAGAACTCGCGCTATTTTCGAGTTGTCAGTTACCACGGCTGTAATGGTCTGGAGAAAATTTCCTCCAACTCCAAATCGATGTCAAAATTGAAGGAGTGAATCCTCTAATGGTGCCATCTATAGGAGGAGTTTAGAGGAAAGTCGTACTTTCACCTTCGTGGTACTCTAGTTAAACGAAAGACGCACACTCTGCTAACTTAAATTCACATAGCTAATAGCATAGCTTGTCAAAGTGGTGTCATAAGTAACAACGACACAACAACAATTTCCACTTGTGAGAACAACACTTTTCCCAACCAAGACAATATTTAGCAATTAGAATGTCTTAAAGTGACAAATTAGCATGATAAAGTCCACTAAAGGGCAATATAGGAGCATAACATAAGTTTTTGTTATTAAAGTAGCGTGCCACATAGTTAAGTAACATAAAATGGGGTATAAAATCTTCTCTTTGGAATGTAATATTTCTATTAAGGAGTCTGTAGAAAAACTTGAATTCGCTACGACTAAGATAACTAATATTTTTCACCTTGTATGAACCAATAATAATAATAATAAAAACTAATTAAATTAAAGATTAGTGTTTTACTAAATTATTATAATATCAACTATTAATTTAATCTAGTTGCTTAATTTTGGGTACATTCTAATATCGAGATCTGTTACCAAATTTTCGCCAAGCTTGATTGCCAAGCAGCTATAATGATTCAAATATGGTTACTGGGGACGTCATTGGAGGAATGCGATTTTCTAATGTCACAGTCACGTGCATGTATTCGTCTATCCAAGCGATTACATGTAGGTCTTTATCGCTACTGGTGATCGCCAGCGTATTCGCCGCTTGTTGTTTTCGCCTAAGTTCTGGAGGAATTATTCATTTCCTTTTCTTAATACTTCAAAATCTTATTTATTTTTTTAAATAATTACCCATTTAATTAACATTTATTTACCGATTTCTAATATAATAATAAAATAAAATAAATATATAATATTATATTAATGCATCTTATTTAACTGTTTAAAAATCTTATTTATTTTCTTAAATTATTATTTATTAAAAATTTAAGATAGCTAATATAATAAAATAAAATAAATAAAGAATATAACATTAATGAATTTCTTGTAATAATATGGTGTTATTTATGTACATAAGTTATTGTTTAATTTTAATTTAAATCTCTCATTTGATTGCTTAAAAATCTTGTTAATTTTTTAAAATTATTATTTATTTTATTAAAATTTATTTATCAATTTCTAATATAATTTTAAAATAAATAAATTATATTATGAAAATGCATCTTACTTAATTGTTTAAAAATCTTATTTATTTTCTTAAATTATTATTTATTTCGTTAAAATTCATTTATTGATTTCTAATATAAAAATAAATAATTACAGAGATAAATAGTATTATTTAATTCTTTTTTTGTATTAATATAATATTATTTATATACATAATTATTTGTTTAATTTTAAACTAAATCTTATTTAACTGCTTTATTTATTTTTAAATTATTAATTATTTGATTAAAATTCATTTATCGTTTTCTAATAAAATAAAGTAATTAAATAGTATTATTTTAATGAATTTTTGTATTAATATAATATTATTTATCTCTATAATTATTTCTTTATAATTTGAATTTAAATCTTATTTTATTGCTTTAAAATTTTATTTATTTTTTAATTATTATTTATTTAATTAAAATTTGTATATCAATTTTTAATATAATAATAAAATAAAATAAAGCATTATTTTCATGTATTTTTGTATTAATATAATATTATTTATGTACATAATTATTTCTTTAATTTTAATTTAAATCTTATTTGATTTCTTAAAAATTTTATTTATATTTTAAATTATTATTTATTTAATTAAAATTCATTTATCGATTTCTAATATAATAATAAAATAAAGTATTTATTTATGTATGTATTGTATTAATGTATTATTTATGTACATAATTATTTTTTTAATTTTAATTTAAATCTTATTTGATTGCTTAAAAACTTTATTTTTTTAAAATTATTATTTACGTGATTAAAATTCATTTATCAATTTCCAGGATAATAATCTAATAAAAAATAAATAAGATTTTTAATTATTATTTTTTTATGAAAGATTTAAAAAAATAATTACAGGAAATATCATCAAATCCTAGCACTATATCTTCTATATCACCATTTTTTCCAGGTGTTTTCAGCGACGTTATTGTAGCACCGTATGTAATCAGCTGAACTTCAATGTTTCCATTTGACACTGTATAGCGAATTATTTCGTTAGTTTGTCCGTTATTTTTGATTTCACCAAATCGGTCTTGTTTGATAGATGTTGCCATCTGTAAAGATAATTGAAAATTAAGATTCAATCGGCGTCTCACTGATACGGAACAAAGCCAACAGCTATGTGTGTCGACTTAAATTTAGAAAAGAGATTGAAAACAAATTCCCTCCTTTGTTTATCATCACGAAAAGCGTCTGCTACTAATAAACAGCAGAGCGAGAATCACAGTTATAGTTAACTGACTCACGGTCATTTATTTTTAATCACTTCGTTGTCATCATTGTTCTGAGAATCAGAAAAGTTAAGTACTCCTATCTCGTATCGGTATCGTTACAGTTATTTCATATTTTTCACAGTTTTGCTGAAGCTTGAGTTTTTGAAATTTATTTTTAGACAGGAGTCTAAAGACAATAACGTAACTTATGAAGTGAAGGTTTAAAACTAATAAGTGCATAAATTGATTATCTTTCCTTATTTGTGAATATTTTTACATTTATGTCTGTATCTTTGAGTACTCATAGAAGACGTATCTGTTATTTTAAAAATGAATTATGTGAAATATTTCGGATTTTATAAATGGATGAAAGTAAAGCCTGAGTTACAAGATCAGGGCAATAAATTATTCTCATCAACGTCAGAAGAAATCGAGTTAGCAAGAGTTTACTGTGAATAATATTTATTTTGGTATTTATTTGCAATGAAGTTTATTGATATAATCTGAAAAAAGAAAGAAATTTATTTAATGCAGATCTTACGTTGTAAGAAATGAAGAACTTAATGGAATATTAAATCATTTAAAATTAAAAAAGTATTCAGTTATGAAATAACGAATTGAAAATGCATTTGTACTATTTTTATAAAATATGCAAAAATTTATTTCAAAGTTTGTATAGTTATATATATTATTCATCCTTATTTCTGTGGTTTTCATAACTCAATAGTTGATTTTATTTAAAATAATTAACAAGTTTTATAACTCTTGGTTGAAAACTTGTTAACTGTTATATACTAGTAATAAATGAATAAAAACGATTAAACTTACAATTCATGTTTCGAAATATTATATTATAATAAAGGAGAAACAAGCTGAAATACAATATGTATTTTAGACTTCATGAATAACATTTTACCATTTTATTCACGTTTTTATACACAAATTTTAATTCCAGAGTAAATTATTCATTCCTTATCACACACATACCATAGATATTCCTATCGCCTCAACTGCCAGTCAGATTTAGCCAGCAATGAACTCTGAATTTGGAATCAGAAAATCTGTTTTTTTAATAAATCGGAAATATGCCAATTTGACAATAAAAAACAGGATATAGAACACTTAATATATGAATGCGAATACTTCAACGAAATCAAAAACAAATACTTCCTTAGGAAATACAAAAATATAGAAATAACAGACCTGTTAAAAGATACCGGATCCAGAAAAGCAATCACTGAAATGATGGACATAATTTTCACAAAATCATTACCATCAGATGTATAAAATGTATAGTTAATATAAATTGAAAGTAAGATTCATTACAAGTATGTAATTTCAATGTATCTTTTTGTTTTAATAATAATAAAAGCAAGCTGCCCAATCTTCCGTCTTGCCAGCACTTGTTTAAAATTCTTTGAAACCATTTTTTATCTATATAAAAAAGTTCTTTGTAAATATCCAGTTCTGTGTTATTATAACCAGGAGCTTTTCCAATTTGCATTTCATTTATAGCTGCTTCGATTTCTTGTATGGTTATATCTTGATCACATATATTATTGTATTGTTGTCAAAATTGTTCTAAGATCTCGTAGGGGAAGTTATATTTTAAAATCTCATCCTTTGCTTCCGATATGCTGTTGGTATATGTTCTATTTTCTAATTTTATCATGCTTGTCGTAGTATATTTTATATTCTGCTAATTGTTTTATAATGTTTTCCAAAAGTATTTTCAATTGTAATAGACCTCAGATATTCTCTGAAGCCGTTTTGTTTAGTAATTATAATATTTTTCCTGTAAAGTGCTTCTTTTTTATACATAATTTTGTATTTTTGCCTTTGCTCCAAATCTATTTCTTTTTGATATCTTCTACGTAGGGCTCTGATTCTTGATCTTATGCTTAGTTAAGTCTTGTGTCCACCAGTAATTTCCGTCAGGGACGGGACTGGGTAGACCGTGGGCTGGTGGGGCCGAGTCTGCGGGCAAGGCCTAGACCGTACCATGGTGTCATGGACTTTTTGGTCAGCGCAGATATTGTTGCTGACTTTGGATTGGTTACTGGAGCACCGGCAACAGATCAACCATGAGCCAAGTGCTCTCCTAGCGGGATGGCTGTCCGCGACTAGTCATTTTGCTTCCGAATACCTTCGGGTGGGACGGCCTTTTGAACACCTAGCGTTACCCAACTTTCTATGAGTTATATGCGTGATCAACCTATATAGAGTCAACTATTCACTATTCCTCTTGTAGAGCAGTTTCATTTCTGTGAAATTGGCTAGGGAAGAGAAAGGATTACTAAAGCATAACAAAGACCAAAATACACCAAAGATATTTTATAGAAAAACCATTCAATTTATACATGCAATCCCCTCAGTGTAAAGATGGTTATCAGAATGACAACTCGATGGAGACCCACATCGTCGTTCATTAAACTTACAACAGGATCATTTGCATTCTGCATAATCTTACAATCAGGTAAGTTACTCGATCCTAATAATTTTACAGACGTCACATATTTTTGGAGATATTTGATACCATTTCAGAGCATAATACATCCACCTCGGAATATGGAATGTCCTGTGATGCTCTGTACTCACCAGACTTTTACACGCTGTTGTTGGGTTAGAGAGTGAATCTCGAGTCATCCGCAAACATTAAACTTTGTCTCAATCATATGCACTCTAATTGATAAGCTGGCATCATTATTTCATTTAAGTACTTTTGGATTTGATGGATAGGTTTAGAAAATAATCGTGGTATTCGAATATATAATCCATTAAATTATATGCTTCTGCATTTAGTTAGCGAATATTGTTGTACCAGTGCCCATAGAAATCAAAGATATCACACGCGTGAAAATTGTCCTTTAATTTCATTTAACTATAACAATAATATGTAAATTCTTTGTGAAGGTTGTAACTCTTGAATGACCGGTCATAAATATTCATACAACTATTTGGCTGGTGATAAGTTGTTTTCACATAATCTTAATATAGCCGGATATTGAATGCGAAAAACTGAGAAACGTGTAATTGATTGTTCTGCTTCAATAAGTCTGATAATTTATCAGCACTAAATTTTTCATTCTTCTTTTGCATTTTTAATTTCCCCAAAAGATTTCTCATACTAAATCTTGAAGCATTTTTACTATATTTGCATTTATCTATAACTTTTGTAACCCTGCAAAATGCTGGTCTCTTGTATGATTGACTTTTATTGAATATTTTTCGACACGAATCTATAATAAAGAAATAATTTTATTTATCTCTATTGTAAATTATAATTTTACCCCAATTCAAACTGGATTAAAAAAATAAACGTTTTCCTCTGTATGCTTTACATTTGGAAGGGAGCATTTATAATCAAATACACTAAAATCTTACTCATAAAAACAAATTTTTAGACAAACTTTTATAAATGGCGAACTTAATCTAATTCGTCTCATATTTCATATTTTAGTTGTTGTCTTGTGCCAGCTAGGCTGGCATTATGAGGTGCGCTGCTCCCCACTTTTCCCACTGAACCATATTTTGGTGTGGAGTACAACTTCCTGTGTACACACATGCCATAGGGACCCGTTTATAGGGTAGGCAATCATTCATATCTCATTTATACAAGGAAAGGATAAAGACAGGATAGATAGATAGAGAGAGAGAGTGAAGAGAGAAAGTACATCCATGTCCGAACCGGATTCAAACCCAGGACCTCCCTATCCACAGTCAGGCACGCTGACCACTAGAAAAGTTGGGCAGCTCATATTTTAGTTACCACATTTTTATAGAGATAATTGTTTTAACAGTACTATTATTAATAAATTAATTTTTTAAATTTTATTATTATAGTTTGAGAATTTTTTAAATAATTGGATCACACAAGGTTTCTAGTCAATTCCTCAATCTAACTAAAATTTTCGCTGGATAAAGGTGTTGACTGAAGTTGTAATAATATCATTTAACCAAGATATATACAACACCTGCAAAAATTACATATTAGAGAATTGAAAGGCATATTTAAGCTTATATTTACTATAAATAGCTGATGAAGCTCTTCTGTGATTGAAAATCATAGTGACGACTCTCAGAAATATACATGCTACCAGTTCTTCTTTGTTTGGGAATTTTATTTCACCTTGCTTAAAGAAGATAACTTTAGCATACCATTAACATTGGTCAATAAGTGCATTTCTTAAGTAAAGCTCCAATTCGTATAATAACAGCTTGATAGGAGCCGCTAACATCAAAGCTGATTAGTTTTTAAGCGAATTCCATGGTGGACATAGCAACCATAACAGCTCTCGTTGTTATCCACAAAATAAAAAAAAAAGAATCGTTTTGTAAAACTGCTACGATGCAGAAAATACATGATCATCTGGAATGGTACAATTGGCTGAGTTATAGAATTTACAAGTTGTTATGACCATGCGTCCAACGTTGAAACGCCAACGAATGAAAGCACCAGCTTCACTGTTGTAAAAATACAATCGCTCAGGACATATTTCTCAATCAGATGCCAATCTCGAATTTTACCTTCTAAATAATAAAAGATAAATTTTAATCGGTTAAGTCAGAATTCTTATTTTTACCATTTTACAGGGCGCAACTTGATCTTTCCCTCGCATTAACCGAGAAAATTTGTTGTATTTAGTGAACAAAAGCGATGTACAAATGTGGTAACCGAATAGAGGGGCTTCCTTAAAGATGGTATTCATTTACATAACAGTTTCATGTACCTACTGAAACTTTTCGCAAGTTTAGGTCACCGGAAGAATGTCAGTTTTTCGGATTGCTCTACAGTCTAGAGCAAGTTGTCAAGAATCTAGACAGTACTCTTCCTTCGGAAACGTTCTATTTTCTTAAATCTGTTAGAATGAGCCGTATTCCAATTGTTTTTGTTTTTTTACTTTTCACTAGTAAACCATTATAAATTTTTGGTCACTGGTTATATCCCCTACGAAGGAGCCATTTTTGTGACATAATTTACCCTCATATTTTTCTATAAATCAAACAAATTCAAATTTCCTGTCATCATGTACGTAATTGATTACCCACTTATTCTCTACGCCTTAATTTAATGCAACAGTTATGACGTATTTATTGCATGAACACTAATTACCTCGTTTGCCTGAGTGTCTAAAAATTTGTCGGTAGATATATTAATTACAGTAGAACTCATTATTCGAATCTGGATCTATTCGGATGATTGGAATTTTCAAGAAAAAGGGTCTATTTTAATTAAATATTGTATGTTGTAAGTGGGAGAAAAAAGCAATATATTTTTTTAAAACAAAGAATTTAATGAAAAAGCAACACTTTCACATGTTAAGCTATTTACGAGTGCTGCCCATTAATGCTATATATATACACGGTGCTGTAAATGAAAGCTTACTGAATATCTCTGTCAGAGTAAGTTGTTTCACTGCCTTCATTCGTTTTCAGGCAGCCAAGTCGTGCAATCACTTGATAGAAAGTATTTGCATGTGGTCACACTCGGTATGATGCTTTATCCATTTCAAAACAGTTTCAAAGCTGGTAAATGCTTGACTATCTAATGGTCCCGTGTCTACCTTAACTTTGACATTAAGGTTCATCTTCTTACTCAACACTTTGAATAAGTTTACCATCATTTTGAAATCTGGAGTATCAGTCATAATCCAATCTAATATATCTTCAGCACTAACTTCTGAACATCCAGAAATTTTCAGAAGAATGTTTGTTTTGTTTTTTTTTTTTTTTTAAATTCCTCAAGAGAAACGTCTGATTCTAATCTTCCCTCTTCTTTTACCTTTCTTCTTCTTCTTCTTCTTCTTCGAGTTGGGTTTGTATGTCATTGAGCACCTCTGCTTTTATCAGCATTTTGTACTGTTAACTCCAAACCCAATGTTTTTTAGTTCCATTTGCTCGGATCACCCACTTTATTAATAAAGTCTGATAACCCTTTAATGGAATCTAGGTGTAACTCTCTAGTATGGATGATGCCTAAAGAGGTTAATCTAGGGAGGGCAAGAGCCTCGCATTCATAAATGATATGCTTGGCCGTTTCCTCTTGCATATGACATTTCCTGCAGATAGGATCTTGCTGAAACAGTCCCATTTTATGGAGATGTTTTCTGAAATAGTAGTGCCCAGTTATGAAGCCTACGATTAAACGTATCTTCTGCCTAGAGCATCTAAGAATTTCATAGGAAATCCTCGCTGATGACCTACAAATCATACCTTTAGCGTGGGTTTGACCAGGAGATTTGAGCCAAGCTTCATACATCTTCCGTTTTTCCCATCTGCGAACATTGGTTTTTGCGGTCTTCAAATTGATCCCACAAAAAGGTTCTGGACCAATGGGAACAAAAGACGATCCTTGTTTAGCAAGCTCATCAGCCTTTTCATTGCCTTCGATACCTTTATGCCCTGGCACCCATACAAGGATCACCCTGTTTCTAGTTGCCAGTTCTGTAAGAAGGTTTCTACACTCCAGAATCATTTTAGATTTGATTTCGAAGGAATTAAGCGCTTTTAAAGCGGCTTGACTGTCACTGAAAAAGAGAATCCGCTTATCGTAGTAGCCCTTCTTCATATTCAGTCGCAGACAGTGGATAATGGCCAAAACTTCTGCCTGGAAGACCGAAGCGTATCGCCCAAGGCTTACAGACAAGCTGATTCTTGGTGACACGCCACAAACTCCCAGACCTCAGAGGCTGTTCTTCAGTGATCCATCTGTGTACCAGATTAGATCTCCTGTTTTAGTTCCAAACATGTTGTTATCCCATTCCTCTCTAGTTGGAAAAACTACATCAAATGTCTTGTCAAACATGTATGTTTTTTCCATGATGTCAGATGGCATCAGAAAAGTAGGGTCTTGAAATTTCCTGGTGATGCCCTTGTGCCCTTTGGCAACAGGCTGGTCATACCAGTGGTTTTGCAGCTTCATTCTATATGCATTCAATCTTGCAACGCTGCATATGAAGATGTCCAAGGGAGTCAGATCCAACACAACCTCCAATGCTCTGGTTGGCGTGGTGGAGATTGCTCCTGTGATGCAGAGACAGGCTAGTCTTTGTAGACTCCTCAATCTGTCAATCACAGTCTTCTGTTCCACCTTATGCCACCAGATCACACAGGCATATGTGAAAATGGGCCTGACAAAAGCTGTGTACATCCATAACATCAGTTTTGGATGTAAACCCCAGTTCTTACCAAGCATTCGCCTGCAAATCACAATGCTTTTCTTTGCTCGGTTGATCCTATCATCAATGTGCTTATTCCAGGTGAGTTTCTGGTCTAAATAGATGCCCAGATACTTCACCTCTGAAGCCACATTGATTTCAACATCAAAAAGTCTTGGTATGAAAAAACCTTTCCGTTTCTTTTTGCGTGTAAAAGGTACGAGGTAGGTTTTCTGAGGATTAACCATCAGGTCCCTATCCTTGCACCATTGACCTACATAACTTAGAGCATCCTGCATGAGATGACAAGTTATGTCAAAATCTTTACCAAGGATAAGGATGACAATGTCATCAGCATATCCCTGCGTATAATAACCCTTATCATTTAGATGTTTTATAAGGCTATTTACAACTAGGTTCCAAAGTAATGGTGACAGAACACCTCCTTGAGGACAACCTCTAGTAGTCTTTTTTTCAAATGATTCACCGAAGATGTTCATTTGTATATATCTATCCGAAATTAAGGCCTCAATCCAAGTACACAGGGTTTGATTAATCCCTGCCCCTCTAAGTGCATTGAGGATGGATGGATGGGAAGTATTATCAAAAGCACCCTGGATGTCGAGGAAAGTTGCCAAGGCAATATCCTTTTGATCCAGAGTGGCTTCAATCTTGGAAACTAGCTGATGTAGAGCAGTCTCTGTAGATTTACCAGGTTGATAGGCAAATTGAAGAGCATGCAAGGGACTATTTCTACCCAAGTAATCTCTAATATGCCGATCAATGATTTTCTCCATAATTTTAAGAAAGAATGAAGAAAGACTGATTGGTCTGTATGACTTGGCCTGGTCATAAGTGTCCTTGCCAGGTTTTGGAATGAAGACTATCCTAGTCTTTTGCCATGTCTTTGGTATATATCCCAGGGCCAAACTAGTTCTATACATTCTAGTTAGCATTGGTATGACAACCTTTTCTGCCTTCTGGATCATGATGGGCATAACTCCATCAGGCCCAGGGCATTTTAGAGGTTTAAAGGCGAAAATTGCCCATTTAACAATGTTGTAGTTTATGATATTTTTAGCAATGGTCCATTGATTGCTATTGACTCTTTGCAAAGAGCCAATGCAATGTTCCCCTTCGTTGCTATAAATATCTCTAGCTCCCGGGAAGTGAGTCCTGGTCATAATTTCCATAACCCCTTTTCCGGAAGCAGCAAAATTACCCTCCTCGTCTTTTAGGGTACCAACCAAAATAGGTTCATCCCTTTTAAGGAGTTTCTGGAGTCTAGCTCCTTCAGAAATAGAATCTATCTCGTCACAGAACTTTCTCCAGGAGTTAATCTTGCTTTTTCTAACAAGTTTGTTATAATTAGTGAGGGCCCTTTTATAGTTCTCCCATTCACCATTTTTCTTAGCTTTGTTAAAAAGTTTTCTAACATTTGCTCTTTCGGCAGCTAGAGAGTCATTCCACCAAGGGCATTGGAGTTTAGCTCTTCTAGTGCGAATGGGGCAATTGTTATGATAAGAATCTAGAATACTTCTCTGTAGGAGATCTGCTGTAACTTCTAGATCGTAGTTGTCTCTAATAGGTCTGTTACCGAGCTCAATCAACCCAGTCAGTTCTTCTTGGAATTTCTTCCAGTCCGTCCTAACCGGGTCTCTGAATATACGATCCAGACACACATTAGAGTGAATTTCAAAATGGATGTTTTGATGATCTGAACCAGATATCAGCAGGAGCAGGTTTATCATCAGCAGGAGCAGGTTTATCAAGTACTTTAGCCTGCACATGGTGAAGGCCAATATAAAACCTATATCCCCTTACACGAAGAGTGGCAGCATCTAATTCAGGCACACCAAGAACGATGGTCCGCCCAGATGGGTCGTTCTTAATGTTAAGAATGTTCCACTCCAATGGAGTGACCCCACCGTTCTGAGCCTCGATTTTTCTCAGGAGCTCTTTAGGTTCCAGTTCATTACAGATTTTTGGCAGTTTTGCAATTATCTTAGTGGTTCTGACAAGTTTCCTTGCCTCACCCACCAAGAGTTTATGTTCTTGCCAAGGGCTTATATCATTGACATTTTGTTCCAGCCACTTTGAGCTCTCCAGATCTGCACAATTGATAATAAGAGCCCCGTTTTCAAGTTTACAGGATAGGAAGGTTGGGGCAAAGCCCTCCTCATTCCTTCCTATTTTCCTGGTTATCAAGAGTTCCAGGTCATAGGCCTGTTTCTCTGTTAACCGTTTTTCCGGATGACCTTCTAAGAGCACGGCCATCTTGATCGCCGTGAGAGCCGCCCTGTAAGTAAATCCCTCAGGTCCTTCTCTCTTGGCAGCCTTTCCAACCTTGCCCTGGTTCATCCGATTGGCAGGACGCTTCTCGCCTTTGGTTGCCTTGGGTTTTTCAACCCAAGTCCCCTCAGCGATTTTGCGCTCCTTCACCAGCCTCTTTTTCTGTGCACCAGATATTCTCTTTTAAGCTTGATTCTGGTCAGAGAGTCAGTCATGCTAGAGATAGCTTCCTGACTCTCACCAGAAGAAGATGGTTTGGAGGTCATTCCTACCTCCTGTGAAGGTTTCATTGCTACCCCTTCATTAGATTGTCTCTGAGTTACCTTGTCTTTTTCAGAAAGGTCTGCCTCAGAAGTTTCTCCTGCAAAAGCAGAAATGTTTGTTATTTTCAATGTCTTTTCAGCCATATAATAACAGTAAAAATCTCAGGTAATATGACAGTCCACCCAGCATTGCCTGAGATACTGGGCAAGGCAAATTACTCTAGAAGTTCGCCAGGCAACTAGAGGCTCCGTTAAGACACCAATACCGCGGTGCCAATTAGCCCTAGGCACGGAACGCATAACACCAGGGTTTACGGGAGCTGGTTCGCGGCCTCTTATTCAATATTCGAGGCTATCCTGTTATTTCTACAGGACTTTCGGCGATCCACCACCTGCCGACGCGCCTGGTGGCTAGCTCAAGCCCCAGAGGGGTACGCATACCCCCTGGTACCAGGAAACTTTACCTTTCCTTTTCCTTGAGCCTTTTCCTTTTTCTCATTTTCCGTCTCTTCTTCAGTCTAATTTATTTTTTTGAAATTCTGAAAGCGATTTTGACAAACGGATTACGGATGGAGTTCTACTGTACTCTCAAAAGCTTTAAATCGTGGCTTCGTTAAGTCATTTCGAAAATTTATTTAAATACAACTGAATAAAATTTTCGTTTTAACATTTAACCCCTTCAAGCTTTAAATACTATGTGATGGTGTATTTACATCAGAAGCGCTATCTCTAATTACTTTTAGCACATTCATTAAGAATAGACTGATATTTTTGTATTGAAATATCTTTCAAAACTAACATTACGTCTGTTTTTTTTTTTTTTTCAATTTCAATAAAAACATAGGGATGAGATTTTATGAAAACAAACAGCATATAAGTGAAAATAGGGAATGTCTTCTATCATCTAAAGTGAACAGTATTCTTATTCATTCGTTAATGGTTCTTTTAATGTACTAAGCTGTTATAAAATGTTCTTTTAATATTTTTTCGATATCCTAAAATAAAGTCTCCCCTTTTCAGATCATAAAGACTAAATTCAATGCTTAGATGGGAAATGATTGGAATAGTAAACGAGATGCATACATAAGTTAACGATCCATATAAATAGCCTTGAATTTTAGCCATCGGTAATAAAACTAAAGAATATTCTTAGTTATTCTCGCACATCATGGCTTAAAGTGGAACTTCTAAAAAAATAGTAATAGATCTATTAAAACTGCACGAAATATGAAAAAACAAGTCTGTGACAAAATAATTTATATATAAGCATAAAACTATTACATATTTTTTAATGTACGCTGGGACTAAGAATTACTATAATGATGTCTTAAAATGGTTTTCTTTTATTGATTATAAAGGGGATTGATTATAAAGGGAACTTACAACTCGAGAAAAAGATAATTATCTCATACACTTTTGCTTTAAAAGAAAATTCAAATTACTGTTGAAAATTATAAGAGTATTTTTTCTTTACCTCAAAGACATACGGCTTGTTTTTATTTCAGAATCAATGTATCATGAAAACAAATTAATCAATGATTCGAGTGGTAAATATACTGCACTAACTGAGGTGAGTTCAATATTTCGCCCAGTTCAAAATCGTCATGAATATATATACATTGTATATTCTTCTCGTTCTATATTCGGTTATACATGTTGTATATTTGTTGGAATTCTTGTGTAGTGAACAGGAAAAAAAGTTCAAGTGTAGAAATTTTGTCACTTGACAATCATTAAAATTTTGAGTTTTGTTTTTAGCTGCCAAATACACAGTTGAAATGCACTTAAGTAAATTAACATAAAAAAAAGAATGTCTTAAGGCCTGAAATTATTATATTTTTGAATTATTCTTATACGTTAGAATACTCAGATAATTTTACAAAAATTATCTATTTTCTGTAATGAATGGAATTCTAGAATTAGATACATTTCTAGAACTGAGGAGCGAGGAGTTTTCTGATTTAATATTTACATTTTTAATCTTATAAGATATGTGGCTAATATTTAAATATTTTTTTGAAAAGTAAAATTAGTAACATTATCTCTAGTCCATGAAAATAAATTGTCACTTTTCTTATTTTATACATGGAAATTATTCAATAAATGTGTTAGGAAATAAATCTGGCAATTATAAAGTAAATAAAAAAATTGTCTTTAAGGAAAAGATTATTCATATTTTTATGTCTTTGTAAATTTATGTTTTAATAGTTAAAACTTGATTAAAATTTACTTGATTATTATGATAAATTATTGTAAAAAATTATGCATTAAATTATATTTTCTTATGCGAACAAAAATTTGAATCTTAAAATTATGACTGATATACACTGCCACCTATGACATTCAAAATATAAAAAAAAACATGCTAAGATATTATTCAATTTATCATTCTTATGCCTATATTTAATGTATAAAATCATTGTAAGTGATTATAGGCTTTTACCTGAAAAAATATCATAAAATGAAGCACAATCAAACAAAATAAAAGTGAAGAATATAAGAAATCCGAGGTAAATCCTGTTTCAAAATCCGTGTAATGTATTACAAAACCGTAAAAATAAATTTTTTTTAATTAAAAAATATATTCTAATTTTAAAAGAGCTAAATTTCAATATTTATTTAGAAGATGCTGTTGTGGTTGTTGTCGTGTGACAAGTGCAAAATGAAAAAAAAGGAAAGGTAAAAAAAGACAAGTCATATGGGACCAAAGGCATGGAGCACTGCCCTGGCAACATCTTCAGCTTTTTCGGGTGTCATGGCAGCAGTTGGGATCGATGCTGAAGAGGGTCGAGGGAACAGAGATGCCTCGGATCCAGTGGAACTCTTGTGCAGTGCCTGCATTCTGCATATGTTCTAGATACGTCGGGGATGATTTTCAAACCCCTCATGTGTCCTGTCCTCATTCTGTTGATGATAGAAGTGATACCACGGTCATGATTAAGCTCCAGTAGGCACCATTTTTTCCGGAGTCCCCCGCAGAGCTGATGCCTTATTTAGAAGATATATACCAGTAAATAAAAAAATAAATAAATTTTTTAACGAACAAGATATTTCAACACTGCTTATTCTGTTTCTAATAGTTAAAAGTTCAAAATAATTTACCATTTTATTATGGGAACTTAATTTCCTGTTGGAAATTAATCAAACTATGATTATATAAAGAAAATATCTTTTTAAAGAAGAGAACTTAATAAATAAGCGTCATAACTGATACGCAAATTGTTTATAATTTCCAAAATTAAATTATAATAAGTTAAAAAATAAATTAAAAAATAAGTTAAAAATATATATGGCCCTTTTATAGTTTTCATTTTTCTCGTGACCAAAAAGTAGTGCGATCAATACTCAATAGGATATGGTTTAAACAGGAGCCCGTAAGCGTTATATACTTTATCTTAATTATCTTTCATCTTTAAAAAATAAGAAAGTTAATTGATGGAAAAAATGAATTTTACTAAAAAAAGTTACAGTAAATTCTATGAGACTGACTCTAATTGATGATCTGATGTAATGAAATGTTTTTACTGATTATCATAACGTGTAGTTATTTTGCTGGCCATCAACAAAAGGTCGGAAGGGAATCATAACTTTAGGGCACCATTTAGAAATGGAGAAGCTACATTAAAGAATCTGTTCTGGTAAACTCCAAAGATTCCGTGGCCTGTTCTGACTTGGTTGAAGAAAAAATCTGCTATTATTCTTTTTTCTATAATTTTTGTGCATATTTTATGTAGTCGTCTAGTTTTGTCTGAATTGTCCCATATATGTTGCCATTGTTGTAATACATATTTATTTGCTATTGTTTTCAACTGTTGTTTGGGTATAGAACTATACGGTTAACTTTATTTGCTTTGGTTTCCTTTTTTGCTTCTAAGTCTGCCAGCTCATTTAATTCTATTCCCCTATGAGCTTTCACCCAATGAAGGGTGAAATTATTTTTATTATAATAAATGAGTTTTAATATTTTAGCTATTGTAGTACTATCTTGCTTGTTGGATTTGATTGTGAATCAGAGTGGATGTGACACATATTAATTTTATATTTGAGAGTGTATTCAATGGCAGTTAAGACTGCTAGGGCTTCAGCTTCGTAGACAGTGGCCTGATCATTTAGTTTAATTCGAACGATATCTATTATAGTATTATTATGTCCAATTATAACTGCTGCTCCAACTCTGTCATTTATTGTTGATCCATCAGTGAAAGCATAATAATCTTGCATATTGATTTGTTCTGTCCAAGTGACGGATTCTTTTTACCAAGGAGGGTTCCATATTGTTTGTCTTGTCTAGGTATTTTCCTTTGTAAGTTCCAAATTTTCTATTTTAATATGTAAGCCTTGATTATTTATTAAATATTTTTGTTTGTTTATATTGGCCAGTAAATCAATTGGTGGACTGCCCGTCAATATTTTTAATGCTTCCGTGGAAACTGTACTCTGTGATTTGAATATTTTAAGCAGTGGAATTCTTTGAATCTGATTTAATTTTGTATTTATCTTGGCTGTGTTTTTGTACCAGGCTGGACTTGCATAGAGAATCATTTTTTCAATTGCTGTTTTGTATATTATTTTGGTTATCTGATGTTTTAGTCTCCAAGTTATTTTGGATAATCTTATTAGTTTGTTCATAAAATTATATAATTTTTCTTGTAAAATATTAAGATTCTCCATCCAGTTTAGTCTTGAGTCTATTGTTATGCCGAGATATTTGATGTTTGGTACATATTTGATATTGTTTTCCTTTTTTTGTAGTTTAGTTCTTCTATTTATATCCTTTTTGATTGTAAATATTGTATAACAGCACTTGTTAATACTTAATTTTAAATTATATCTATTGACCCATTTCTCTGTTATTTTGATTGGTTCTATTGATATATTTGAAAATTTACAGTATGTTTTGTCTTTTAGTAGAATTATAATATTGTCCGCATATATGCCTGACAATATATGTTATCTTTAAATTTCTCTTTGAGTAACTCATTAACAATTAAGTTTCCAGAGTAGTGGACTAAGTGATGAGCCCTGAGGTACTCCAATATTATGTGTCATGGGTTTTAGTTCCGAGTTAAGATAACATCTATCTTGTAAGAAAGTATAGTTTTATATAAGTTTTTATTTAGGTTACACAGTTGTTTAAAATTTTCATAATGTCATTTTCTCTGATTGAATTGAAAGCATCTTTTATATCAAGTGATATTAAGCAGGCATATAATTTATTTTTCTTGTTATCATTTATCTTGGTTATTATTTCATAAATTGCGTCATCAGTGCTTTTTCCTTTTGTGAAACCATATTGTTGCTTGCTTAAGTATAATTGTGATTCCAGAGCATATGTAAGTCTGTTTAATATAATTTTATCAAATATTTTCCCAAATATTGATAACAAACAGACTGGTCTATATGATTCTTTTTTTCTAAGTCTTTGCCTTCTTTCGGGATTAATACAACTTTTGCAATCTTCCAAATTTTCGGAAATGTACATTTATGCCAGCATTTGTTTAAAATTTTTTGAAACCATTTTTTATCAATATAAAAAAGTTCTTTGTAAATATCCAGTTCTATGTTATTATATCCGGGAGCTTTTCCTATTTGCATTTCATTTATAGCTGCTTCGATTTCTTGTATGGTTATATCCTGATCACATATATTATTGTATTGTTGTCAAGATTGTTCTAAGATCTCGTAGGGAAAGTTATATTTTAAAATCTCATCCTTTGCTTCCGATATGCTGTTGGTATATGTTCCATTTTCTAATTTTATCATGCTTATGGTAGTATATTTTATATTCTGCTTATTGTTTTATAATGTTTTCCAAAAGTATTTTCAATTGTAATAGACCCCAGATATTCTCTGAAGGCGTTTTGTTTAGTAATTATAATATTTTTCCTGTAAAGTGCTTCTATTTTATACATAATTTTGTATTTTTGCCTTTGCTTCAAATCTATTTCTTTTTGATATCTTCTACGTAGGGCTCTGATTCTTGATCTTATGATTAGTTAAGTCTTGTGTCCACCAGTAATTTCATTTCCTTGTATATTTTTTGGGTTTCTTTTTACTTTTTAAGCAAATATTATATAACTTTTCTTCTATGGTTTCCACTCTACATCATTTATTTCTAAGTTTTCTATTTTTTATGCACATATCTTTAATAAGATCTTTTAGTTGTTGTTTCAAAATTATCAAATTAAGAGTGGTTTTGTTCATTTTTAATTCTCTTATGATTTTGTAACTATTTAATTTTAGATTACATGTCATAATATTGTGGTCACTTGCTACAAAATCATCCCTTATTGTCCAGTCGATTATTACTTCTCTTTTTAAATTTTTGGTTATTAACAGATCTATCCAGTTGATTCCCAGTGAACTATTGAATGTTGGTTTGCTATTTGAGTCGTTTTCTATTATTAAATCATGTTTAAAAGCGAAGTCTATTACTTTTTGGCCTCTTATATCCGTGTTTCTTGGGCTCTACATTGAAGATTTGGCGTTAAAATCACCAAATATTGTACACATATTATGGCTATTGGTTACTATTATTGGTTCAAGTATATCTAGAGTTGTTTGTATATCTTATGAAGAGGTGGACTATACAATGAGCATACATTTAGATTAATATCTAATGTTTTTATTTTAATTATTACAATTTCATTTTGTTCTGTGATTATTGTCTGCTTCTATACCTTTTTGAGTAATATGGCTGCTTTGGGTTGTGAAGTTCCAATTATTTGATATTGATTTGGTATATCGGTTATTTTATTTCTGTTTACATATGGATCATTAATCGAAGCAATATTTATTTCATTTGTTGTTAGTTCTTGGGCTATTGACAAGTTTGCTGCACGACAATGGTTTAAATTTATGTGTAGGAACCTAATACCTTTATGATTATTTTTATGTTCCATAATCTATTTTTGAGATAATGTTGTTAAGTTCTCTTTCATATATTATTCATATTTTGTCTTTAGCTCCATGATCTGTATTATATTTTGTTTTATATCTTTCATTATGTTCTAAACAATTGCAGCATTTTATTTCATTTTCACAGTTTATTTCTTCATGTTGCTGGACCGCATCTTCCACATCTTTCTGTGTTTTGGCATACTTTTGCAAAGTGACTGTATTTTAAACATTTGTAACATTGTACTATTTTTAAATATTCTCTAAATTTTACAGATGTCCATCCCACGTAAAGCCTTTTATTGTCTTTTATTTTAGGGTAATCTCTGCTGTCAATGGTCAGAACCCAATTATACCCATATTTGCCAGTAAATTTATATATTGCTTCGAATCCAAAATCTTCTTCTAGATTATTTTGTTTTATTATCATCTGTGCGCTATTTCATCTTTTTCTATCTCTTTATCAACTTCATATAGTATAATTCTTGGTTTTCTTTTAGTTGCTTTCATAATTCCCCCTCTTTGTAGTGACTTTTAATTTCTTTTATTATCGTTTCCATATCTTCTGCTGTATCAGTTTCCATCCCACCTTTTCTGATTGCTCGAGTTTTGTTTATATTAACTTTAACCTTTGCCGGGGATCTATTATTTTCTTTACTAATTTTCTTGTGTCTTCCGATATTTTACCTTCTTTGTTTGGATATACTATTAAAACATTATTTTTTCTCTGTCTTGATCTTTCTCTATTATGCTTTGTTTGAGATTGTTGTTTGACGGATTGGTCTACAACATTAGCCTGCTGAACCATAGCTGCGTATGTTTTTGTTATTTTTATTTGACCTTTAAGGAAAGATATTTCCTGTAATAGATCCACAATTATTTTCATTTCATTTATTATTGTCTCCAATTCCGTCTCTCATTTTTGCGTGAGCCGGAAGTGTAAGTTTACTATCAGCAATGATAGTTTGTAAATCCTTTTCCAAATCAAAGATAGCGTTTAATTTCTCATTCGTTTTCTGAAAATCCATACTTGTGGTAAAAGTGTCCCCATCTTGGAGGGACGGTACTTCCGCCATGGTTGGTGTTAAGTTGCTAAACTCTTTAGCACACTTCATCAACAAAATTTATAAATAATAATGTAAACAAAAATTGGCACACTTGACCAAATTATTTTTTAAAAATTTTTTTTAATAAAATGAGAACAATAAAGCAGTGACCCCTCCACTTACGTTAGCCACCGATGTTTTTGGTGTTACTAGGAGCCACCAACGCAGAGGTGTAGGTCGGAGTGGTAAAAGAGATTTGAATTACAATAGAACTAATTGACATGAATCTAGTTTTGACCCTCTTTCTCGGAATAGACTATAGGCCATTATCCCGGGAATGACAATATATAATGAAATTTCCAAATCTCTTGGGATTGGCTCCCTAGAAAGTTGGGTAAATCGGTTTAAATTTTGTAGGCAAGTTAAAGTTTCCACAAATTATGCTCTGACTTTAAACATTTTTTTAAATTAATAACTTCAATGTGGCAGATTCTTCTGCGCATTTTTTATTGTTATAATTTGTCGTTATTTATAAAATAATTTTTCCTTCGAGTACATGCATTGCATATATCTAATCGTATCTCTTAAAACTATTTTTTTGTCTTCGTTCAAAATTTTAGCGAAATAAATAGAGAAAATTTTTTTTATCAATATGAAATTTTTGATACATTAGCTATTAGCAATGATCACTTGTAATTATCTAATTTGGTACTGCCGAGTTGGCAGCCGAATGGTAAGCGCCCTTACCTTCGGTTCAACAATTCGTGGGTTCGAATCCCACCATGGGTATGGATGTTTGTATTAGTTCAAATTGTGCAAAAAATGACCGTTGAGTGACAAACAAACTAAACAAATTATAAACTAATTTGGTACTAATGAATTTTAAAATTGATATTTTTTAAGAAAATATCTTCACAAAAGATGTACGTAATTTCAGTAAAATACATATTACAGATTCATGTAAAAAACAATTTTTCCTAAATTTTTATTGATGAGAAAAGAATTTCTTTGCTGACTTCAATTTATTTTTAAGGCAAAGTGTTGTAAGTAATAGTTTTATAATTTCAAATATAATAACTTTGAACTTTGAAATGATATTTTTATGTTCAAACTGCTGAAATAAAAGTTAATCTCTTTTACATTATTTTTTCTATGAAATTTAAATTTCATTTTAATGTTCCGTGTATTTGTTAGTCATTTTTACACACAAATAAGACATTTATTAAAATCCCGTAAATGAAACATTTAGCATAAATAAACCATTCATTTTTAAGAGAATTTTTATCAGTTTATATTCATTTAATTAATTTGAATTGACACATTGGAAACCTCGAATAATAATCTATTTTTTTTTGCGTAATTTTGCTTAACAATCTAAAATAAAGATTTTCGGCATTTAAAAAAAATTGTTATTGAATGCATAATATGCTAAATTTTTTAAACAGAAATAATTTCATTTTTCTGTTACAACCCTATTACTTTAAAATTCTTATAACTCTGATACTTTTTTAAACTTTGATTTCCCTCATATATATAAAATTTTATATACAATGGTATTGAATATTTATTGTTTTACAATGGAAGAATAAGATTAACACATTACTTTTAACTTTTAAACTTTCAATAATAGCGTGTTTTAGGTTACGTAAATTTTGTATAACATAATCTATGAATTTTTGAAGAAAATGTACTTTGATTTTTTCTCTTAATACAATTTCATTTAAAAACAAAATATGCTATTAGAATAATGCATATTAAAATTCATAAAATAACAGAAAATTTCGTTTATTAACTGCAAAAATATAATTTTCTTGAGCTCAAACTATCTTGTTATTTTTTTAAGCTATAGAAAATTAAACTTCAATATTTAAATTCTGAAAATTAAATTAATTTCTGATATAAAAATAAACACTGATATTAATTCTATGACAATAATTAAAATATGACTTAAAATAAAAAGGAGGAAAACAAAAAACACATTTGGGTAGCTTTTAATTCAAAAAATTATACTGTAGCTTATTTCAGTAATCCAAAGTAATGAGAAAAATCATGACAACAAAATATTTGTTTTTATAATACCAAAATCTGAATTGATGTAATCTGGAAAAAACAAATAATATAACAAATAGAGTTTCATTTGTCTAAAAGGACGAGAAAGACGTAAAGTATGATAAATGTCAACCTTAAGCTCCCCACTTGTATTAAGGAGATTTCTGTCTTCTTCTAAACATGGACACATTAATCTCCTTATCTTTAATTAACTTTGTTGCGAATTGGTATCGAAAATTTTGTATATTCCATTCTATAAAACTTAAAAAAATATATCGCAAGTGAAATTATGAGTTTAAAATTAAAAAGCAAATGCCCTTCTAATAAAAACGTCAATATCCAAATTATTTAATAAAGCTAAATTCATATCTATACACTTTTACTAGTTCATTTTTTAGTTTGAAAATTTACTACTAATTCCTCACAGGAAGATTTAAGCTTTTATGAAAAGAAAAGTTTTTCAATCTAGATTTCCTATGAAGTTCTTTAAATTTTTTTTTTTTAAACTGAAAGTATTAAATTTAGAAAAAAATTGTCTTAAATTGTATAGGAATGCAAATAAAATAATAAATGTTTCTTTTTTAAATTTAACAATAAGTTGACGACGGAATAATGAATGAAAATACCTTCTAAGGATAATGATTTAACCAGAAAAATAACGTTAGATAAATGTTGATGTTTTAATCTATAGTGTGCTCGAATTAAGATGCTGTCGGTCCCTTTGAGATCTCAATAAATTGAGCCTTCTGTTATTAATCAGATACGGTCGGAAGGAATCCCTCAAGATTTGTAAGTCTATTAATAAAACGGGTGGTAAAAGTCATAAGAGAATAAGAAATAATGAAGATGTTCATTAAATTAATGGATTGCATATCTTTGGCGCAGTACTTAATATTTCCATGATTAATTTGCTAATTGGTTGAATAAATGTTTCAACACCATTAGTCCTAAGGTCATTTCTGACGTATAAAATGCTCTTTATGGTTTATAAGGAAAATTTGTTTGAAGGAATATTTGCAGTTGTTTCTGGTTAATTATAATTAATACTGTGATCAAATATTTTATTGAGAGCTTTCTTAAATTAATCAAAATAAGCTTCATGTAGCATGTTTTCGTTTAATTTCAAAATCAATAATTCATTTTTAGATTATAAAATTTGTATTTTATGTGTCCAGCGAATTTTGTCTGAAAATGAATTGAGAAAAGCTGCATGGAATGGAAGGACAATAACAGAATGTTAGTCAACGGCTAACTTAAAACATAGGCCATGTTTTATTTAAAAATTTTAGTTACAATGATTAGAATTAATTTTAATCGTTATTAACAGTTATTTGAACTCACTGTAAAGTTGTTTATACCGCAATGTATAAATTTTTGGAGCTTTGATAGCTTCTAAAATAGAAATATGTGGTTTTTTCTTATTTAAAACTGTCATTGATGGGTATTAGATGGAAGCAGAGAAAATTAGGTAGGAATCAGATTTACTTTTATTCTTGAATTTCCAGAGTATAAATTTTTAAAAATAATGATACTTGTTTTTTGAATTTTTGAAGAAATATTGTTTTTGCCGATTACCCAAACCGGTTTTTGATTTCTCCAATACGCCTACAATCGGACATGATTTGAAACACGGGTAAAAAGAAAGAGCCCCGAATTCAATGATTAATAACCTCATAATTAAAGATAATCTTAAAGAGCTCCACACCACATTTGATTTGTGCTTTGCCAATCTATATAATTGGTTTGGAACATTGTTTCGTAATACAAAACAGTGTTCCGAATCAATCTAAGTAAATGGTAAATATCAATAAAAAGTATATATTGTTATTCCTAATCGCTACTTTTTTTACTAAAAACTGGGCATACGTTTTCTTCTCAAAGTTACGGTAGTAATTACTATATCAATTAAAAAATGTTTACGCTTCTAAACATGGGGATTCCTTAGGAAACTCCTGTAAAAAAAGAAACTAACAATAGGAATCTTTAAAATATAAACTGTTACAACTCTGAAGGTAAATAAGATATGATTAACTAGAAAACAAAGCCTCAAATGGAGAATCTTGAGTTGTTTTGGAGCTATAAAATTTGAAAGACGGTACTGGTAGGTACATAAATGTAGTAACAAAATGAGAAAGTTGATCTTTTCGTGTAACAAACATCTTTTGATAGACATCTTGAGGGATTGCATGTAATGTATTGATATACGTATATAGTTTAAAAATGTTTCAAAGATAATCTAAGAATTCAGTCAGCAAGATTGAAACAAGATAAAATGATTCGCCGTTTTTAAGAAAGCTTGAAACCTTTTTTTCAGAAAAAGACTTTTCGTGGCAAATTACGAGATTGTATACATTGAGTACTCACTCTCGATCTTCATGTCAATGACTCTTGAATTCAATTCTCACTACAGGTAGGAATACACATGTTAGTAATCCATTTTACATAATTTACTTGGTCAAATTATCTCTCTCATACAAAACATTGATTGTGTAGCGGTAGATCGACAAACAAGCAATATTTTCTCCATGAATACGTGGAGCTAAGTTTGCAGTAAATCAAAATACTTGCATTGTTGTTATCTTATTAACTATTTGTATTCCAAAAATTTTTTAAAAGAGAACTATAAGATGTAATTGGATTTCATGTTTTCTTTAATGAACTAAACTGACCACAATGTGAATAATAAAATACATTATTTTAACAATTTATTTACTTTTTAAATTTTTTACAAATTTTAAATATTTTAACTGAATTTATTCTTTTACACAACAGCAGGAATTTCTTAAAGTTCTTTCGCCTAACATTAATATTAAATATTAAGTGAACAATAATTTTACCACAATCAGTGAATTTTTACTAGGGTTTTCATTTTAGAAGCTTGTATTTAAACGTCTTATGAAATTAATATAAGCAAATGGTACATTGAATGTAATAATGGAAGTTAATGTAATAAATTATGATTGTTCATACTATAAATTATTCAAAAATAATATAAACATTATGTAGAGTGTAATCACTTTGTAAATCGTACAGAACTCTGTTTGAACCTTGTACAGAACACTGTTTGAACCTTGTGCAGAACACTGTTTGAACCTTGTGCAGAACACTGTTTGAACCTTGTGCAGAACACTGTTTGAACCTTGTGCAGAACACTGTTTGAACCTTATACAGAACATTCTTTGAACCTTGTACAGAACTGTTTTAATAAGCAAAGTGGATAGAGTTGTTGGCGCAAGGTGAAAAACTTCAAGAGAATCTCTCTGTATTTAAAAGGGTACATTCCGTTTCTTCTCACTGAGGAGAATGCAGCTAGACTGACTCTGTTAGCTGATTACTCATACTCGCTAACTATTTACTATTTTAAGTTATCATTATATTTTAAAGTAAAATCTGCTACTATAGAAGACTGTGATGATGACATCAAGATCCAGGCCTTCTTCGATGCCATCCACAAAGCATGCGGGCAAGCATTCAGCCTGAAGATAAAGATACAAGACAAAACATCTCATGAGATTGAAAGACACAGAATTGCTCCAATCGAAAAGGTAACCCTTTCCAGATTAGAGCTCTTAGGAGATTTATCAGCTGCTCGCTTAACAAGTAAAATTAAAACTTAAATTGGATCTAAACAAGAAAGTAAAACAAGAAAACAACTTTTAAATCAATTCCTTGGACTGATTTAAAAGTTGTTTTGTTCTGAACAAAAAGAACTGGCAAACGCTGGAAAACCTTTGTTCAGAACAGATTGAATAAAATGTTAACTTTTATTGACCATTGCTCTTTGTATCACTGTCCTGGCAAGGAAAATCCCTCGAATTGTCACTCCCGAGGTAATAACACTGAAAATTTCTTAAATAATTCTTTATAGTGGAACGGCCCAGATATTTTTGCAATAAATTTATAAAGTTGATGAAATGCTTGCTGTAAATGAAAATTGCTACTAAACTTAAGAATCTCAATAATGTTAACTTATCTTAAAAAATCAAGAGACAATTTTATCTTATTTGTAAACTGTCATTTTTTAGTATTATATTGTATTAATTCTTAGTTTCGTACTTAGATTTATTAAGAATTTTAAGTATCCAAGCTGCAACATTACATGTGATTTAAAATCTAAAGAAATCAGAACAGCATAACTATTTTCTTTAATAATGTACAAAATTCAGAGTTCACTTTAGAGTTAGGCTCCTTGAAAAAGTCTGGTATGATATCCTACAAAAGTAAACGTGTTTTTTTATATCCCTTCAAAGATGATCAGAGATTACGTAGAGCTGGAGGTTCTTTACGACATTCTAGTATAAGTTACTCATATAAGCATCCCATACTGCTACCTTAGGTTATTTGGTTATTAAAATGTTTGGTTCTAGATAAAGAAGAAAATGTGCCAACAAATAAATGACATATGGGCATATAGGTTAAAGTATTTCCAGGATAAGATTTGAAAGTAAATGAAACTTATATTTACCTCTACCTTCCCATGTTGTTCCGTTATCTTCCCATGTTTACCTGAAAGAAAATTTAATCTTGTATTTTTAAATGAAGTGTTGCTAAACCGTGCTCGTTACTACTAATTCCCGAAACTGTAAAATTTATATAAGCTTTTTCTAGACATTTTTATAAAATTTGTCTTATTAATACTGATAGTTTTACTAATTTTATATGTACGTCAATAATAATAGTAAATATATTATATTGTTTTGTTTTTCATATTTAGTATGCTCCACACAAAAATGATATAAACATCATGTAGTGTAACCACTTTGTACTTTGTACAGAACTGTTTTGCAAGCAAGTAGGACCAAGATGTTGCCGCAAGGTGAGAAACTTCAAGAGCAGCGCCCTCTATGTAGATGAAGACATTCCATCTTTTAACACTGAAAGAATGCAGCTTTACTGCCTCTATCAGTTCACTACTTATACTCTCTTACTGTCAACTATTTTTTAATTGTTATTGTTTTTAAATAAAATATTAATGAAAATCTAAACAAGGTCCGTCGTTACACACATTATAACATCACAGACATTAGATTTATGAGCTAACAGAATTTTTTTTTATCATCTACTTTTTTGCTGCCATTAAGGGCCAAGCTGAAAATGATATTTATATTATTTGTACATTATTTCTATTTTTCCCCATGCGTTCATATAGTCATAACTACAATCTTATGTTTTAAAATTACGTATGTGATAAATAATAGCAGAATATTGTAGATTGTAGGAACATTATCCCTGCATGTCAATACCTTCTTCTTCTTGAGCAGGTAATTTCTATTACGTGATTGATTACTTAATACACTGTACATGCTTTTTCCTTTTGAATTTCACAGTGTATCATCGAGTTTTAAGGTATGTAATCTCTAAGGGAAATTTTGAATACTAGCGAGTTGATGAGTAATAGCATATGCTTTCTTACCTACATAATAAACGCATTTATTTTCGATCACTTGTTTATTGTATCACAGTTATTCACTTTACAGGTAACTAACGTAATTTCTCATGTGAGAAAATCTTGGTATGAACCATGCTTTATAAATTCCAGAATATTATGTTAGTAAATTATGCCATTGTAAAAACATTAGCGAAAAGTGTTAAAATTCTGTTACAACGAATTCTAGAAAGAACATAATGAAAGACAGTTTTTGACAGATTTACTAGATCTACATGTCTTTACTTTGATGATAAGTATAGTATTTTGCGAAGAACTAATCAACTTCGCCTTATTTGAATTTTTAAAGTTTGTATGAATCTACTATGGCTAAATATTTTTAATTATTATTCATGATATAGTTTTGAAAACTATATGGTATGATATACATATTTCAGTTTTACGTAGACGAAGGTATACTTTTAACAAGTTAACTTTTTTTTATTAAATGTGAAGAATTTCTCATGGGCAAATGCCAAGAATGTAGCCTTCAAGAGTAATTTTCCAAATAGCGGCTTAAATTACATGCTACAATGTCTGTGTTGTGGCTTATCCTCCAAATGTCTGACGAAGTCAGACAAGGTCCATCAAACCACTGACACTAAGGAAATCGAGGACCAAAAGGGAGGCTGAGTACATATCCTCTCTGAAAAGTCCCAAACAGTCCAGGATGTGATTAGGAGAAGCCTCTCAGTTTTATATTTAGAGCAGACCTCAAAAATTTCCGCCTATGAAATATATCAGACCCCTAGTGTGGCAACTTGCTAGTTTGGAATTGCAATTCTAGAGGATCTGAACAATTGAGGGCGAATGAAGAGCCAGGTTCTTTGCCCGCATACCAGTGTGATGGCAGGAAGGAATACTCAATTCTTTCGAAATTTCAGAATTAACAATGGACTGATGTTCTAAAAAGGCAAGGGTTGAAGAGGAAGGATTATCATGCTAACAGCCCTCATTGGCCCATCTGTCCACCTGCTCATTACCGTATATATCTACATGAGAAGAAAACCATTGAAAATAAGCTTCATAGGATTCCGAAATGAATTTGAGACGGATAGAATTGCTAGTTTGATCTCTGATTGCAATTCAGTTGTGGAGGTGGTGCTGTTAGCTTCTACTGCCCGAAAGGATCCATAAAATCACTTTCATTAAGAATAGATTCAAGACCTTGTTCAATTCCTATTAATTCCCTTTTGAAGACCGAAGATGAATCATGGTTTCGAAGGCTGAGAGATGTCTGTAAAGAAGTGAACTTGATGCAGAATATAATAAAACTGATCTGTAAAAGGCATCAATGCCCCACAGAAAATAAAGAACCTTTTATATACATAAAAAAATAAGTTGTAACAAAAACAAAATGACTATAAATTATATATTTACAACATTTTTTGCAACAAAAAATAAGTTGTAAAAAGGCACAAAATTTCAGTTTCATATTTGGGTCTTTGAATTATGCCTTGTTGCGCTAAGAAGAAGACCATTTCTCATTTTGCAATGAATAAATAAGGAATGTTTTAACAATGCATCAGACATTAATATCATTCAAAATATCCTCAAATTAAATGCATAAGAATCATGAAGAATTGAGCTTTAAAGTTTATTTGCAATTACCTTCAAATAGAATTATTGTTCAATATACTTCTAATGACTGAATAATTTACTGTTAAGCGATACCCCTTATATCTGGTATTTGTATTTAGTATCATCCCATTTAGTATTTGTATATCGCCACTTGCAGACAATTGATTGCAATTTGATAAAATATTTCAGTGAAAGCACATAAAGAAACTTAAGATAGAAAATTGTAGAACTCTTACAGAAATCTTTTGGACTTTTATTGATATTTCTATTGGAAAACACAGATTCTTTCCAATATATAACTGTGACAAACACTAATGCATTATATCCATTGAAATGTTTTCTTTTTAAATAATTTTTTCCACCAATTTTTTTAAGAAATAATATTAAATAAATGTGGTATCTTAGGAGTGTGGAAGAAAGGGGTTTGACTATAGAAAAGCCATAGCTGAAATATTGCCATCTATGCTACTTAAGTCTTTCCTGTTTCTTTGAGATTATTTCGCTATACAAAGAAAAAAATTTTCTTTTCCCTCTAATTCAAATGAATCGGAAACGGTTCAAATATTGAAGTGAAAAATCCTTTTCGATATATATATATATATATATATATATATATATATATATATACATATATATAATGAATTTGTATTAAAACAAGCTAGTTTACTTATTTCAGTTTTCAATAAGTTGAGCAGCTTGAAAAGAAATTTGTAAAAATATTCCCTTAAATCATTTTGAAAAGAAAAATACAGATAATACAGAAGATTTCTTATATATTGTCTTCAGAAAAGAATTATGCTTCCAGAGATTTTTTATAAGGTTTAAAATTAATTTTTATCTTAACTTCATTGATTCTGTATTAACTAGTAACACAATCAATACACAATAGGCGCCAATAATTCTTGTTTCTAAGGAGGAGAAATCTGATATGGAGCAAGAGATTAAGAAGAATCGATCAATTCTTAGATGATGTGTAAAAGGTAATCAAGAGAAAAGTAATTGCACATGTTTTAATTTTTTTCTGATATATCGAGAAATAACTATGTAATTGCTTTTCTCAGCTATATACATTTAATATTGTTACAGATTTTTGAAGTGCATATATATATATATATATATATATATATATATATATATATATATATATATATATATATATATATATATATACAGGGTGAATATAAAAAACTTTGCCAACATCTGCACTTCTAGCGTCCATTCTATTTAACCGATCAAGATGATACTTCAAATATAGTTCTTTTGAGATATGCGCTCGAGATTCTGTGAATGGCAACACAGTGGCCCTCGCGGTTATAGTTATAGTGACAGAAACTCGAAATTTTCGAATGGCAACGTCTACTTTTTCCCATCGCAAAATGTTCAGCACATGCGAAAACCCTAAATAGCGTTGAAACGGTACCGATATGTCTAAAAACGGACGTGTTCTGCAAACACAAAAAAGAGTTCTGAAAACCGGCCAATAAAACACGATCTGGGCGCACGCAATAAATTTGCATGTGACAGAGTCAAGAAACCAATCACAGAACGCCGGTCGCCAGATATTCAGCGTAGGAAACCTATAAAATACCAAGCGGGTATGCGAAGTCGTCATTCGGGAACTCGTACATGCCGACGATATGAGTCTTCCTAGGAAAGTTCGCGGTGAATTGATCAAACTCTATTACCAAAATGGGATGAATGCTGCGGAAGCCTTGCGTGTGTATCGCCGCAATCATCGACAACGACGCGGCCCATGTACTCTGCAAGCTCTGCGTGATTTATTGCGGAAATTCGAAGATACAGGCTGCACCTGTGACAAACAGCGCTCCGGACGGCCAACTGTTTTTGAGGACGTTGTCATGGAAGTGCACCATACAGTGACTGCAGGACACACAGAAACCGCAAGAGGCTTAGCGCGAGTGTTGGACTCAACGGTCCGCAAGCTCTTGCGCTCGGTACTTCACATGTTTCCCTATCGGTTCCAGCGCGTCCAGATGTTGGAGCCGGGTGACCCACAACAACGTCTGGACTTCGCAAATGCATTTTTGTTACGATATGATGCGGATAACGACTGGCCACTTCGCATACTATGGACGGACGAGGCGCATTTCACCTTAAATGGCAGCATTAACACAAAGAATTGTGTGCACTGGGGAGAGACGAATCCTCATGCTGTGGCGCCAGTACCATTATTTGACGCCAAAGTGACTGCGTGGTGCGGTATTACAGCTACATTTGTTCTGGGCCCGTTCTTCTTTGAGGAAACGACCCCGACTGGCCCTGCAACATGTTCTGTAACGGGCCCTCGGTATGCAGCCATGCTGAAAAATTATGTCTTACCGGAGTTGCGTCGGCTGAATGCACTCAATGACATTGTTTGGATGCAAGATGGCGCACCTCCACATATAGCGAGGTCAGTTAAAAGGCTCCTGGATCAGCATTTTGGTGATCGCATCATCTCACGCTATTATCCTTTTCCGTGGCCTGCGCGATCCCCAGATCTGACGCCTATGGATTTCTGGTTTTGGGGCTATCTCAAATCCAGAGTTTATCTGTGCAATCCTCAAACATTGTCGGACTTAAAGGATTCTATACGGCGTGAGATTGGAAACATCCCTCGTGCCATGTTGCGTGCAGCGACATTGTCCACCGTCTCCCGCATGCAATGCGTAATTGCCTGTGATGGCACTCATGTGGAAAATGTTTGAAATTAATAAAGATTTTTTTCTCTATGTGTTCTCATCATTGAGCAGTGTCTTGTCTCTGTCGTATGCATGATTCCTTCGTGCGCCTTGAAGAACTGTTTGTATGTGTATAACACGTCGGTTTTCGGACATATCGGTACCGTTTCAACGCTATTTAGGGTTTTCGCATGTGCTGAACATTTTGCAATGGTAAAAAGTAGGCGTTGCCATTCGAAAATTTCGAGTTTCTGTCACTATAACTGTAACCGCGAGGGCCACTGTGTTGCCATTCACAGAATCTCGAGCGCATATCTCAAAAGAACTATATTTGAAGTATCATCTTGATCGGTTAAATAGAATGGACGCTAGAAGAGCAGATGTTGGCAAAGTTTTTTTATAATCACCCTGTATATATATATATATATATATATATATATATATATATATATATATATATATATATATATATATATATATATATATATATATATATATATATATATATATACATGTAGATTTTATGATTCAAAAATTTTTTTAATAAATTCATAACAAAAATATAAGAAAAATTGAATACATTTTTAATATCTTACTTAGAGAATGATTGTGCACATATATGTATACACAAACACACACATATATGCGAACGAACCGATGGCTGAGTGGTAAGCGTTCATGACTCCTGAGCTGTGGGCTACGGGTTTGAATCTCAGATCGGGCAAGGATGTTACTTTCTTTCTCTGTTCTCTCTGTGTATCTGTCTCCTTTCTTCTGTGATGGTGAATGAAAGTTACCCACTCTAAAAGCGGGCTTATGGTGTTATGGGGCTGGCAACGCTACTCGCCTCCGTGACTTGGTTCACAGATGTCCGCTGAGTAACGACAAATAAGTAACAGTTTTTGGCCTTGTTGTGGCATAGGGTTTGTCACCCAAGTGCCCGCCATATATATACACTCAAATAGCTAAGATATTGCAACCTTTATCGAAACATTAAAATGGTCTGCATAGTATTTCTATGATAACAGATTAACATCAAGAATGTGCATCTGACAATGGAAGTTTTTCTTGAAGATTATGCAGCATTCACTGCATAAAGCTAAAACATTTCATAATGAAGAAGTTTATACTCCCGTAACTTCTTGAGAAAGAACCTAAGAATCTCCCAACTATATATCGTAATAAATAGGCACAGGAAAGTGAATTTCAAAATACACAGAACATTATTTAAAAATGACTAGAATCAAACCTAGGACCTTCTATTCCATAGAGTGTAGTTTTTTAAATAAGTTACTTTTGGACTATAAAATCAACTAAAAAGAAAAAACAAATTATAATTAAATGATAGTTTCAATAAGCACAACTTGCCTTGGGTTTATGGCTACAACAAATGTTTGTCAATGACCTTATTATTACTGCATAAGAAAAATTATACACATTTCTGCAAAATTGTATATATTCCCCAAAATTGTGATACTTGTGAGTTTCAATAAATGTAAGATGGGGCCAAGAAATAATGCTGATGAGATTAATTACACCGAATATTTTGTTAATTTATGATTTTCATTAATTAGATTAAATTGAAATCATAACATAAAAAATAGTTAAAATTTTTTTGGAATATCTCTGTGAGAAAAACTATGCACACAATACTTCATTTAAAATTCTTCTATTATGAATATCATCTGGGGACATTTAAAAAAACATTTTTACAATTTCTACAAGTATTTGGAATTAGCAGGGGAAATTTTTAATTTTATCGCCTGAAAATATTTTAGTATTTAAAATTTTTTAGTTCACTTAATTTCCTTCAGAAAACTTAATCTAAATGTTTGGAGGTAAATTGATAGTTGTAATTAAATTAAAATACTGTCTGCAAGTTTTTCTTGAAACTTTTGGAAATAACTTCAAAAATAAGATGGGTCGCATTTTTTTTTATCTGTAAATAAAGTTAAAACTTTTTATAGACTTCTGTTGTAGAGAAAATTAAAAAAAAAATGTTTGAACATTTCCTTCTTTGTATCGATTTCACTTTTTAAAATACTCCAGCAAAACAGCTCTGAAACTTCACGTAACTTTGAAAATATCACCAAATGTTTACTTAGAAAGATTTTCAATAAAGAAATACGAGGCAAAGAAGGAAATACGATATTATTTAATTACATAATCGAAAACGTGACTTCAGTAACAAGTACTCCAAAAAGTGTTTTTCTTAACAAACTTTGTAAAACGATAAGAAATATTTTTAAAAAGTATGTAACAGAAATTAAACTTATGACTCTTTAATTATTTACAGAGTTTCTATCTTTTGAATTCAAATATTGTTTTTCATCAGTGTATTTATTTTTATTTACAAAGTTCTTTTCACATTATGACAGAAAACTCAGTTAAAAAAATTTTTTTTTCAAATTTATTTATTTTTGAGTTTGCAAAAAGATAATTTTTTTTCAATTCAAACATTTAATAATTTTGAAAGTATTTTCTATAAATGCATCTTTCATATGTTTTGATGAAATTAATAGAAGTGAAAATTCTCCCTCCCAGATGGCGCTATAAGCAACTCTTTAGACGGATTTGATATATTTTGACCATTTAATTGAGAGAGAATATTTGATTCATAAAATGTGTAGCTTGTGGAGAATATTAAGTTTAATGAAAAATCTTTATAGAGAATCGTCCCACTAAGAATTTAGGGTATATCATTAGAACAGTTTAATGGCATTGCATTTCTTCATGATTAAAGAACTTTGAAATGAGCAATTTATTATTTTTAATAAGATGAAAAATCATTAATAATTTATTTTATAATCTTTTAACGAAGTTTTTAATAATATTTTATCTTAAAATGCTATCAATTTTAGAACATTATAGTAAATTTATTATTTTATCAGATGGAGTCAGCAACAAGAAAACATATGACAATTCTGTGCATTGTTTCTGTTTTCAGTCTTTTCTTTTCTCAAGCAATATTAATATTCCTTTGATGAATAAAGCCTCGATAGCTAGGATTTATTTCCCTATTTTGAACAAATATATACTGACAATTTAAAATTTAGATGAAAAATTGTGGGGCATGATCTTATGGTTCATATTTTCAGATACGCTAAATCGAACCGATTAGCAAATAGATTACCATAACGATCAAGTGACGAGATCAACACCCGAGTCTTTCATTCTCATCTCTGATCCATGTTAGCGAAGGGATATTGGACCTTATGAGTACCTATTCAACGCACAAAAAACTCTCTATCTGCAGAGTAGTCACTAAATAAGTCAAGGAAGATAAAATGAACTGCCTAATTTGTTGTTGTCGTTAATCTTTGGACTATCTAGCAGATCCAGACAATCCACATGAATCCAAAAATATCCAAAATGTGTAAAAAAAGATGAGGGTCCCATAGTCCTTACTAAAATTTAAATGCACCAAAATATGAGAAAAGAAAGCCATAATTTATAATAATATTTCACGATTAGGTGCATTTTTACGAATAACTAATTAAGAGGACAGTCACAGTGCCAACTCATCGATTAAATTTTATATAAGAATTAATCTGTCACAACTAATTTACCTCTAATTCTAACTACCAATTTCAAACGATGTTTCCCAAGTAGCGATGGAAACTGTTCGCTTCCGTAATTTAAAACCAATAATTAATATTGTACACCTTCAATCTGAGATCTGACAGCAAAGGGCTGCCACATCGCAGCTGAAAATGTGTCATTCTTGTATCTGGAGAGTAGAGGGTTTGATACTTAGCCAGATGAAGACTGTCGTGGTGAGTTGGTCTATACCCGTTAAAGGTTCCATAGTGTACAACCCCCCCCGGGATTCAATCCGAATGATTAGTGCTCATGCCTTCAGCAGTTTGTCGGCTCGAATCCTTGGATGTTTGTAGTGATTTGAAATACACTTTGAACTGTAAGTTCCGGTCTAATTAGAGTTCGTGTGCAAAAAGTGACCATGTTGAGTGACAAACTAACCAAACCAAACTAAAATATCATTAATTTGGCATCTGCAAAAATATTTTTTTTCAAGTGGAAATGTCATTACGTAATCACAATTCAAAATTAAAAGATGCTTGGCTGTTTTTAGCTGCTTTCACTGGCAGTAATGGGCAGCAGATAACGCAACATCAATAGCTAATTTGATCGATAATTTATTATGAATGTAAACTATTCATAGAATTCTTTGTCAATTGTGAAAGGCATTCATTTTCCTTAATATACAATAATAAAACTTACCATGAATTACATTACCCTAGATTAAGACACTTTAAGAATGTTTTAAGAATTATTGGGTAATTGAGTTGAGCAATGAATGTTTATCTCGCGACGCATTGAATAACAAGAAACATTATGTAACGCGATATATTTTCGATAGCAATTTATCTTCCACGAGATTCTTTCATTCGTAATAAATTAATAAGGTTAATTATTCATAACGCATAATAAGTCCAGAAAAATAATTTCAATTAATAATTCTTTAATTAAAATTTATTTCAATGAAAAGGAAATTGTGCGTTCAAATTATAATTTTCTGATTTCCGATGATTGGAATTATAACTAATATCTAAACAAATGTGACAAATCTTCTATTTTCGAAGTAATAAAGTCACTACCAGTTCAATAGTTCAAAATATATAGTCACTACAGTTTTGCTTAAAGTTCTTCCATTGCATATAATGATAAGAGATATTGTTAAGTATTCACACCAGAAAATTTAGTTCATGCACATAATTGTCTTTAAATGTTAACGCACGTTTCCTGTGAGCCATTTAAGTGATAGTAAAATATCATTAATTATTCTAATGTCAACACAGGGATATATTACCACAAAACACACACACTCACACATACTCAGTTGTCCTACTCAATTATAATTATTTTCTATTTCTATAACATATTCTTTTTGGTTTAGATATTTGTCATTATTTGTTGCCTCGTATTTTTGATTTTTTAAATTATTCTTTGCTGATAAAGATTGAAAATTTATTACATTATCCAAGCATTCATTTATTCTAAATTTTAAGGTTTTTTTTTGTATTAAAAAACTGTTTTAGAATTAAAGATTATTTTCATATTATATTGGACCATTATAAGCATTATTTGAAGTTTGTTATGTGTATGGTCTTGTTTGCAATAATGTTTAATTTTTCTTTTTAAATTAAACTCATTATTAATGAAGTGTAACTTTTCTAATTTATTTTTAATAGTATAGCATGTTGTAATTTTCTTAGTATGGTTTTACTTTGATTACATAGTATATTTATTTTCCTGTTTACCTATAATTTTTTTTCGTAATCATGTTTTTTTATAGGTTATTCTGCTTCTTAAAGTAATATTTTAGAGTTTTTATAGCCTCAAATTATATATTGTTTGCAAGTCTTTTTTATAATTGAATATTTAGTCATACTAATGTAGTTTATTATTTACTTCTGTATGTTGTGACAATTCTGGAAATAATTTTATTAACTTTATCACTTTTCGATTTTTAAGTGATTAATATTTATAATTCTCTAAAATTATATATTTTTACAATTTAAAATTGTAGTTTGAAATAAATGGAAAGTTGATGTATATTCACTGAATTAGTTTTTCTAACAAGTCAGACAAATTTGCACTTGATTTTAATCATTTGCAAATAGGAATCTAATTATTTGATTTTTGTTTCTAATTACATAGAAATGAATACATAACTTCATTGGTTGGGATATTTTGTATAAATTGCTTATTATTTAATATTTTATCTAATTTTATTTGAAAATTTCATGATAAAATACAAAGAAATGGTAAGTACAATGGTTATGTTTTTAACTCAATTTTTTAAAAATGGAATAGATCTTTACATTAGTATGATAAAGATGAATGTTATATTTATTTTCACAGCAAATTTCTTTCTGGAATAGATCAATTTTTAAAAATTATTTTGTATTAAAGCTGTACAGCGTGATAACTTGGGAAGAATGATGTACTGAACTGGAAAAATGTTTGTAATGAACTGAACTGGAAAAGTATTATACTGAACTGGAAAAATGTAGCATTAAATTATGTTGGGAATTCCAATCCAGATTCCTTAAATGAAAGCAATAAATCCATAAAGTATGCGCAATTTGTTGTTCGTTGGTAGAACATGTTTACATACAAACTTCTGGCACATGTCAAAGTTTTAAATATTATGCAATCACTGTTAAAAATATGTGTGAAAATGCATAAAATAGCAAACGTATTGATTTCAAATTCTTTTTTATTTTATTTCTAATGTGCATGATCCAATAACAGTGTAGAATGTTCTACAACAGGTGCACAGTTATGAAATTCTCTCCTAAAGATTGGTGATTTTTAAGCTTGTATAAATTAAGTACACAATTATTTGACATCGAATTCCGAAAAAGTAAAAGTAGATAAATATATAAGGGAATCGACAATACATATTCTCTCTCTCTTTAATGCATAAAAGATTTTAATTGTTCGATTAATAATCAATACATTTTTACGTATAAAATTAGCTATTTATAAAGTACTGGTGTTGAATATGACAAGGCTGACAACCAATATTAAATTTAATATTAAATAATATTTCAGTTGCCACTAAGAAACAATTTTATGATTAAATATGTTATAAGCATACCTAAATCATTTGATAATTGCTTATGAATATTATAAATAAGAGGAAAAAGAATTTGTAATTTTATACGAAGCATGATATTTTATCTAGACTAAACTTTTCACGTTCTTCGATTTTCTGGTTTTATTTCTATCCTGATATTTATGTTTGGCTCGTTCCGGTATTTCACGGATCTCTAACCATCTACTTCCTCTTCAACAAGGAATGAAGATGGAAAAAAAAAATTATTGATCTTACTTCCGCCGAAATCATTTGTTTTTGTAACTTATGTGACATTCTGTTTACAACCACAGATTTATTGTTTTCTAAATTAACCGTGTTCTTTTTCTTCTGAAATATAGAAAGAGCATTTTCGCTTGCTACAATGAGTAAACAAACAATCAATAAATTATTGGATAATTTTTCCTATAAATCAACAATTTAATTTTTGGTTTCCCAATCGTAAAAAATAATATTAAGAATGTGTATGGTTATAAAAACTGCTTTTTTATTAGAGGTGTTATGTTTCTTTTATTTATAATACTATATTTAAAATGGATTTGAAGAAATAAATAATTATCTGTACATGCACATCTAATCTAGAGAACTTGGGATAAAATTTTCCTTTTTGACATTCTGCGCATGTCAGAACGAACTGCACAAATGAACATAATTTCATAATTTTATCGTTTGTCTAAATCCTATTCAACAACTGCATAGAAAAATTCCAAACTGTATTTATTTACAAGTCTGAAATTTTAGGTGTAAAAGATGTTTTTCTTCCTTTGTAGTTATTGAAAATAGATGTTTTTAAATAAGGCAAGTATATAATTGTTTGTTATGTGGATTTATTTTCATAAGTTAATAACTTATTTACCTCCTTTGGAAGTATATATTTTAAATACAAACTTTTTAGGTGATTTTAGAAAATAATTAAAAAGACTTTTGTTTTATGGATAGTAAGTTTTAATGAGTTTTTTTTACTAAGAATTTATTAAGAAACAATTTTCAATACCTTATATATTCATTCTTTGTACAACATTAATGTAAAGAATATAATGAATTTAATTTAACATTATAATAAGAAATTTATATTTTTTCTATGCAGAAAAATATATAAACTACTACTATTAACATTAATTACTGCTAAAAATATAATTAATAAATATACTGAAAACTAATAATGATGCTATGTTTATAGAAATCTTTATTAATTTTCGATATAATAAAATAGACATTTTTTCTTAATATAAGCACTTAAGTTAAAAATTTTGTTTCTTAATTTCAGATGTCTAATATAACTGATTAATTAAAAGAATTCTTTTGTAATTGCTAAATTTTAAATAAGTATGTTACTTATGTATTAAAAAAACTCTTAGAGTTGAATAAAAATTTGTTATCGAAGACAGAATATAAAAATTTGATAATTATGACTCATCAAGTTGCATCAATTGATAGATTTTTAAGAAAAATAAAACGTAATTAAAAATTTTGAAATTAAATGGAAAATAAATTATTTTTATAAATTAATTTCAAAAATTATAATTTAATAAAAAATATATTTGCAATGGATATAAAATAACAGGAAGAAAAAATCCACTTTGATCTATATCTATCTATCTATCTAACTATATATATATATATATATATATATATATATATATATATATATATATATATATATATATATATATATATATATATGTGTGTGTGTGTGTGTGTATATATATATATATATATATATATATATATATGTGTGTGTGTGTGTATATATATATATATATATTAATGGAATAATATGGAACAATTTTTAATATTTAATTAACATAATATAAGAAATCCTTAAAAAATAATAACACATGAAATGTATATGCAAAAAATAAAAATGCCACAAAAAATCTCTGCATAAATGACGTTTTATATATTTAAAAGAATTACAAAATTTTGAATATACTGATATAATTAATTTTTTGTACTGAGAACTATTTTATTCTCTTAGCTAAAGAATTTCGAATCTATAAAGAAAACATATACTGTTTTCTTTGCTATAGAAATTGAACGAATAATCTTTGTAATAATATACTCCGCATTGTCAGTAGTCTTTCTTCTTTTATTTTTTTGAAGCTATTCTTTAGACCACACTTTTATATAGATAAATCAATGAAAAGTAACCGATACGGTTATGTCTGTTATCATTCAGTGTTTTATCGGTTTTCTCTGTAATAGAGAACATATTTGTTATCGAGAGTATACACTGCATCTGGCTTATGTATTTTGATACCGTTTACTTTCATTCATTGTTTATTGTGTATCCAGTTCCAATATTTAGAGAAAACTAAACACAATTAGTGTATTTCTTGTCATTAACAGAAAAGGTTTGCTAACTTAATGTGAATAATAGTAAATTTCTTTTGGTATGTACTATTGACCTCATAATAAAAAATGTTAGTATGAAAATTTCCTTTATCGTTCCTTAAAAATTATACTTAAAAATATTTTAAGTTTTCATTTAAGAATAAAATAGAATTTGTCAGTGAAGTTTAAATTAATGATTTATTGTCTTTGTACGACTTAAAAATATTCTGGAATAAGCAATAAAAATTTAATGTATCTACGTTAGCTTTTTATTTTAATCAAAAATCTGAATTCTTTTTTAATTAATTAAATAATTGGAGTGGATAACTTTTCTTAATGAAAAATATATGTTAAGAAACTAAACCAATTCTTAAATGAATGAGTCTTTATATAAGTTAGATAATTTTTTTCATTCTTGTAAATATTAAAAAAAATTTAGAATATGTCTCTTTATGCCACAAATAAACCGAAAATTTTGTATCTTATATCAGAAGACATCAAGAAACTAATCTGAAAGTTTACACTTAAAAAAATAATGAGTATCGCAAAAACAATTAAAAATAACAAAGCAAAAACATTAAAGCGAAAAAAATATTTGTAAAATATTTCTGAATAGTTTATTCTATTAAAAACAGTGAGGTGTGCATGTGCAACTCTGGGAGTGACAAACCTTCTCACATTCTTCTTGAATGCCCATCTGTTTCAGAAGTAAGGAACGAGCTTTGTAAAGACTTAAATAACAGGTGGCCCCCGATTTTGGTGGACCTAGTAAAGAAGGAGAATTTTGAATTTTTTTAAAAACTTATCCATGCTGTTACCTAACTCCTTTTTTATTTTTATATCTCTTTTTTTCACTCTGCCTTCTTTTATTATTATTTTTTCATGTCATCATTTATTTTTGATTTGTTATGTAGTACATTTGTTGTACCTTCGGGCCCTGTGTGGTATTCCTTGGTGCACAGGGAGATATTTTTGTTTTTCCAAATAAAAAAAAAAAAACAGTTTACTTTTCCTGTTCCGTGGGAACCTAGTTGGGGAAGGAGTTGATCTCCTTATCGGAAGGTCATGTGTTCAATTCCCGACTTAACAAAAGATTCTTTGCATGCACTAAATATGGCTAGTGGTGTTCTAAATAGATCTCAATGACATCCAAACTGAATGATATCTCTAGGACTGGCAATTCAAGCCACGGAGGCATCGGCTTAGTGATAATTTTTGAATAACGCCGACCAACCACCTTCAAATATTTTCGTTTATTGTGACTCAGTACATAAAAGAATTTTTTCCTTCGTCAATGTGAGTAATAAGCACTTTCGCATAACACTTCAAAATTGATAGCTATTACATACGTGCCCATTTTCCCTGAAATTTAAACATTTATTCGAGGTTTACCATGCTGTTGCAAAAATTAAGAAAAAATTATTTAAATGGGAAATAGCTTATTATTATAGATTTTCTAATGGTTTTTACAGAAGATTATTTATAGAAACTTTAAAATAAAATTTTTGAAATTCAATTCATTTTCCAGTAAATGTATTCAAAAATTTTCTTTTTAACAGAAAAAAATTATTTGTATCTTGTTTCTGTTGATTTATCTCCATCTATCAGTCCATATCTATCTCTCTATTACACATTATCTCTCTATTACACACACACACACACACACACACACACACACACACACACACACACACACACACACACACACACACACACACACACACACACACACACACACACACACACACACACACACACACACACACACACACACACACACACACACACACACACACACACACACACATGTGAGTGAGTGAATGAGTCAGAAGTGAACAAGCTGAATGGCTGAATAGACTTTAAAACCAATGATTAAGTTCTGATTTATTTAAAGCGCGATAAAATTTATTATTATTTTTTTTCAAATTAAACATAAGTCTAAACTATAGAGAACCTCTTAAACAAATTAATTTTACAATTAATTCTCAAATAATCTTGAGGAACACTTTTTCGGAAAACACTATTAAAATAATAATAAAACATAAATAAAATATGTAACACAACTACTACAATAACCACTCTTCTCTAAACATTTGGAAGAACAAAGAGGAAGTAACTTTTTCTTTTCACTAAAAAAATGAGTCGATGATGGACAATATTAAACTTTCTTAATACTAGATTCTCAACACTGTGGGATAAAAATTAATATTACTAATAGCTACTTCATAGGAGAGAAATTAGTGCATCTGAAATTTCATCTCAAAATACGTTGAACAACATAAAAGCTCGTCTCTCAGATGTGCTTTAACAATAAGCTATGTGAAATAACAGTATTTTGCTATTATTATCTCAAAAATATAACTTGATCCTACTTTATTAATTTCACTTTTGATTTTAGGCAAGAGACTAAAATAATACTTTTAATTTGTAATTTCTAAAGAGAAGTAAAAGAAATATAATTTTTAAATTTTCCTCTTGAAATTGAAACCGACTAGAATCAAAAAATTTGCTTTTGGAATTCATACAATTACAGGGTGACAACTTTATACTGTTGATAAAATAGTACTGCATTTGATTATTTTAATTCATGTCTAACACTTTTTGTAATAATTTCATTTGCTTAGAAGATCTTAATGTTAGTAAAACAAATAGGTCGTTTTTATTTCCTTGTTTGAAATAATATGCCAAATCAACGACGCCAAGTAATTGCTTTATTTGAGGCTGATTTAAAGCAAATTTAGATTGCAAGAAAGCTGAATATCCACAGACAAACGGTATTACGTACTATAAAATGATTCTTGGAGCTTGGCCATGACGGTGAAAGACCCCGAAAACCAAAAAAAGAACTGCGAATACAAATGAAATTCGTAAAAATATCAAGAAATGAATTAACCGAAATCCAAGAAACTCAATGAGAAAAATAGCTAAAGAAGTAGGGGTAAATATAGAGAATCAGACAAATTGCAAACGAAGAACTTGGACTTAAGCCATATAAGCTTCGAAAAGTACAGAAACTAACTAAGAAAAATAAGCATACACGGTTACAAAGATGTTGATCTCTCCTTTGAAAGTCCGCAAAAGGTGCATGAAAGCATTTCATCTAATCGAACGAAAGAACTTTTCACAATTGAACGATCCTTTAATCGACAAAATGACCCTTACTGGTCATCTGATCGTCTTGAGACATCCACAAGAGTAGAACGTTGGAAAAACCACAGTCAATTATGGTTTGGGGAAGCATTTGTGAATCTGGAAAAGCTCCTTTGGTTTTCATAGACCAAGGCGTCAAAATGAAAAAGACCATGAACTGCAATGAGATTTTACAGTCGGTTTTACTTCCTTAGGCCTAAAAACATTTAAAAACAGCATCTAGACACTTCAACAAGATTCTGCCCCTTCTCGTAGACCAAAAGCAATGCAAGACTGGTGTCAAGAAAATCTTTCAGATTTCATACCTGTAAGAATGTGGCCCCCCTATTCACCTGACTTAAGCCCAATGGACTATAGTGTTTGGTCTATTATGCAATCAGGAGTATACTCTAAGCCACATCGAAGTTTGGGAATGCCTAAAGGCTACTTTTAAGAAGGAATGGGCTAAATGAACACCTGATGAACTGCGGCCCATTGTAGAAAATTGTACGCAACGTTTAAGGCTCTGCATCGATACCCAAGGGGGCCATTTTGAAAATACTTAAATATGTTGTGTGTAAGTAACAAATGACTTAAATAAAGTTAGTTTTTTGAAAATAAATTCCATGCTTTTAGTTTTATGCAATATTTTTTTGTCAACAGGATAAAGTTGTCACCCTGTATTTCGACTCAAATTTATCAATCTGTGCTATTCCTTACACATATATAAATAGAATTTAAAGTGTGTTATATAATTGAGCTTCTGTTCTCATAGTCTGATAAATCACAACAATTTCATTATTTTTTAAAACTAATATATATATATATATATATATATATATATATATATATATATATATATATATATATATATATATATATATATATATATATATATATATATATATATATATATATATATATATATATATATATATATATAAATTTTAACGGAGTTACCTAAAGATACAAGGATAAACATTTAAGCATTTTTTAAAATTTCGTTTTATACTTCTTGTTAATTTTTTAAAATAAATGTATTTTGCCTTAATTTCTGCTTATAAAGATTCAAAGAAAGCTTATTACCAATGGTTCTCTTAATAGTTTACATGAAATTTTGATGTCTAATTTTGTGTTTTATTTCATTTTTTTCTATCATTTTACATTACTTAATAATGTTTTGAAATTGGGCTTAAAACTATTAGTAGAAAATATAATTAGAAAGAAAAGTTTCCGAAGCTAATTAAAATTGAAAATCTTTTCATCTTTTCATTAATAAGCATTATTCAGGAATTTATATATACATAATATTTGGTGAAAATTCCTTTCCGTTTATTAAGTCTATGACAATCCTTTTTGAAAACTCATTCTGATTAATATTGCATATTGCCTTTACATGGGCGACAGAGAATTAAAATAAAGATTATAAAATATTAGTTATGATATTCAAAAATTAAATCAATGAATAATTAATCTTTCTCGGATTAAGTAAGAGGAATTCTCTTATTAAAGTTTAATATTGCTAGTCCAAAATTAATTGACTTTTTCAAAATTTTCTGAGTTTAATTAATTTTGTAGGAAAATTCACATGAATATTACTGAAATACATTGAAATATTTAATAAAATATTCATCCCAAATAATAACTAAGGGAAAAATTTGGGAGAATGTTGCGTAATTCTGTTTCATTCAGAGCATCTACTCATTAATTATGACGTCATGAACGTATTTTTAGTTTTTGTTGTCTGTGTATAACTTGCTTGCGCATAGTTTAATTAAAAATGTTTCAATAATGGATGAAGCTAATTTAAAATTGATTTTATGACAATCGAAACAGTCTTCTAAACTTTCTGATTTTAAATCTGTTCTAGTTTTTGTTTTGATATAAATTTTTTTACTGTCAATTTTTTACTACATTAGCCAATCATATTTTCTTATATTCTAACTTAAATTTCAATGATTTAAATATCTGTGGAATTTTTTACTTTTCTTATTTAATTCAGTAATTATAATGATTTACGAATCAGTTGTCAAATGAAAGTAAGATTTGTAAATGTAATTGCTGAAAAGTACTAATTCATTAATTGTTTCTCTTGTGAACATATAAGATAACATGAGGATTTTAATGAATAGTCATAGTATATTTAATAAGGTTAAGGTAATCATTTGTGATTGAATGTTGGTTTTGCATCTGAAACATATTCGATTCATAATCATAGAAATATTTTCCAGATTTTATTACTTCAAAAAGCTTGATTGATATAGATATAGAATAAAAATTTATGATTTTATAATTCTTCATGGAGATAATATTAAATATTTTTAACTGTAATTAAAATATTTCTTGATATAGAAGCTTTAAAATCAATGATACTTTAGTAGAGCATAGAATTAAACATTATCTCATGCTACACATGTTAAATGCTTTGATTATCTTATTTATCTTAATTTTTAGTCATAATTTTTAATCCTATCATTTTATGCTTTCATTAAATCAAATCCTTTCAATGCCGTTATCATAATTATTTTCAGTTTTCTTTTTTAAGTCATAATTTTTTTAACACCCTCTCATTCCTTAAAATAAATTTCCTTTATGTGAAAGTGACTTTAAAAAGGAATTTTTAATTTCTGGGCTTAAATTTTCGTGAAGAGCTCATTATTTTTTAATAATTCCATGACAACAAAAGAATAAACAGATTTTGTATTTACACTTATTCTAAAATTATTTGTTTTTTAATTACATACGATGTGAACACATAAATAAAAGTTTATTCGCATACTATTTTGAACCAAAATTACTCAGAAAACTTTATTTTAAATACTTAATTGGTATCGTCTGCAAAACATTTAGGTTTGTATTTAAAATAAAATATTTTAATAAATTATATAAGCATTTGGCAACAATTAGAGTTTATTTTATTTTATCGTTTGAAAATGAATTTATTTTAATGAATATTCTCTTTGTTTCCGTAAAATTCTGAATGGAATTGATTAAAGAACATGCATGAAACTTCGTTCCGCATCCTTTTTTCGAGTGATTCTAAATAATTTGAAAATATTACTAAAACTAGAATGTGCTTATTCAATTCGCGAGATATGTTCTTTTGACAGTACCTTTATAAGACATATCGTTACTGGTGATGAAACCTGATTTTATTGTTTTAATGTAAAAACAACAAAAGAAAAACAAGTGAATTGCATTTAAAGAAAGCAAAACTGAAGAGATCTGCCAAATGAGCACAGAATCATTATTTTGTCTTCTTCATTAATTGTAATAAGCTAATGAATTTCAATATCTGACAAAATAGTGATGACGCTCCATCTTAATGAGCTTAATAATTTGTTTGACATAATTACAAAAATGCAAGTTGAATTATAATGGTTAAATTTACATTTTTCAGATTAAGCAATATCTTATAGTACAACTATTATTCATGAGTTTATTTACAAAGTATTTAGCAAATATTGTTTTTCAAGTTGCGAATTTATTTAATAAACACGGTGTAATTATTTATCTAAGATTTTGAACTCTTTCTCTATAATTATCATTTTGAGTCGATTTATGCAACAAAATAAAATACAATTTTGCAAAAACAACTTTATATCATGATTCAACGACAGAGAAAATCACAACAATTGGAGATTACTTTAGAGGTTAAAATGAATTTTTATCGATTAATTGATATCTTTTGTGTTAAGGCAAAATTCTATGTATTTCTTGATCCCTATAGTATGTTGAAAGTAGCAAGCTAATTCCAGTAAAAAACATTTTTTAATTAATTTATCTACACAATTAGGCAGTATATTGTTTAATCTGAAAAACATTCAACACAATTTTCTTATTTTTTTAATAAATAAGTTTATTTGGGAAAGGAAATATCTGATAGAACCAAAAGCTAAAGGGGACCCATTTTTATATATAATTAGTTACATCTTAAATTATTAACCTGCAAAATATTTAGTATTATTTTATATAATTAAATATAAAGTTATTTTAACAGTTTTAATATTTAATGAAAAAGTAGGCACACATTAAATATATACAATTATACAAAGGTTTTTAATGAAACTGATTATACAAGATTTCAAATTTATGGGATAGCATTTAAGTTTAGTTTTTATATCTGCTCTGTAGTTTCAAGAAGGTATAAATTTTGGAAATTATCAATTAATAAATTTCATCCAAACTTCACAAAAGACTTAATCAAATGAATTTTGGATAATATGATTTTATTTTCAGTTTTTCAACTATCTTTAGATTTCTATCATAATCATATAAATCTCTTCTAATGCCAAATCAATGATCATATTAGATATTTTTTTTCTTGGATACGAGTGTTTTAAATAAAAAATCTTGAATGGTAATAAGATTCTTATTAGAGAAAAATTCAACTAAAGTAATTTTTTGTGCAATTTCGGTATTAAGGAAACTGTCTTAAAAGACAGAATATCTAATAAAAATTTTTTGTTTTTATTGAATAAAAATTACTTTAAGAAATTTGACGTTATGAATGGATTGATGTCAAAATTGGAAATGTTCATAATGGAATATATGTTATATGAAAACCGTGGAATGAGTATTTGTAGCCTTGATAATATGAAAAATTTGCGAAATTATATTGTATAGCAGAAAAGAAAATGAATTAGATTTTATTGCATTTAAACACTTACGTTTTTTCTTCTTTGTGTATCATTATTATGAATTTCTAACTTTTTTATTTACAATTATTTTCACTGTAATTCAGTAAGCTAATTTTTCGAAATAAATATTATGAGAGTATTTTCCCAAAAAATTATCAAAATACTTTATCATAGATTTTAGTTAAATTGCTTTTGAAAAAATAATCATGTAAAAAATGTTGAAATTCTATCACTCCATTTTTTCTTTCCTAAATAGTTAAAAATAAAACCATAAACTATATTGCAAAATTTTGATTTGTGGTGATTCATATGCAATCGCAACTGCAATTGTTTTTTATTTATTCAGCATTTAAAGACACAGTTTAAAAAAAATTACATTCATATAGAAATTAAATTTTTCCACGAAAGTATTATTAGTAATCCTATTGATGACTTTGCAAATTTGTTGAATTATTTATTAATATAATTAAATTAATTTTGAGTTCTTAGACTTATTTTTAAAATACAAAAATGAGGAATACAGGTTTAACTATTACTGAAATTTACAATTTATTAAATTTATTTATTATTTAGAATTAAATTTCTCTCGTCATTCTTATTTACATGTTTCTTACTATACATTTTTTTATTATATAACTGAATATGTGGTAATATGTATACGAGTTCAATTTGATATAAAAGTACTCATGTAGGCAAGTAGAAATTTTCATTTTATGCATCACAAATAATTTTCACAAAAAATTAATTTCATTGAAGAATAAAAATATCCATTAGGAATTCACTCATGTCCATAGATTAAGGATAATTCAGAATCACACGGAAATTGAATTCTAAAATAAATATTTCACACGTGAAGAATTATCACACACATCTTGAAGAATAATATACAAATTACAAGATACCACCAGATAGCGCCGATAGTACGTCACAATGACGAGAGAGTAAGAGAGTGTAAGAGAGGGGTATATAAGGAATGGTTGCAAAGAAGTAAAATTGTTCACAAGCGCTTTAAAAGCCTTTCAGTGCAATAACCGCATAGTTATGGCACAAAGAAGCATTTGGATGATGCTTTACGTGGTAGAATTATCGGCCGTCTGGAATGTGGACGTATCAAGCTGGAAGTATCCGAGGAACTTGGAACCGCCCAGAGTATCATCTTCAGGCTTTGGCAACGGTTCCAAGATGATGATAATGTGAGCTGACATTACAGCACATGCCACATCGATCGGGATATCATTCTGAAACAACATGTGAGTTTGTTTGGCACCATGTGTGCAGAATTTCTGTTTATGGATGACAACACTCATATTCACCGTACAAACATTGTAGAGGAATATCTACAATCAGAGGATCTCACCCGTATGGACTGGCCAGCATACTCACCGGACTTGAATCCAATAGAACATATGTGGGACATGCTTGGCCGACGAATAGCAGCCCGTCAACCCCCTCCCACAAGTCTACCAGAACTTCAGAGAGCATTGTTTGATGTGTGAGTGGTGTAATATTCCCCAAGATCAGATTGATAATTTGATACTCAGCATGCCTAGCATTATTCGGTCTAAATTGCATCGCCTGGTGGGCATACTATGTATTAACCATCATACCAACCATGATATATTGGTTTTCATTCATAGGTTTTTTTTTGAAATTTGCTCCAGGAAATAAAAATCGCAATTTTTATTAATAATGTCAAACATATAGCATATTTTTGCTCTTTACCTTTTGTTTAATAAATAAACATTACAAATAAGTCATATTTGTTTTGCTTCTGTCTATTTCTTTGCCTGAACTTGCATTATCCTTAATTTATGGACACGAGTGTACTCCAAGGCAAACAATAAAATTCTTGCAATTGTTACTTAATCAATAAAGTGGGAGTAATATGTATCACATGATTTAAAAAAACTGTAAGTTGACATCAAGAATATTAGTCGTTATAAAAGCAGGTCAATCGTGCACTTTCATCAATCGTAACTTGTTCAGTAGTGAAAACAAATAAAAGTTTGCAAAGAATTCGTTCGGTGTTATTTGTCTTACGACTTCAAAGTAAGTTTATTAGCAGTTGCATCAAGTTAAGGAATTTATTAAGCATTTGGAGATAGTGCAGTAAATGATAACACAGTAAGGAATTGGCTTAAAATAATTCATGTTGTGAGATTCAGGTCAATAAAGCAGACATGTCCCAGGCCCTCAAGGACCCTGAGTCTTAACCCCAAGGGAATTGCACAGCTGGAGATACGTTGGCAGAAAGTGCTGGATGCCGATAAAGATTACTTTGAGAACTAATGGTAGGCTGCACTTTCTGTAACTTATTTTATTTTCGGCAGTTAAAAATGGCTCGATCTTTATTGGTTCGTGGCAAAATTGATCAAACACAAAAATTCGCTCTTTACTTTCAATAGAAAATTCAATTGTTAAATTATGTATTAAATTTAAAAACGAACTGAGTTGCATGTGTAGAAAAATAAAAATTGATTTAAAAAAATAATTTAAATGTATTTTGTTCGTTTTAAATTTTAATTAATTATAAATATTTTATTTTTAAATTTTTTTTCACAGTTTTTAGTTTTAAACTTAAGTATGAGCTACATAATTGATTCAATATCTCAAAAATACTAATGCTGAAATAAAATGACTGTTTTTTTTAGTATATTCAGAGACTAAATAATACTGATGCAGAAAAAGATAAGAAATATATCAGAAATATAATACTTAACTCAGAAGTGTGTGATGATAAAGATTGTAGGAAGAAAAAAGTCGGACGAATGTTGGTGGTTAATCCGAAAATGCTTCCAGTTATTATCCAGACCTCGACAAATTGATCTTCTTACCATTAATCAAAGAAAGTATGAGTGAGTCCCATATGATTTGCTATTCTGTTAACATGGCATAAATAGCAAATCACATGAGAAATGATGGAATATCTCATCACCAATAATTTATGATTCTGTATAAATTCTGTATTAGCATTTTTTTTGTGTTATTTGGCACGAAGAAAGAAATTTTGTGTTAAAATTCCTTAATGTATTATAAAAAATAATTCATTTATTTTTATATAAAAGTTACAAATAAAATTAAATACTGCACTGCGAGTTTGTTTTTTAATTATTTTACGCTTTTGTCTGTACTTTAACCTTCTCTGCTGATTAATATCTAACTTTTAAACTTTAAGAGAATTTCAAGTGAAGTTATTTCAGTGTGTTTATACAAATATATTGCTTGAATTACAGTGTTTATTCGAGGTAAGGAAAAAAACATTCGTTTAATCAGGAAATGGAAAGTATTTTGGAAGTTATATGTGAGGAAAATAACTTATTGTTGATGTCTTGTGCCAGCTATTCTGGCAATATGGGGTTCACTGCTCCACTTTTCTCATCAAATAACATACTCAATAATGAAATTAATGCATATTAATCATTAATCTGTCAATCCTACCAATCACAGAAAAATATTCTAAGTTGTTTTTGATAAATCCAGGATAAGTAATACATTTTGCGGTATTTAATTAATAATTTAAGACTTAACAGTGCAAGTTACTTGCATTTAATTTTAAATATGGTCAAGTGATGAAATCAACTCATGAGCTTTCCTTAGCTAATTAACTTGTTTACTAATTAACATATCGCATGGAACTAGGTCTTGAACGCTCTTACTTATAAGACTTTCTTAAGCGTGAAGCCACGAATTACCCAATAACGAAGGAAAGGGTTACTCACTCAGGAATTGACTAAAACCAGCTATGTTATATGTTATGTTTTGATGGGAATAGAGACGAAGATGCTAGTAGTTTAGTGCAATGAAATTAGTTTGATAAATAACGACATAAAATTAAAATTTAATAAATTATTAATCAAAGGAAAGAATGTTTATCTGTTAACAGTAATCATGTCAATAGTTACTTCAATTACATTTATTTTCAAATAAAAGGTAAATAGATTAATTATTAAAAAAACTTTTGCCATGATATTTAAGCATTTTTTGCTTGGACAATGTCTTGAGGAAATAAGCTTAAATTATTTAGAGATTGTCTTACAAGCGCGATCAGGGTTATATCACACACACATTTTTCAGAAATTACCATGAAACATAGATTTCAATTATATTAAAAGTCAAAAAATTAAAAATGTTTATGAAATTTCTTTGAGATTATTCTAAAAATATTTATTTATATTTTAAATCAAAGAAATACTTTTGAAAATAATATTTTTAATATATTTTTACTAATATACTATTCACTAAAAACTGAACAAAATTTGTTATGAAATTACTGTTTGTAATGAAAATCCAGACGTGATGTAAGACTTGAAAAACCATCAGAAATAAATTAGCTAAAAATTATTATGTTAGTAGAAATTCTTTTAAGAAACTGTGTAAGTTTGCTATTAAATGTTCCTCTTTTTTACATACATCTTTTTTTTTGTCACTATCATAAGAGTTAAAAAATATTTTGTGTTCGGTCTCTTGTCTCATTTGATAGAATTCTCTAAAAGTCTTACTTATTTTCTTTATAAAACTCTAATCTTTTATGAATTTTATTATAGAAATAAAGTTTATAATTGTCTAACTGTTAAATTTTCTGAAGCACTAAATTATAGATTTGATATTAATATTAAATGCACAATTGAAGAAATATGCAATTTTTACTGTGAAGGAATATTAACAGGAGAAATCGGTTTATCAAATTTTTCCTTGATATACAATCTTAAAAGATGGACCGAGGATGGCAGGTTCTTTCAAAATCAACATTGGTGTTTTCGAAAGCAATTTCAGGAGAAATTACTCGTTAGTTAATAAGAAATGTAACAAAAAGTTGGTTATATCACAATTGATTTTTTGTGGTCTTCTAAGAGAAATTCAGAAAAGTCAGCGAATGGTATTATGAGTATCTCGCAATCCGAGTGAATGGAAAAGAAAATCATATGCATATCATTTCAAAATGCAGCATCCAGTTTTGAAAGGATTATAATAGATGCTAAAAATGGTTTACTTAGAGCTCAATCGTTAGTAAAAGACAATAGACTTATAAGGATAAACTACTCATCCGGATACATTAAGAACTTTCATGTGAAATATTTTTATTGCATTTAAAAAATGGGATTTCAAGCTATAATTCCTCATTTGTGAAGTAAAATTTAATGGTTGCTGATGCTTATGTTCCTCGATGTTAAAAATGAAAATTATTTTGTATATGTTAATTACAAAAATAGAGTGTTCCCTCGCCACTTCGTTTTTCTTGTTTTGTGGCTTCAGTGCTTCGCGAATTTTTCTAAAATATTTATCAAAAATTAAAATGAAAAAATTCAATCACGTCAGCAGTCTCATTGCGAAAAGAAGCATTGTTTCATGTTGATGCGTGAGAGAGAAGGATCCCTGCATGTCAAAAAAAGAGAGAGGTGTTGACTTAGAGTACATATCACGGGCTTTTTTATGCTTAAGCCAGGCCTTATTTATAAAGCTAAAATTCCAAGGGCATTAAAAAATAAAAATACAGCTCTGTTTCCCGTGTTCTAGATGCATAATCCCAAAGTCTGAATAAAGAAAGCTCTAACCCTTAAATGATTTCTCCATAGCTACATTCTCCCCTGGTGAAGCTGCATATCGCTGAAAAAGGCTTTCCTATTCAGGCCCTTTTCTTGATGGACTGTGCAGGAGGCCATGCAACAGACCCACAATATGTGACAGTGTGCAGATAGTTTCTGCCCTCGAACACTGCATCTCTAATTCAGCTGATAGATCAAGATGTCATTCATACCCTTAAGACACTCTACACTTGCACCACGATGGAGGCCCACGTCTCGGCAGTTGACGATGCCAATGACGTATTCATCTTGAAAGCATACTGGCGCAGTTACAACATTGCCTCATATTTGTCCAATATTCAGCAAGCATTAAAGGACATGAAGAGTGAGACCATAAATTCTGGCTGGAAAAAATTATGGGCGAACGTGGTGCACGACTATCCAAGCTTCAGTCCTGAAGAAGCTCTCCACTCAGCGTTGGAAAAAGTGGTGAGGCTGGCCCACATCATGAGGAATGAAGGATTGGTCAACATGACAAAATAAGATATCAGCGCGCTTATCGACTGTCATTTGGATCCACTGACCGATGAAGATCTCCTTGAAATGACAAAGTCTGCAAGTGGGGAAGAAAACGAAGAGGAAGACGAAGAAGAAATTGAAAAGCGTGTCCTTACCCTGGAGAATCTTCAACATGGCAAGAGCGATGCAACAATTTGCACAAGACATTGACGATAATTTGGTTTGAGCAGTTGAATTCAGCAATCACGTTGTCGGGTTCATGTCCCAGTACAAGAAGAATTTTGAAGGAAAAAAAAAAAAAAAAACTAAGACAACTATCCATCACCCTGTTTCTCTCCAAGGTAAAGCCCCCGGCTCTAACGTCAGCGCCTTCAGAAGAAGAGTCTCCGAGTGAGCTTAAGGCTTCCACGAGTCAAATGAGAGCCTCTCCTCCGCCACCAACACAAGACTCTTCGCCTCTCTCAGAAAGCAATGTTGATTGCTGTATAAGGTTTTGCAATTAACTTCATTAATTAGCACTGACACGCTTAAGTAAATGGGTATCCGGTTGTAATTTTTGTCTGAAATGTATAAACAATGTTTACATATTGAAAAACACTCGTGTACCCGCATACACAAATATTCCAAGGGTCAAATCCTACTTCGCGGTTTTTCAGCTTTCGCGGAAGGTTCTGGTTTGCATTAATCGCTGAAAAAAAGAGATCAGCAAGAGTGGCTAAAGAAAAACTTTTGAACTTAGATAGTCTGTTTTACTATGTTTATAATAAATTATAATACGTAATGTTTCTTAAAATATTTTTTAAAATATTTCTTCAATCAATTATATACTTTCCTGTTTTTTTCGTATAGTTTTTGAGCGGAAATATCTTAAATTTTGTAGATTTAATCAATTAGGCTGTTTAAAATTTCTTTCAGTCCAGGCCAAATGATTTTATACGAGTGAAACAGATAAATAAGAATGAACCTTGTATAGTAACTGTGAAAATGCTATAAATTAATATACGTTTTTGATTTAATGAAATAAAAATATACATCTATTGACAAGGAGATTATAAATAACTTGACTTAATAACAATGAAATTACAACAGCAAAATACTGTTACGAATATCGAATCCTTTTATTGTATAGATATAAAAAAGAAAAGAAAAGTAATAAAATATAGGATGATCACTATAAACGAAAGTTTATTTTGATATGATATATTTGAAGCGATCCTCATTTTTATGGATTAATTTTTGTTTTTCGAAACTGTGTGTCCGATTGCAGCACGAATCAATTTAAGAGTTAATTTGATCCATTCACACAATATGGAAGCACTGAGCGAGTTCAGACCTCTGCGTTGCTTAACTTTAATATTTAAATTCCTCAAATACAATAATTTAAGCGATTTAGGTATGGTAGAAGAGATGGCCAATTCTCTTGTTTGATAAATTTTGATCAATTGATCTAATATATATGCTTTAAATCAAGTGGTGTAAAATATTGCTCAAGTATCTAAATCTTTTGGCAATACATTATCTTATCAAGTTGCAATAAATGTGTGGCTAACATTTCCTATTTGTAATATTCTGGAACGATTTTTTATATCTCTATCTAAGAATTTCAGAGACAACTTATCTTTGCTTGACACTGCAAATCAAACCGTAACACAGCTCTGGTTCGGAAACCGTTTTACTGTTTGAAGATTTTTGGGTACAGCATCAAAGATTGCTGATTAAATAATACTATTTTTCACATAATTTTGTTCAGTAGAAAATACCTTCTCATAAGAGAATATTATTCTGTAAAATCTTCTGATACTTTATCTGTTCAGCAATTTCCTGTCTTTCTAATATTTTAAATTTTGTTCAGCAGTTAAATCTTGAATTATTTGCAGGTAAAGACGAAAACTTAAGATTTAATTTATGATGACTTGCTTATTTTTGTTATTTGCATTATTTTCTAAGCCACTTTAATTTTAGAAAGTTGTAGATTTTTCATTAATTATTCTGTTCGAACTGATCCAGAATCATCCAACCTAGCTCAATATTTAGAACTATTAGTATCTAAAAATAGATTTACAGTTTTGTTTATATGAACAATTAATATTATAGAATGTTTTTAAAATCAAGAAATATTAATTACTTAAAAATTTCATTACAGAAAACCCTCTGTCAAAAACAGTTAACGTTTTGGGTTCCAAATTTAAGCTAATTCTAAATATTTTGCTTTAAAATATGCTGCACTGTAGAAAGTTGGCAATTTTTGAAATAGCGAGATAAAATATTTTGCCAAATGATTTAATTTAATTTATATTTTTATATTCAGTAAAACCATCTTAATGTTTTCCTCCCTATCTATAATAGATTTGCCATTTTAAATATTTTTTTAAATAGAATTTCAAAAACATAACACTTTTATTTTTATTCCACATATTTTGATTATATTCAATTTTGCTTATTGCAAATAGTTTATTAAAATATTCAACGGAGCATTTTATTGTACATTCTAATATTTACCCAAAAATTACAGCTTCTGCAGTGCTTTCAATGCAATGGTAGATTTCTTCTTTGTCTTTTGAAAATATTTCTCTTTTAGTTTCCAAAAATTGATGACTATATTCAAAACAATTATAGAGTTTTCTTCTCTTCTAGACGAAAAAATAACATATATTTTCAGATTTTCGTTTTATGTGCATTTAATGAACAATACAAATCAACGGTTCCCCTACCTATTAATTTTATTTTAAGGGACTGATTTCTCATCTTGTAAAGAATTTTCATAAAAATCCAGATGTACTAAATGAACGAATTTTTTGTGAAAATGTTTTTAAGTTTAATTTGTGGAGCTGGTTGGTAAATGCTTAGCGTTTGACTTTTGATTTAGAGCATGGATTTTTTTTTAATTATTATGTTCTCTTTTTAAATTGTAAATCTTTGTAAAAAAATTCCAAAATTAAAATCCAATCTATATATGTACTTTACCCATTTCTTATTTTATCTCTTTGGGAAAACTAATATTTTAATTATCATATCAATTGCACAAGAATAATAATTTCTTGAAATAAGTGCCTTGGGAAAGGTGAATATAATATAAATAAAAATATAAATAATTAGGAAATTTTTCAATTAACTTTCTATCACTTTAAAATATGCGAATGAAATGATAATGCAAATAAAATATTATTTCTTAAATTTCTAAATTAAGATTAAGTTTCTAAAATTTTTAAAAACTTCTTTTACACAGAAAATAACAAATAATTATTTGCATTGTTTTTCTGTAAAAAAAGTTTTACACAGTTATGTTATTATTCTTTTGTAAAATAGCTATTATTATTTGTTGTTGTCGTCGTGTGCCAGCTAGGCTGGCATCATGGGGTGCGCTGTTCCACTTTTCCAACTGAACCATATTTTGGTGTGGAGTCCGACTTCCTCAGTGCACACATGCCATAGGGACCCGTTTATAGTGTTGGCAACCATTCACACAAGGAAAGGACAGAGACAGGATAGATAGAGAGGAAGTACAAACATGCCCGATCCGGGATTCGAACCCAGGACCTGACTATCTGCAGTCAAGCACGCTGACCACTAGACAAGTTGGGCGGCTTTATTATTCATTGCAAACTACTATTTATGAAAAAAGTTATAAGTTACTCATTCTCTTAACTTTCTTACGTATACAACAGAACGAAAGCACAATTGAGATTAAATTAATCAATTGGATTACATACAGGTATATATATACATATAGATACATATATATATATATATATATATATATATATATATATATATATATATATATATATATATATATATATATATAATATTTATTTTATTCATATTAACTTACCGATATTCCTTTAGAAATAACGCAATTTTAAAACTGATCCGGATATAAAGTTTTTAAGTTATATTTGGGATATTTTACTTGAAATCATATATTTTCTAGCTTATATTATTTTTTGGCCTGTTTCAAATATTTGCGTATCTCTTTCTAGCAATTTTTTCATACACAGAGAAATAAGAGAAGCCATTTATATTAATGATGATTCCACCGAAATCATTTGTTTCTCCTGACAAGCGTAATCTCAAGTGTATTTCTTCTCCATTAATATCTCTCTTTTCAGATCGACGCTCTATTCTCTTTCTTCCTAGAAATGTGAAATGAATGTTTTCATTGTTCAGTAAACGTTATAGTAATCAAAAGACGTATAACTTATGAATGAAATGTTTGCTGTAATTTTTTCAATGATTTCATGTTATATAAGCTATGTAATTGAAACACAATATATTCAGCTAAATATTTCATACGAATTAAGATTACCTAAAAAATACACTGATGAATAAAAATTAGGTAAGTAAACAGAAGCGTAAGAAGCTGTTGAACAACAACGAAGTGTGGGCATAAGATATATAAGCAGAAAACACACGAAGAAATAAATACAAAAATTTAATTTCTTGGAATGATAGAAAAAAATATTGAAAAGATGAGTTTTTGTAACTGTTTGCTTAAATGTAAAAGATTTAAAATTAATTGTTCGGAAATCATGAAATATCTTGATATAATATGTGTTGTTGTTACTAATGACACTTGGACAAGCGAAGCTCGCTGTGCTGTTGGCTATGCGAATTCAGTCAGTAGGTTGCGTCTTTCGTTTAACCAGAGCACCACGAAGGTGAAGTACGACTCTGCTCTAAGCTCCTGCGATAGATGGCACCACCATAGGATCCACTTCCTGAATTTTGACATTGATCTGAAGGAGGAGGAAATTTTCTCCAGATCATTACAGCCATTGTAACTGCTCAAAGACCGATCGTAGGACTTTTGATTCCTCATATTTAACGAGCACGTATATCGCATGTACTCGGTAGATCTTTGGCGGCGTTGGGAATCGAACCCCTTCCTTTCGGGTGGAAGGCTGGTGCCCTAACCACTAGGCTACGACGGCCCTGATATATTATGTGGCTTCTACAAACAGTCAAGACTGTTACAGACCTATTTTGCTTAAAGGTACTACGATTGTTAGTAAGTATTTGTATAATATTGTTTCATTTCTCAAAGATGAGCATTCATCAAGCTGCAGATAGTAAAAGGAGTTATTAGTCTCAGAGCAAAGCGTCATTTGAGTGTTTCAAAATATTCGATCCAGATGTAGTGCACTAAAACAAACAGCATATCTCTATGCTGTGTTGTCTCAGCCTCAAAAATATTTTGCACGAAATCAGCTGTATAATATGTGACACTATCCTGCATTAAAGGAAAATAAACACTATTGCGTTTTTAGATAGAGGTAAACATGAAATTTAAGTTTCGCATCTGCATATCATTAAGACACATCAACTATCTATTATTAATGCAAATATGAACGTGGAATTAAATTTATTGATTTCAGTAACCAATAAAATGACTTTTTGTGAATGTAAAATAATAATATTTTTTTTACAATATTTTTGATTACGGATTCCTCTAAGTTAAATACGTAGAAAAAGAAAACACAAAATTTTATGTTACTTTTCATAAGGAAACTAACTGTACATTTATTATATTAACGTACTTTTAAATAACTAAAATTACTCAAAATATTTAACGTTGAAGATCATTTTACTAAAAGATATATCATTTTTACATTTGCTATCATGGTCACGGAAAAAAAGTCACAGAGGAAATATTGTCAGATTGTTTTCAATATTTCTCTCTTATTTCTTTGCAGGAAAATTCTTCCTTTCCGAAGAATATATTTCATGCTTTTTTCCCATTTTTTCTCAAAACAGATCAATAGCAATTCAAATATCTGAAAAGTTGAAGAATATTTTTCTATTTTGCTATTACTCACATGTTTCTCATTCTTCATACTTATTCTGTTAGAATTTATATAAAGGTAAGAAATTTTTTTATTATTTTGTTTCCATGTTTGGATAAAATTAATTTTTAAGGAAGGAATTATATTTAGTTAAATTTATGCGGCAATTTTGACTCGAAAACAAATCAATTGATTTATTGAAAATTTGATTTAAAAACAAATCAAAATAGCAGTTTTTAACAAACTGTATTTTGAAAGATGTATCTATAAATTAACAAGTGCCTTCATTAAAATAAGATTAAGGAATTTAGAATTAACTGAAAACTATTATTATATTGTTTTGTTACAAAAATACCCATAATCATCAGTCTTAATCAATAAATGAGGTGGTGTTAAAAATTGTATATACAATGAATAATAATTACAACTGATAAAAGATTACATTAAATGAATTTAAATTTGCCAGCAACATACTTTTTTAGAAATACCTTAATAAGAGTCAATTTTATTGCAATCATTTTTTTCCAACGGCGGGCACTTGGGGGACGAACCCTATGCCACAACAAAACCAGAAACTGCTACTCATTCGTCGTTACCCAGCGGGCACCTGTGAACCAAGTCACGGAGGCGAGTAGCGTAGACCACGCCATACCACCACAAATCCGTTTATAGGGTGGGCCTCATGCATACATTATCACAGAAGAAAGGACAGAGAAACACAGAGAGAACAGAGAAAGAAAGTAATATCCCTGCCCGAACCGGGATTCGAACCCTGGAACCACAGCTCAGGTGTCAGGAACGTTAACCACTCAGCCATTGGTAGGCTCTTGTAATTATTTACTTGAAAAATTATTGAAAAGAAGAAACTTGAAATTATAATAATAGCCACTGAATTTATATTTTTAATTTTACTGATGTTAATATGGCTATACACATTTGATGTTGTAATTATCAATGAACACTGAGTCACAACGATGCAGGACGTCTTTAATTTCCCAACAGAAATTGGCTAATAAATTAGATTTATAATACATCAATCTCATTGAGCCAGACAAAACATTTTAACCATCAACTATTTTTGAAAGAATTAACTAAGAATACCAAAGCTTTAAATATAACTTATGTTAATTTTTAAGCAATTATTCATGGATTACGGTCAGTGAAGGAATTTGAAAAGGATTAAATTAGAAATTATTAAGTAATAATCATATATTAACACAAAATAAAATATATATAGAAGAAAAAGAGAGAAAGACAAATAATTAGATTACCTGCAAGGAAAACGTTTGAATTATTTAAAAGTATGTAAAAATTAAATGTAAAAAGAATGTTAAATAAATATGTAAATGAATGAGATGTTTTCTATATTCTAAATATTTAACACTGAGATAATATCACATTCATATTAAACAGATTATTTTAACTAAATAATCTTAAGATATATGTTATTTATTAGTTATATAATCAGCGTCATTTCATTCCTCATTAAATGCAATAAATTATGACTGAACTTAAATTTTGATTAATATTAAATAAATCTGTAATTATTTAATAGATAAATTGTTCGTAAAAGCATAGTTTAAATAAAATGATAATTACTTAATTAAAAGATTGTTAATAATTGAGAAGAAAATAAATTATGTCCATAATACGAAATTCTTCATTAAATATAAAAGTGCTATTTACAAAGAAAATTTTAAACTATGCACATTACATACATCATGTAAAGTATGAATCAAGGAAAATGCATTTTGACTCGTCCGAAGTTTTAGAAATAAATCCTCATAAAAATTCCCTTCATTGAAAATAATTGTTTCAATAAGTTATTGCATAATTTACGTTTGTTAAAAGTTTTGAAAATTATAAATTTAATAAAAAGTCAGGTAAGTTATCATTGATTATAAATATCTAGTTAAAATTTTTAAATTATTTAGAAAAAGCCATATAAATGGCGAGAAAAACTTTAAGTCTCTCTAGCAACCATATTTGTAAAAATTTCTTTTTTAATTATTAGAATTTATATTTAAATATCACAGAGTTTTAAATTTATGTAAAAGTGCTTAGTTTATCATAAAGATCTCAAATGTAAATTGTAATATTTTTAAAATGTCATGGTAAAAAAAGCAACTTCAGAATAGAAAAAAATATTTGCCCCAGTGAGATATTTAAAGAAAAAGCACAGATTTTTCTGCATAATTTTTGTATTTCTTGATTATTTTTGAAAAATTTAATAATTTAAAATATAGGAAATAAAAGAAAAATTCAGGAAAATGAAGAAGAGAACAATATGAAAATTATATATTTGTAAATAAGTTTAAATTTATGATAGAGATAAACGAAAAAAGAGATGAAAGAAGATAAATACCAATACTTGATCCTCAACATAAAGTAAGAGCATTTGATCTGAAGTGTCATTAATAAGATTTGGCATAAATTGGTGAGAAGGGTTTAGGAATCACCTATGAAAATAGAACACAGATAATATGGTACAAGAAAACTAGAATTAGGAGTTGTGTGTAAGTACTAATTACAATTATTAATTTAATATTTTTTACAGTCTACTCTTAGTTATAATAATCTACATTATATATATATATATATATATATATATATATATATATATATTTATATGTAAAAGCATCGTGTGGGTGTGATTATATAAATTAACTTTAGTCTTTGATTGAAATAATAATGAAAATAAAATATGAGATTTTTAAGTATTTTATTTTTATGTATTTTATATAAGAATAAATAGATTCAATTCACGAATTCAATCGTTAATTTTATGTTTCTTATTGGATAAGATTTTAGGAAAACTCTCTCTCTCTCTCTCTCAGCCAATAAAAGTATATTACAACAATCTAAACAATATTTAAGTGAAAAACATTGTAAAATATAATGTTAATTTCATTTATAAAATGGGATGAAAGTGTGAGGAAATATTCCGATTCTAATTGAAATTTTTGTATCAAAATCAGGTTGGAATGATATGCATTACAAAATCAGTAATGTTGATAATAAAGAAATCTTTCCCTGCATTTCATAGAAATATGGATTCAAAACTCCTAAAAAGGAAAAAAAATGTATATTAACAAAAATAATTACAATGAAATATGAACTTAGTTGAAATGTTACTAATTATTGTATGACAAATTTTTTTCTTGCGAAAATATTTGTAAATTCAATTTAATATTTGAAGCTATTGTCTTATTAAATATGTATCACGTAACTAATATATATCATATAAGATTAAATACTTATATATATATATATATTTGAAAATCTAATGAGCAGATGAAGCTATACATGAAAATATATTTTAAGCTTTTAAAATTTTACAATTTTTTTTCAAAATTTATTATTTTCTAAATTAATGATTGTACAATTGAAAATGAAACTTAATTGTCAATTTAAATCTAATGCAAATGCATTTTTCATTCCTGTAAACATTTACATTGTGTGCAAGTTAATTCAGCGTGTAATGAACAAAGAAATAAGAAATATGATTTTTCTTACAAAAAAAAAGCTGAAAAACTTTGTCTTGAAAGATGAAATTTGTAACCACTTTAAACAATATTATAATATTCCGCAATTATATGACTATTTTAGAATGTGTTTTCGTTTTATAAATGATAAATTATTTTTGTCATTATCAAGTAAGTGCTTCTTTTATTTTTATAAACGATAATTTTTTAAAATAACATGATTTATTGTTGCCTTTTATCAAATGTTTTTATAAATTAATTAATTCTGTAAATTTTTACAGAATCTTTTATGAGCGCATATTTTTTTGCTTAAAATTGATTATTTAAAAATTCATATTAATTTAAATTTAAATTACATTTTATGAATTCTCTTGCTAAGTCTATCATTGAAAATAAAAACAAACTGCTTTTTCCTATGTTACATCTTGTCATAAATGTATTTATTCGCTTTCTTCTGAATAATTTTATAAAATCAGTAAGAATTAAGATAAAACTATTATAGTCTATAGTCAATTTCGTATCATACGTTTACTTAGCCAAAAAAATTTAATAAATTTTCTAAATTTTTCTTAAAATAAATCTTTATTTTTTCTCTATTTATATTAGATATATGAACTTTTATTTTAAAGCAATGAGTTTTTTATAATCTTCAAATCACATACGGAGATCTTCTCTATTCTGTGCTATGTAAAAATGAATGTTTTATTCTGCAGAAGTTTCATCGCGAAGTGAAACAATTTTGCACTCCTTGCATCTTTAGAATTTCCTGAGGAGAATGAGAAGTGAATTGAGAAAGAAAACCTTTATACAAAATATATGGAATGCATCAAATTAACTATTTAAATATACTGGAAAGTCTTAGTACAAAATGTTATGCACATATCTGTCATGTTTGACCGAAGTAGTTACTGCAAACCACATTGGCATTGAGAATGCGAGAAATCTATATATCTGACACATATATATATATATATATATATATATATATATATATATATATATATATATATATATATATATATATATATATATATATATATATATATATATATATATATATATATATATATATATATATATATATATATATATATATATATATATATATATATATATATATATATATATATATATATATATACATATATATAAATAGCTTAGATATTGCAGCCTATATCAAAACATTAAAAATGGTCTGCATAGTACACAGATTTCTATGATAACAGATTAACATCGAGAATGTATATACATCTGAAAATGGAAGTTTTTTTAAGATTATGCAGCATCCACTGCATATAGCTGAAACCTTTCATAATGAAGAGGTTTATACTTCTGTAACTTCTTGAGAAAGAATCTAAAAATCTCCCCTCTATATATCGTAATAAATAGGCACAGAAAAGTGAATCTCAAAATACACTGAGCGTTATTTAAAATTGACTAGGATCAAACCTAGGACCTTCCATTTACTAGAGTGCCGTTGTTTGATTAAATCATTTTTGGATTGTAATATCAAGAAAAAGAAACAACAAACAACAAAAAGAAATAACTTTTATAGAACTAGAAATAATTATAGTGTTAAATTAAACTTTCTTTGTATAATAGTTTTTTATTTATTCATTTCAGCCATTTCGTTGAATTGAACTTACATTACAGTTAAGGTGAGAAAAGAAATGATTTTCTTAAATTTAAAATATCAAATGAGCAAACTGTGATAGAAAAAAGTGTCATCATGTTTGATAATTGATGGTATCAAATCTAATGAAAGAGTGCGAGTAATTATATGATTATATTTTCTGAAAAAATGTTCATAAGATTACCACTAATGAGAAATGGAGTTGTATTAAAGGATATGAAACAAAATATTGGTTTATTATACATTGGACAAGAAAAATATTGGTTTTAAACTAAAAAACATAATTTAACTTTTTTAAAATAAAGTTAAATTATGCGTTAATTTGGACTTACGCTTCGAGGAAAATGTAAACAGTTCCTAAGAACTGAAAGATACATTTATTAAAATGTTTACGACATTCTTAATTATATGCACACCATTACTGATGAAGAATGTTTTGCGTTATTAAAATGATTTTGGACATTCAACATTATTTGACAAGCATTTTAGAAATGATTAAGAATATTTTAACCTTATATCTCTTGTTCCGAACCTTATTTCAGCTTACGATTTCACAGATAGAACTTTTCCCCTATGATGACTTTTTAGAATTTTATTAGAAAAGAAATAAAATCTTCTTTGAATTATTGTTAGCTACTATGAAGCTAGATAACATTTTTTCAAATGCATTTGGTTTTGTGATGGCCTCTACTAAATACACAAATTTATTAAGCGTATGCATACGCTTAATAATATATATATATATATATATATATATATATATATATATATATATATATATATATATATTATGTGACCGCCCACACCCGTTAGGCACTCATGCATACACACATACGTTATTACGAAAAACGTTTAACTTATAAATGCTAATTTTCGAATCATAAAAATATAGATTTTAGAACATACGAATTTCATTTGCTCCACTTTGTTTTAATTAAAAGCAATTTATTAATTCTAAGTGTTTTCAGTAATTTATGTATCAACTAATTTTTATAAATCCGAAAATTTGATACATAAAGCATTTAATTTAAAGCGTATTTGCTTATGAAAGTTTTACAATTTTTGGCATTAGAATTAAAAAAATTTTTTGAACGTAATAAACAAAAAAGAAGTAAAAGAGATGAACATTGCCTTTATACTTTTACCGCATTAAGAATTTATTTTTAATAAAAAAATAAAAAATAGATTAATATTTCGGAAATTTTGTTTTAGAAGTTAAATGACGTAGATTGCTGATTTGTTTTTACTTTTATTCAATAAATCTTAAACTTTCCAATACATTTTGAAATTTTATTCATTTTTTATTTAATAAATTTTGTATTTTATAAATGAAAAGGCATTGTATTGTTAAGTACTTTGTATTTGAAAAATCAAGGAATTTTAATCCAAATTTCAAAATTATCTGATAATTTTACTAAAGCAATTTATCCTCAAAGTATACTTACCATATCAGAAATATATAAATTATTATTATTATAATTATTCAAAATTACTTACCAAATTCACCAGCACATGCTAAAGTTGAAAAGAAACGAATGTGGTAGTTATTAAAACTAAAAAAATCTTGCTTTAAAAATAATCCTAAGTTTCTTCAGAAAATAATGGATCCTGAAAATAAATTGTCTAGGTTTGTAGTTCTTTCCCATCTGTACTTATAACTGGTGGCTATAGACGTTCATTCAGTTATCAATTTACAAAAAATTTACTAGTATAAAATTTCCAAAAAGAGTTCTGACACTTTTGATTTCAGTAATTCGTTCACAAAATATAAATGTTTGGATTCAATCAAAAATTTCATATTATTTTTTAAAAAATGTTTTTGATTTCTTTAATTACATTTTACATTCTTATTTTTGCCATTTTTCGATATAAAAACTAAAATAAGTGGGAAATTTGGATAAAAGTTACGATCAATTGTAAGCAATTTTGCACTTTTATTACCATAAAAACCAAGTGATTAAGAGGCTAGTGTATTAAATATTTATTTCATTTTACTATTTGTTTCATTTAACACATTAAATATAGCTGCCGACAAATTGTCTAGTGGTTAACGTGCCTGACTGCGGTTAAGGAGGTCCTAGGTTCGAATCCCGGTTCGGGCATGGATGTACTTTCTCTCTCTCTCTATCCTGTCTTTGTCCTTTCCTTATATGAATGAGATGTGAATGGTTGCCTACCCTATAAGCGGATCCCTATGGCATATATGTACTGAGGAAGTCGGACTCCACACCAAAATATGGTTCAGTTGAAAAAGTAGAGCAGCGCATCCCATATTGCCGGCCTAGCTGGCACACGACAATGAATGAATGAATTAAATATAGCTAATTTTGATGTAATAATATGAAATTTATTAAAATAATTTTTTTGAAATACAAGGATCGAAAATTGTCAGTTATAAAAATTTTGTATATAATTCCCTTTACTTCATTATTTTTTATTTCAACATTGTGTTTTTATTTAATGATTTTTTATTTCAACAAATATTTCTTTCCCGTTTATGAACTTTTCGGGCCTAACAAATTATGTTTAGTAAGAATTAAGGAAGAAAATTAGTTTATTCGTCTATAAATGTTAAAATATCATGAAAGATGCACAAGTATCTGTCACAAATCAAATGTTCTGCAATGTAATTCATTAAGCAGAAACTACTATTAATTATTTTTATTTAATGTCTCATTTAAAATCCTTTCTTAACTAAATGTAAGATTTTTGAAGCTATAAATAAAGCAGTTTATAGATAGTAGACATTAAAGTTTATTTATTCTTAAATATGGCAAATTTTATTCATTAAAAATAAAATTTTCAGTAAAAATACTATGATTGGAAGTATAAATTGTTTCTTAATCACCATTAGATATCAATCACCCAAAGTATGTACGCGATAAATTATCGATTCATCATTATGTTAAATGAATAAAATAAAATTTTCATGGTAATAATAAAAAACATTCTTTGATGTAACTAAACTGTCGTTTTAGTTTATTATTGTTTTAGTTTTTTCTAATGAAAAATAAAACACAAGTAGAAATTAAATATTGTAAGCTTTTGTATAGCAAAAACAAAACAGAAGTGAAACATATGTTTAGCTTTATTAGCAAGAAAAATAATTTACTTTTGTTATCATTTTCATGTAAAAAAAAAACTTATGGAAAAATGTTAATGCATAAAAAGAAGAAAAAGAAAGTAACGATGTATATTTTTTTAAGATAAAAAAGGAGCATGACTTAAAATATTTTTAAATTTGCATTCTAACGTTTCGCAGAACAGGTCAGAAGGGTAAGCTGAAATCATGCATGTTTAAAAAATACTGATAAAAAATATTTAGCTTAAAGTACTGTGATTTAGTTAACGAAATAGTTTAGCAAATTATAAAAATTGAATATTGGAATGGGGAGACAGATTTATGAATATTTATGATAATGTTTTTAATTTTCAAAAAAATTACTTTGTAAAATTTTTCGAGCCCAATAATTTTCTTATATTAAAAACTTCTCAAATGTCTCCTGAAAAATTGATTCATATAACTGATAATTAAAAATGTTGGTTCAATATTTAATTAAAAATAATATAAAATTATTGTTTATATGTATGCAATATAATGTATAATTATGCATTTAATATCTTTGAATAATTGTTGTTCTTATTAATGAATTATTTGAGGACATTTAATTAATCATTTGAAGCAAAATATTTTAAATATTTTTGAATAATACTGCCGGAATTGATTAATTTATGAAGATAATGAATATATTTTTTCAAAATGCTTTTTATTTATATTTAAGCATTTTAAATATATTTAAGGAATAATATATTAATAATATATATTAATAAATAAATAATTGTACTTAATAAAATGTTTTAACTTATTATCACTGTAGATTAGTTTAAATATATATATATATATATATATATATATATATATATATATATATATATATATATATATATATATATATGCATGTGACGGTTTTTGTTCATACAGCTAATCATAATGAAATTTAAAGATTTCAAATTATTATACATACGTGAATTTTTATATTAACAATGTACTTATAAATATGAGATGTAACAAATAAATTTTGAAATAGTGGTTTCAGATTTCTAAATTAAAAGAAATAATTTAGGTAAAGTTAAAAATACTAGAAAAATCTTTTTTGTTTTTAATCATAAATGAATATTATATATTTACAATTAATTCATATATAACTTACATTAATTACAGTCAACAAATAAATTATTTAAATTTATTCATTTTCGTATGAATTGATATATCTTTGAAAGATATGTTTCCGGAAGTAAAATGTTTAACAATTAATGACAGATAAGATTGATAAATCACACGTTTTATAGAACAAGAGAGTAGAATATTCAAAAACTTATAATAAAATTGTGATTAATTATACATTAAACATGTGATTTAGGACTATTATTAAAAAAGTGAAAAAAAACTAGTTTGATTACATACTAAAAAGAAAGTGATTTATGTTAAAAATAATTATTCCATTTAAACAATGAAATTAATTTATCGAAAAGAAATGTACAATCTTAAAGTAGTAATTTCACAACCTAGTGAATTCTAAATATGACATATAGCGCTTGCATAATTGAAAAATTTATAGAAATTAGATTTTGCCATTTACAGAAACATAAATTATAAATTTGCAAAATGCTGATTCTCTCAAAAATATTTCTAAGAACACTGATGATAACAAAGTAAAATTTCCTTTACATATCAGGCATTACTTACAGATAAATTTATCTCCATTTAAGGATTGCTAATATTTATATTTGCTTATTTAAATATAATTATTATCTATAAAATGAATATTACCATGATTATTATTATAAAATGTGATTATTATCTATATGATATATAAATGTTTTAAGCGTTTTTTCCCGTAAAGTTTTATCTGTGATTTTTATTCCAAAAGTTTCTTAATCTGTGTCAAATATTTATTATTTTCCTGAGTATTTGAGTTATTTTTCAAATTTAATTGAAATCAGTTATTGCTCAATCTATAGATCAGTCGCAAATATGATATAATTCAAAAAATGTTTATTGAAAAGATTTTAAATATTTTCTTGCCCTAATAAAGAACAGCATATTTCAGAATTAAGAGTGTAATACATTAAATTAATAAATATATATATACTAAAAATTCATTTCGTTTTTCTTATATTCTAATATCAAACTGAGGTGATATTTGATACACATTTCATAAATTTTATAAAAACTGAAATTATGATAAGTTTAAGTTATTGCATTTGAACTATAATCATCATATCTAATTATGTTTGAAGTGTATAAAATGCAGATATTTATTTTCCATTTAACATAAGCAAAAAGTAAAATCATAAATAAAATTTTAAGGCTAATTATTAATTAGTGGAGTAAATTTTTGCAAGCGGAAATAATGAATAGTTATAGTTCATTAATTATTTTTTTCCTTTTTCACGCATCTCTGAGAAATGGAGTAATACTGAAAAAATATATATAAAAAATCACATCACATATAAATAATAGTTATTTAAATTGCGCAACAAAAACATATTACGAAAATTTATTCATTTAAGAATTTAAATAAATATTTCCTATAACAAATTAGATTCCTTCAGTGATTTTTTCCTAACTTGTTAAAGAAGGAAAGAAAACCAGATTAATTTTTTCGTCTAACATAAAAAAAAATCCATCTAATTAAAGAAGAGATGAAGTTCTTGAAAAGCGACACTAAAACCACCTAGCGGATGGAAAATAAATTATTTTGGTTGCGCCAGAATCAACTTTTATCTTTTCTTTCACACTCTTAGTAAGGAAGAACATGGAAACTCTTGAGTTTGAATCATTTACTGTGGCACTTAATCCAAGAATGCTGAAAATAAATAATGTGAGTTAAAAATAAGAGTCAGAAATAGGAAGGAAAGTTAATGTTGAAACCAATTTGAACTTTTATTCTGTAGAAGATATATATATATATTTTAACATTAATCTCCTTTATTTATATCTTTTGCATTTCCAACTAAAAACAATACAATATATTTTTTAAAATAGAATTTCTATCCCTTTTTATTCAAAATTATTTCAAACCAGCATTACTACTTACCCTAAGCTACAATAAGCGATTACTTTTATGCTTTGTTTAATTTTTTATAGAAAATTTACATCGTATATACAATTCAAATTGTTTTTTTTTTTATAGAAATAATTTATCCTCAATGAATTATTGTAAAAATAAATTTGATATATTTTTTACTATGGAATCTAAGAAGTCATCAACAAATATTAATTATAAATTCAAAATTGTAATAATGTATTTATGAGCCGACCGATGGCTGTGTGGTTAGCGTTCATGTCTCCTGAGCATGTCCGGGATCCGGGGTTCATGTCTGGGGTTCGAATATCGGTTCGGTCATGGATGTTACTTTCTTTCTCTGTTCTCTCTATGTTTCTCTGTCCGTTCTTCTCTGATGATGCATGAATGTGGCTCACCCTATAAACGGGTTTGTGGTGGAATGGCGCGGGCAACGCTACTCGCCTCCGTGACTTGGTTCACAGTTACGACAAATAAGTAACAGTTTCTCCCCTTGTTGTGGCCTAGGGTTCGTCACCCAAATGCCCACCGTTGGAAAAAAAATAATGTATTTATGTATTATATAACTTAGATTGTAAATTTTTATGTAGATCGATTTAGATTGATTCATATTTTAAAAATGATAATCTCATCAAGGACTTAATTAGGGAAAGATTAAAAATATAGTTTTTTATTTTCACAGGTTTCTTTTTAATTTCTATCTTATCGATATTTTGTAAAATTTCAATGGTTTATATAAATATATAATAATTTTATATTTATATAAACCATTGAAATTTTACAAAATATCTATAAGATAGAAATTAAGAAGAAACCTGTGAAAATAAAAAAACTACAATTTAATAATTTTTTGTTGTTTTTTTTTAGAAATATTGCGTTTAAAAATATCATTTTCTTACCCAAAAATTAGCTATCTGGTTAAAAAAATAGTATAAAATGGAATAATTAATTCAACATTTGAATATGAATTAATTTATTAAGTACTTAAGTTATTAAGTTATTTATTTTATTAATTAAGTACTTATTACTTAAATCAATATCCACTGAAAATTAAAATATAAAAGTAATCATAATCTTATTTTGTTCTGATTTCTTACCTGCCTTTTAATTTATTAGTGAAAGTTTTAAAATCAAAAAAAGAGAGATATCATTTCTTTGAAGTTTATGAAGTTAATAGTAATACTGAATTAGTTTCAATGATTTATCAGGTTTCAAAGCACTGTTTATTAAAAGAATATGATGTAAAAATTGTTGTCGGCAGACATTTTTCATTGTTTTCACCAACCCAAAACTAATAAATGTATGCAAGCTTAAATTTTCCTTCACAGATAGGTTTTATTTTGCATTTTGCATACAAAAAATATTTTTGCTAAGAAAAATGAGAGCAATATTTTTTCATTTAACAGTGGATGGGTGAGAACATAGTCAGTTGGACAACGTTCTCACTCGTCCAAGATATCGGTTTTAAAAGATGATGTGTGGGTGTATTCCCTTACATCTTACTTTAACAGTTACTGTCAAAGCGGGGTCTGGTTTATTTTTAAGCTAATGTAAAGTAGAATGTATAATGCTGGTTTTCGTATAAAGTATCTGTCGTTTTATTATGTGAAAGTACAATTTCTTAGCAAGTCGGAATTGAATCAGTAGAATATATGCACTTCTATGATAATAACCATGATACTGGTGCACCTAGTACATTTTTTAATACAGGAAGCAACTTTCTAAGCTTCAGCCGAGTTTTGGAAAATACAGCGTGAATTAATAATGACGATAAAAACGACTCAAATTCTTTCTCTTCTTTCATTCTTCGAGGGTTATTATTAAGTATTAGAATGTTAGTAATGTTTCCCGATTTGGAGAATATAATTTTTGTACTCATGTAAAACGGTATGAAGTATGAACTTGTGTGCTCAAAAACATTCATTATAATATTTTAAAACACCAGATTCTCTTTCGCAGCTATCTTTGAATTAAAATTTGCCTGTTTTGGTAGAAAACAAAATTTTGTATTTTAATAAGTAGTGATACGTTTTGTGAGACACAAAATTAATTTTTATTAGCATAAATTTTCATTTTATATTTTCATTTATTAAAATACTTCTCTTTTTAGGGTAGACAAAGATAATTTTTTTACAGTGAACTTTATGTTTTAGTCTATTTGAGATGGAAAAATTATTTTCCTCTTACCTATTGTTTTAATAGCTACTGTAATACTAAACAGTATCTAACTATTACTGTTGAAAAAAAATGAGATACTAAAGTATATAACGCTAATAAATGATTAAAAACACCAATGTTTTATCCCATTTTTTTATTTCCTAGTAAAATTATTTTAAAAATACATTTCTCAGAAACAATTTGAAAATCAGTCTTTTTTATGCAAGGAATATATTGCATATGTTAAATATGGAAGAGCCGTTTAGAATCTTTAATAGGTAGAATACGCTAATAAAATGAAAATATAAAATAATTATAAATAATATATATATATATATATATATATATATATATATATATATATATATATATATATATATATATATATATATATATATATATATATATATATATATATATATATATAATTGTCTATTTTAAATTGAGCTATATTTTACGAATGATGTTACTTTAACTATTTATCTAAAAAGTGATCAAAATGTTTAATGCTGATTTTTTAAAAAGAGAATTCCGCTTTTTTTTTTAAAAGCCCAAGCAAAAATTCTTGTAAATGTTATTTTGAAAATATATATATTTCCAGTTACTCATTTATATTATTTTTCGATACTGATTTATTTTACTTAATAATTTGATTTTCGATTTAAAAACATTAACATTAAAATGTGAAAAATATATTTTTGTTTATTTTAAGATTTATTGAAAAAATTTAAAACTAACAAAAAAATTTGAAACAAAAACTATTCGCAAATAAATTTATCAACAAACTTATACACTGAAATGCAAAAATCAATGAAATCTTTCCTTGAAGAATCTCCAATTTTTTTTTTCTTGAAACTATTTTGAGTGAATAAACATGGATGAGAGACATATGTTGGGAAGTTTATAATAAAAAAGTGTAATTAAGTTAAAACATTTTTTTTGTTTAATCAGTGAAAAAAATCATCATATGCATTTTCTATTTTTTGTATCGCTATCGATTTATCTCAGGAAACTGACGGTTAGGTTTTTTTTGTTTAAAAAAGTGATAGTGCATAATGAGAAGGGAATAATGTCCTTGTTTTTTAAAAATAAAACTTAACCTGCAGATATGGAGAGTTATTTTTAACCTTTCTTGCCAAAGTTTTCAGGGTTTATTATATTTTTATTCAATAAACTGTTTTTTGCACATCAACAAGTAGAAAATTGCTAAACAGAACTTTGAACAGAAGAATAATTTTTTTAGCATAAAATGTTTCATAATATTATTGATTTGTTAAGAAAAAGAGATATCTAAAAAGTTTTTAGGTTAAGCAGTTTTTTCTTTAATAAATAGAACTTAGCTTTTAAGGTTTAATATGTTTTTATTTAAATAAATTTTTGTCTTGTGTAGCAACTGCATTCTTAAAATTTTATTTATTAAGCATTTTTGTAGAATATTGTGTTAATCTGTGCATTGCCACAGTTTAGCATAATTAATGTTTGAAAATGATTATAATAATTTAGAAAATATAAGTTTCTTTAAATCGTATTCTCTTTGCATGCGCTGAGAATGCTAATGTAAGATACATATTTTAAAATGATTGCATTTAATTTGCGTAAAATAAGAAGATAAATATTACTTCTTCATTAAATAATTATGATAATTTATGTTTGCAAATGTATTACAATTATATTTTATAAGTAAAATATAAATATTGAATAATTCTGTGACTGCGCTTCGTTACCTGGTGTATGTTAGATATCATGTTATTTTTAAATAAAGCTTTATTTTACTTTTACTTATTAACTTTTTTTTGTTTTTTTAATTTCGGTATTCGTAAAAATTGTTTCACTAAAATATGAACATTATTTTACAAACCAGTTGAAAAATTTAATAGAGAAAACTTGATTTTATAATCCTGTAAGTCTCTTTATTTAATTTTCTCACACTTAATTTTTTACTGTATTCAAAATTTAATTCACATTCTGCTAAGAATGGTGTGAAATAAGGAATGGCAGCCTTTGAAATTCAGAAATTTTTAAGAATTTTTATATTGTTTATAAAACAGGAATCAAATTAGTTTACAGGATATAAACCTGATTTTTTGAAATAATTTTATAATTTAGCAAGTGGTCTAAAATGTAAAATTAATTAGAATTGTGAGAAATGCAAATTTAATAACTATTAAAACTTTGAATATCAATACTATATTAGATTAATTTCAGTTTATTTTCTCTACAGTTTTAGCTAGAATTCTAATTTAAATATCAAAGAAAATTTGTTACAAAATTTGATTATTTTAAAACAAAAATCTTTTGATGACATTCAAGCATTAGCTTCTCTTTTAAGAGGATCAAGTTAAAGAAATTTATCGAAATATGTATTCTATAATTGATATTTTTTAATGTATTTTCATAATTTGTTGGATATTTTAATTATATTACGATATACTGCAGTTTATGTTTCTATTAATTTTTCATTTTTATGTTTTGAAAATATAATTTAATTCCTAAAATCTGTTTTTAAGAAAACACACGATAATTCTGAAAATAAAAAAAAAATATCTTCCAGTATTATATACCTCTTTTAAGTATTTTGTTAGAAATTTACTGTTATAATAGTGACAAAGTGTTACAGAACTTTATTATTAAAATTTTATCATAGTAGTTCTGAAATGATAAAGTAATTGTTTTTCTTAATTATGGTATCATTGAATGCACTTGACAAATTTATTAAAGGTCATAAGCAATATTGACATATATTAGTCATAGCTTTTTTACATTTAAATTTATTAAATTTGAAAGTAAATTCAGAACTTAAAACAAAATTTTATAAAATGGAAGGAAAAATTTACTGAAATAATAAAGTTAAGAAATTATATATTCAGTTGGGGAATTTTCAATATAGTATTTTATAGGTTTGTGGTTCTACTATATTTGTTATTGGAATAAGTTTAAATGAGGGTAAAAAGCTCTTAAAAATGTCTTGTTTTTTTTTAAATGTCAAATTGTTTGTTAAAAGGTTTCAATGTTTTACATATTGGTTTATACATTTTTTATTCTTCAATCTTTTGCTAGACAAACTTCTGTATATAATTATATAACTTATTTAAATATTTTTAATGATATAAAAAGGTAAAATTAAATTGGTAGCTAAGTGTTTTTTTATATTATTTTACAAATGCATTTTTTTACATGCCTAATAGACAACTATTTCATGAACTATTAAGTTAAAAAGATTGTCTCTTTTGAATTAACTTGTTAGGGTTATACTATAAAATTACTAGGCTGCCATAATCAGAATTACATGACCATAAAGCTAAATGAATATTAGCCTTTAAATTGTTTGTATTTCTTTCATTTTTTACTAATGCTAAAAAGAGTGACTTTGATATAGTAATTTAAAAAAGGCAGATTTTAAAGGAGTGCATCTTATGATACTTGATTTCCTTTTAAGCTGTCTTTGGGAATATATTTAAAAAATATTTTCAGTTGAAGTACACTTAATTATTTTTGAAAGTGTAAGAATAGAAGACTATTAGAATTCGTTGATAGAGATAGATACAGATAGATAGATAGATAAAGAGAGAGAAACTTTGAAATGTTTTAATTTTATTTTCAGTGGAAAATTTTTTAACTGCATCTTGTAACATAGTTTTCTGTTCAATGAAATTACAAATTTTAAATTGAAAGCATGATATTTCATTAAAAGAGTATGAGAATAAAAGAAGGAATTTTCTATAAAAATGTAACTGTTTAAAACTATTACACTTAATTGTTAAAACTTTTCTTAGATATTACTCACAATGTTTGCTCAAAATATATACCAGAAGATGCTTCAATGGACTATATTTGAAACAATTTGATGATTTAAACATATTTTTATGTTGTTTTCATTTTGGAGGCATTATATGTTAAACATCTGGATATTAGATAGCGACTGATAATATGTTTATATTTATGATGATAATATGTCAATACGAGTGTTAATATTTAAAAACAATCCCTGAACTCAATCATTCACTATCTCTGTAAATTAACACATTCATATTTTACACATATAAAAATGAAAAAATTCTTTAAAACTAATAAGTTTTAAAAAGAATCAAAAACGTTGTGATAAAATAATACGAGTTCTAAATGTGAGTAAAACTTTTGGAGGTGCGGGTGATCGAACCCGGGGCTTTCATATGCAAACCGAACACTCTACCACTGAGCTACACTATATTAGTTATTATTGTATCGTGTGATCGGGGTGAAGTCGTTTCATTGAAATATTAGTTATTATTGTATCGTGAGATCGGTGAAGTCGTTTCATTGAAATATTAGTTATTATTGTATCGTGTGATCAGTGAAGTCGTTTCATTGAAATATTAGTTATTATTGTATCGTGTGATCGGGGTGAAGTCATTTCATTGAAATATTAGTTATTATTGTATCGTGTGATCGGTGAAGTCATTTCATTGAAATATTAATCATTATTGTATCGTGTCAATGGTAAAGTCATTTCATTGAAATATTAGTTATTATTGTATCGTGTGATCGGTGAAGTCGTTTCATTGAAATATTAGTTATTATTGTATCGTGTGATCAGTGAAGTCGTTTCATTGAAATATTAGTTATTATTGTATCGTGTGATCGGGGTGAAGTCATTTCATTGAAATATTAGTTATTATTGTATCGTGTGATCGGTGAAGTCATTTCATTGAAATATTAATCATTATTGTATCGTGTCAATGGTAAAGTCATTTCATTGAAATATTAGTTATTATTGTATCGTGTGATCGGTGAAGTCGTTTCATTGAAATATTAGTTATTATTGTATCGTGAGATCGGTGAAGTCGTTTCATTGAAATATTAGTTATTATTGTATCGTGTGATCAGTGAAGTCGTTTCATTGAAATATTAGTTATTATTGTATCGTGTGATCGGGGTGAAGTCATTTCATTGAAATATTAGTTATTATTATATCGTGTGATCGGGGTGAAGTAGTTTCATTGAAATATTAGTTACTATTGTATTGTGTAATCGGGGAAGTCATTTCATTGAAATATTAGTTATTATTGTATCGTGTGATCAGTGAAGTCGTTTCATTGAAATATTAGTTATCATTGTATCGTGTAATCGGGGAAGTCATTTCATTGAAATATTAGTTATTATTGTATCGTGTGATCGGTGAAGTCATTTCATTGAAATATTAATCATTATTGTATCGTGTCAATGGTAAAGTCATTTCATTGAAATATTAGTTATTATTGTATCGTGTGATCGGTGAAGTCGTTTCATTGAAATATTAGTTATTATTGTATCGTGTGATCGGGGTGAAGTCATTTCATTGGAATATTAGTTATTATTGTATCGTGTGATCGGGGTGAAGTCGTTTCATTGAAATATTAGTTATTATTGTATCGTGAGATCGGTGAAGTCGTTTCATTGAAATATTAGTTATTATTGTATCGTGTGATCAGTGAAGTCGTTTCATTGAAATATTAGTTATTATTGTATCGTGTGATCGGGGTGAAGTCATTTCATTAGAATATTAGTTATTATTGTATCGTGTGATCGGGGTGAAGTCATTTCATTGAAATATTAGTTATTATTATATCGTGTGATCGGAGTGAAGTCGTTTCATTGAAATATTAGTTACTATTGTATTGTGTAATCGGGGAAGTAATTTCATTGAAATATTAGTTATTATTGTATCGTGTGATCGGTGAAGTCATTTCATTGAAATATTAATCATTATTGTATCGTGTCAATGGTGAAGTCATTTCATTGAAATATTAGTTATTATTGTATCGTGTGATCGGTGAAGTCGTTTCTTTGAAATATTATTTATTATTGTATGGTGATAATATTCACCAGATACTCTTAGTAGAGGGATTTTTTATATTTTTTATATAATAATATTTTAATATCAACTAAATATATATTTAATTTATAAATTGATATTAAATATTTAAATACCAGTTAAACTGAGACACTTAAATACTACTAAATCTTGAAACAGCATTTGCTTTTTCTTCAATGAAATTTTATACATTAAAATTCAATACTTTAATAAAAGTATGCAATTTTTAAGTAGAACATTTTAATTAGATAATGTTCACAGGGTATGTATCGTATTCATTGTTGAAATATATTTACGAAGGAAATAGGAAATATTGTCTTGAATCATTTCTCAATCAATTCGATGGTTTGTACTCATTTTTACGGTTTTTGATTTTGTCCCTAGGATTCAAACATCTTAATTGTCATGGATATGCAATGGGAAAAGAAACGAATCATTATGCAAATACATGCTCATGATCAATTATTTTATCACAGTATTTTATCATTATAAAAAAATACAAGTAAGTATGTTTTTATTGATAATGAATCATGTGAAAATTGCTTTTGATAAAATTGGAAGTAAATTTCTTATATGATTTATACATAATTTTCATACTTGGATCAAATATACTATCAATGCAAATGCCAATATTTTACTGACAAATGTGAAAAATTCTAATAAAACGATTTATGCAAATTTCTGATAAAAATACATTTTTTAAGAGAAAATTAAGTATTTGGAGGTGGGGGTATTGAACCCCGGGACTTTCACACGCAAAGCGAACTCTTTACCACTCTGCTACACCCTCAAATGCAACGTTTTTCTAAAACAGATAAATTTTTTGAGTGTATGTACTGATTTCAGTAGGTGATTTAGCCATCAAGGTCAGACAAATGAGTATTCTTTACAGATATGAAACATTTCGCCATCGTAATATGCTCATTTCTTCAATTTATACTTAAGATGTTTGTTTATTTTATTGCACTTGAGGAATTTTATATTTCCCCAGCAGTTGTTAGTGTGTTATTTCTATTAAATATTTATGAATAAAATGCCCAACAAAATGTAATTCATTGTTTATAAAATTTAACTGTAGTGTTATTGAGTTTGATTGGAACTTATTTTGTAGTTGCGATTAACGTACATTGAATTAATTTTAAGTTTAGTATTAGTAAAGAATGTGATCATTTTGTCAACAATAGATGGTAAAATCCTAGGTGAACGCACATCCTTGGCGATAAACTGAAAAAAAGCTCCAAGTCAGAATGAAATCCCAGAAATAGTTTGATTTACCAAATCTAGTGTCTCAAAATAGGGTTGCCAAGAATAGCGCAAACCACAATTATCGCCAACCAAAATCATTCACTCCAAGCGTGTGGGCTCTCTGCTAGAATCTTATCAAATATATACTAACTATTGAACTGAATAACCCTAAATATATGATTCCTAATATGCATTTTCCGACAGACTTTAATCAGATTTGTTATATCTTTTCTTTTATTACATTTAAAAAACAGAAATATTTTTAATTAATTTAAAATTTTTAATAGATAGCTTTCGAAGAAATTTGGTATTAAATTCATAACTTAAGCTTAATGTATCATTCATGTGTCATTAAACATTATTTTTACATTAATAGGAACCCAAATTTTAAATTCGATTGATTTAGTTTCCCTGTAAAATTTCATTCTAATTGGCATTGTAATTCATTTCAAATGCTTTCCTTGACTTCCGCCATGTAGTGCGTACCAAAATTGCATGAAATCTATTAATCTTTTCCAACGCATGGAATATAAAACGTGCATTTTTAAAGATTTTTTTTAAAAAAATTAATTACCCAAGCATAAGTCTTTTGCAAAATAGACACTAAATGTTTCTTTGCTGGAAAATATTATATTTTACTCTTTTAATTATATATTTTTTAACAATTTCATTTAACTATACAAATTAGTTTAAATTTGTGCATCTGTTCAGTTTGTTACCTTTAGAGTATCCGCCTATGTTGCAAAGCTCATCTACGACTAAAAGTTTTATTCTTTTTTAATTGTGAATCTAGTATTCAGAACTTTTCAGTTTCAAAACTAATTTTTGCTTTATCGTTGCTAGAATTTTAAAATACTTTTGAAAAACGAAAGAGGAAGTTACATTTGTAAACCAGAAGTGGTAAAAAAGTGGTATTATATTATTATTATTTTTTTTGCTATTTTTTTAATTTCGGAAAGAATTTACAACACATCGTGGCTATCAAAAGCGAGACTATCACTTTAAAGGGAATTTTCTCAAAACTTAATTTTTCACAAAATATCCAAACCATTAACAAGACATTTCAAGTAATAATAGAGATATTTCTATGACACTTAGCCTATATGTTTTAAGTGTTATTATCTATAAAATGAAGCAAACTTTTTAACATACATAAAGAACTTCTTCATTTACTGCTATTTTAAAAAGGGAATATTCAGTAAAATTTCTTAAAAAATCCATACTACTGTATATTTTTAACCGTAATTTTTCTATCGCTGAATATTTTTTTTAGATTTTGCTTCATTTCAAAGAAAATTGTCATATAGAGTTTATTCTCAAATTAAGTTACGATTGGAGCATTGCAGTTTTCTGTAGAGTTTTAGCCGTTTCGTTAAAGTTTCACTAAAATTTGCCAGATCGATTACACAAAATGTGTATGCAAATGGCTAATCTTATATTTTTGCATCATAATTTATCTAAAAACAAGATAAAAAAATTTATAATTTTCAAGTAAAAGTTGCCTTGAAGTAGGTGGATACCGTAAAATAATATTACCATTGATGGATTATTTGATTATTAAATAGTTAGTAAGTAAATGATTAGTAAATATAGCTATCGAACACAATTTGTAAATTTTTAGACAGAACATTTAATACTCTATTTACATACTTTTCTCTAAAGTAGATAACAGAATGGGATGCAGATCTTTAATGTTTCCGGCCAATGCTTGTCTGTTTTTAAAGCTTACATTTCGAGTTTTTACTCAAAATGTTCATTTAAAAAATACCAGAATATTTTATTAAGCTGATTTTTAATATTGAAAAAATTTAAAAAGTAACCAAAACAAAATTATACTTTATAATTTATTAAATGATACATATTTTATCATCACAATATTTAACAGCATTTAAATTTTTTATAATTACAATTATAATTAAATCACTATCCATATTTAATTGAGGCAATATTATATGAATAAGGGACTGCTGATATTAATTAATTGACAGAAAAGCAAAACATGTTTTGAAAAAAAATCCTTTTCGTGAATAAGATTAATATCACTAGACTATTTGATACAATTAATTCATTTTTTTCTTCAAAATCCAGTTTTCTTTTATACTAAGATGGTAGAATCTTTTCGCCAAACCTCCAATAAAAATGATAATTAGATTATGTTTTGAATGTTGAAATATATCAAGGAAAAGTTTAATTTTGGAAGATTATTTTAAAATCACAGTGGGGATAAGGAAAAAATTATCTATATTGTGGAAATCAATAGAACCATCATTTAATTTTTTTCCTCAGTTTATTCTCATGGAAAACACAGAAAATGTTCCTGAATTTTAATCGATAGTATCAACATTTTAATTACTAGAAGGAATATAAATTTAAGCCATAAAATGAAATATACGTAAAATGAAATCTTAATTTTTGATTGAAATATTTCTATTTATGTTACGGATAGTATAATTTTAGAGATTGCAGAGTTTTCTTTTAAAAAAAGGAATAGAAATTATTATAATATATTCATTCAGAAATGATAGCGAACAAGCAAAGAGGTGTTTGATTTTAATATTCTGTGTCCTTGAATTAATTTACTAATATATATTTAAAAAAAAAAAACAGATTTTACCAATAAAACATATATTTATAATAAGCTATGTTTTTTCAAACTATTTCATTTTAAATCAGGATTTATCTTTTTTGCATGCTTGTATTACTTTTAATGCTTGCTTTCAAAGCAATACAATCATGTAAAATTTTTTTATTATTTACTTTGATTACTTACAAATGTAATACTTCAAAAATTATCACAGGTTGAAAAAATCAGACATTGCACTATTTTACATAAATTACCAATTATAATCATATCTCCTTAGGCATTTTAGAAAGACAAAATACCCTTGGATAAAACTTATATTTTCAGAAAATTTTTTAATGTACAAGGCTATTGAATAATTTACCTAACACCAGTTAATTGTTGGTTTAAAAAGAATATAAAATTAACTTGATATAGAAAAAGTTATTTAATATTTCTTTGTATTTGCTTATAAATGAATAAATTATAAGTTTTCAGTTAATATATGGTATGTAGAGAATTATTTTACATTGATGTATGTCTGAAAGATATTTTTTGTTTGAAACTTTACTTACAAACAAAATCTACTTAAGTACTCTTATAGTTTAAGTAAAAGAAGCAAAAATAACACCTATTTCATCTAAAACATCTATTTTAAAGAAAATGGCATATAATATTTTTGAAGGATGTGAAATTTTGGTTTGTTATTGTATCAAGAGATAAATTTTATTTATATGTCAAAGGATGAATATTTTATGAGTACTGTTTTATAAAAAAAATAAAATGCCAAAAACAATTTTAGAAAAGAAAAGAAATTTAAAAAAAGAAATTATTTTATTATTACTATCTTAAGCTTATTATTCGATGAAATTTTTAATACTCTTTATTATTAAATACTACTAATAAGTTGCTATATATTGACTGCTTACTTGTAAAAGTTGGTATTGTGAAATAATAGTTTTTAATATTCATTATTTCAGATATTTTATTGGAAGCCATGACATTCTTTCTGAAGAAATTATATACAAGAATGGAGTTTTATTATTATTTTACTTATTTAATAGCAATTAACTATTAAAAAATCTTTAAATTTAGGAAATTATCTTACAAATATTAATTTTCAGCTTTCAATTTCTAAATATTATGTTTGGAAAACAGTTTCTTATTCTATAAAGTAAATGTACGTTTTTAATGAATACAATAACAAATTCTACTTCAAATAAGGAACGCATTTCGAAAAAGGGTAAAACAAACGAAATGCATGAAAATGCTATATTTATCAGATGTGAGTAAAGTTGAAACAAAAAGTAGTTCAATACAAAAAGGTAAGAGAATGTGGGAGTTAAAAATTAAGAAAATATGATTCTTAATTTGCACTTTGGATTTATTTTTAAGTCATTTTTAAAGAAAATATAATTTATTGCAGTGGAAAGTAATCTTGTTTAATATGCTATCTTGTTAACACATGTAAATCGCAAGATAGTTCAAATATTACCCATCAATTGAGGAAAAGATATGATTCATTATAAAAAAGAATTTCAGCTTCAATATTGAAAATTTTGATCTGAATGTATATTTTGTAATTGAATTGTCTCTTTGACTTACATCATCTTAAAAAGAGAATGGTATTTAAAGTATATTTCAAATATGCAAAATTGTAATACAGAGTAAAATAAGGTACTTGATGCAACATATTTTTCAACTTTGCAGTTATAAGTAATAATGCAATTCAAATCTTCATAAATTCTAACTAAAATTTTTTCAACAACCAACAAACCAGTTAGTTTTTCAACTAACTTGTTAAGGAAAGAAAGAAAACTGGATTAATCTTTCTTTTTCTAACATAAAAAGTCCAGTCAATTAAGGAAGAGAAAAAAAGCTGTGGAGAACCACACTAAAACCACTTAGCGACGAAAAAGAAATTATTTTGGAAGCTTTGGAATTAATAAGCCACCTTTCTCTTTATTGCACTATGCGACTTACAAGATCTCGAGTTTGAATCAATAACAATACAATTTATAACCCAATAATAGTTAAATGAATAATATGAATTAAATAAAGTGGTCAGAGAAATGAGAAAAAAATATTTTTTTGCTTCATCTAGAAATATTTCTTTTTAACTTTAATTACTTTTACTTTAGTTTTTTAATAATTTATAGCCAGCATTTCGTTCATTTTTAATGCTAAAAAATAGAAAATTTTGATATTGTATTTAAAATTCAACTAAGAAACATATTTAAATTTTAAATTTTCATGCAATCTATAATAATATGAAACTTTGCTTTAATAAAAGTTAATATAAACTACATTTTATTGTAACGATTAAATAAATCACTAATTCATAAACTGAACAATCTCATTCATCATTATTTAAGCGTTCCATAATTCAAGAAAAGTATGTTTTTTTAACTGGTACATGCTCATATATTTTACTATCCCATTAATTGACACATTAAATTTATTTATAAACAATTTTATATCGATGTTTAGCTAACTATAGTATACATTTTTAAAGGTGTTTAGGTAAAATTTTCATAATAGATGAGGAAAATGTTTTAATAAAATTTCTTTCTTTATAAGTTTAGGCTACATTTAAAATTATTTAAAAATTAAGATATATAATGTTTATTTAATAATTTATTTCCTAGGTTCATCATTTATTTCATTGATTATTACATTTTATGATAGTAATTAAGCATGATACTTTGTTAATTGTTTCTTTTATTTATTTTTATTATTGATGCAATTTACGTTGATTGTAGATTAAATTTTTATCTTCGTGTATTAGGTTAGGCATTTTACAAATACCTATACAACAAGGCCAGATACAAATACCTATACAACAACTGCTACTCATTTGTCGTTACCCAGCATGCACCTGTGAAACAAGTCTCGGAGGCGAGTAGCGTTGCCCACACCATACCACCACAAACCCATTTATAGGGTGGGCCACATTCATACATCATCACAGAAGAAAGGATAAAGAAACACAGAGAGAGAGAAAGTAACATCCATTCCCGAACCGGGATTCAAGCCTGTGACCCACAGCTCAGGAGCGCTAACCACTCAGCCATCGGTCGGCTGGTTTATAATACTAATGGAATGGAAATTCTGTTGGATCATAGAATATTATTTTGTTTATTCGTTCATTTTTTCTTTGTCATTTTATTTGGCTTATTGTGCATAAACACCTGCGTATTAACTTGTGTATATAAAAACTCACCAATTTATTATTCATTTATTTGATAGCTTATAAAAATTATCTTTCATTAATAATTTTAATCTATGCTAATTTATTTTAAATTTTCCTAATAAGCAGAATTTATAACTGGGGTATATATTGCATTATGCAATTATTATTTTTCATTTAAATGGTGCGGTTCTAGAAAGAAAAAGATAATTTAAAATATATATAACATATGATCTCTGGAAAATTAAAACTAGCAAATATTGTTCTGTTTACTAAAAATGTCAGCTAATTATAATGTTAAAAATCAAAATTTTTCTTTGATTTTTATGTTAATTGTTACAGAAGGAATAAAAATGTATTAATTTTTTATTCTATAGAAAGATTTCAGCCAATCAAAAACGGTGTAAAACAAAAACACTGAGGTCACTGAAAAAACTGAAACACACAAATCTTTAAGATTATCTACTTGCCAAGAAACAAATATTTTTGGTATTTAAGAATCTGTAATTTCTCCCTCTTCTTAATATAATTCAAAGTGAAATCTTTTGAAATTTTGGCTTTGAATAAATGACTGAAACATTTAACTGAGAATTTCATCGATAAACGACCAATAAAGCTACATAAAATAATCATAAGTAGAAAAAGAAAGGTTTAATTAAAAATTTTTACGTAATTTTTAAATTTAATTTTTTTTACAAAAATACTTTAAACTTTTATTTGTCAAAAAATCTAGTATCTATGCAATAAAAACTATCTCTAAATGCTTAATATTTCTCGTACTTTTTAATCTTGTTTTGCAAGACTTTCTTGCTAAATAAGATATTTTCGTAAAGAAACGTTTTCTTAAAATTGTAACAGACCTATATTAACTCTACTGACAAAAGATGGCGTTACTACCCAATAGACTTACAATAAGAAAGAGATAGAAGGGAGATGGAAGAAGTGGAAGACGAACTATCCGGTTTATAAATACCTTTGTTTAATTGTTTGTAATATATACCTTCTAACCTTATATATAACCTTGTTTATAATTATTGAGTATTTTCTTTGTAACTATTTTAATCATGTGTAATGTCGTAATAAATGTTTTGTTTAGTATTATTCTAACTTCCATTTACTTACGTCCCTACAAAATGATTTTTTAAATTTATTAAACTGATGTTTTATTTTAGCAGTAATATTTACACATACACTATTATGACATTACAGATTTAATATGCATTCAACTTCTAATTCGTAAACAAAAATTTAGCAAAAAAAAAATTTACTTAATCTATTTAATACATAAATGCAATTATATTCCTTCATACCATAACTAAATTTCTATTATTTGGGGAATATAATTTGGAAATAAAAAAATGTATACGCTTTTTTATTTCTTTATTCATTTAAGAGTTAAATTATGTATATTTTTTACTATCCTCATTATGTTTTATTGTCTCAATAATCTTACAAATACTTAGATAAAATATTTGTGTTAGATAATCAAGTTTTAATGTTATTTAAAAATATTCAGTTCAGGTCTTTTATTTTTGAGAATTTTCATTTTTAGTTGAAAATAAAATAGGTTACAACTTTATTTGCACTACAGATTTGATTGTTAGAAATCTCTTTAATATATCAGTAATGCAAGCATTGACATCAGAAACATTATCAGATTAATATAATTTGATTACTAACAGAATTTATATGTATTGTGATTCATAATTAAGCCATTTAATATTTACTTTATCATTTTATTTGATTTTTCTCTGTTTAGCAAATCCTACTGAATAGATATTTCTGTTTGAGAATAAAGTATTAAAAATCTGGAGAAAGTTAATTAATGTTATAACAACTCTAAAATAGTATCTATAAGTAAAGTAAAATTAAATTATGTATCCAAATGTATTTTTTGGTTGCTAAATTGAAATTATCAAATGTAATTACTTTAAGATATTTTTCACACAAATTAGATGAAATATTGCATAATATTCAAATATTTAAAGATTCAATTCAATGAATGTAAGCAGATTAATTTATTAAAAGTTAATTGGAACAAAATGGATGAGTCAATTCCAAATTTTATTGCTACGTTTTCTTAGAATTTAAACAATAAAATATTAAATATTTTTATAAATTTGTTTTATTTGGTTTACTGAAATTTTTTCATACATAATAGGAATTTATAAATATTTTTTACTGACTTTTAACTTAATATGTATTTTTCAAATGCGTTACAAATTGTTTAATAAGAAACTGGCAACAGTTGTTTGATTCATACTTTTTCAAACATTTATTACAATTATATTTTAATGAAAATAATTATGTAAGGTGGTGTGGTTTTTATAAATAATAACCTATATTTTTATGACGATTGATTTAATATTATTCATCTTTAAGGAGACACATTAGAGTATAATGATTTTGGATTTAGCTCCAAACCTTTAACATAGTAATTAACTTATACATGGCTGTTCAAAATTAAGAGAATTTTCTGATTTGGTCAATTATCTCCAGAACTACTGGAACGTAAAGAAATTTGATATGTGCATATACATACCTTGATTCATTACAATACAAATAACCATGAAGCAATGATAGTACGTAATACTCATTAGAGTCGAAAGAGAAGCAACCGCGAATGAAAGGATAGAAGAAAATGTTTTAATGCTCCCCTTTTATAATGGCCCTTGAAGCGGGATTTCATACTTGAAATAGGGTGGTTTATCACAATTCGTGTGGCAATCCGTCTCACTCATTCAGCAAACACTAATTTCATATCCTGGATTAATCTCGGAGGGGGTGGTGAGCTGCAATTGCCTTCCCCCGAAGCACCGCATACATGCTCTATAAGGTAAAAATTTGGATATCTGCTTGGTGAAAATATGCGGTGAATATCCTCACTTCCAAGAAAGTCATCGAACAGAAGGGTTGTCGTAGTGACCTTGTGAAAATAGATGTTTATATTTTTATTGTCACTTTAAATTTAAGTCTTTTTACTCTTTTCCTTTCAAACTATGCTGTTGGAAAATAATGGAAAGAATGTAATAAAAGTTGGCACCATAAGACAAGTGTAATAAAAGAATAAGTTTTTCCTTTTGGAATGGATGGGTGGCTCTGAGAAAATTTCAAGAACGTTTGTGTTTTATGATATCTTTTATATGTAAATCTGACCAGTTGGAATTGAAGGGGAGAGATTTCTGATCTATCCCATAGAAGTATAGGAAGTACTATCGAACTTTAGAGAATCAATGGTGTAAAGAGAAGAAGCCTATATGAGAATTATGAAGAATTGAAAACTGCATCTAAAAAAGGAGAAGAGACATTAAAAAAGGAATCTACGATTGAATCCTCATTGAGCAGAATGAGAGTAGCTAGAAAATCTAAGTGGTAAACGGGGTACAACTGCCCAGTTCCGTAGGAGTCCTGTCTCGATTTTCCTGAATGGAGCCCTAAGATGTTTGACAAATAGATGAGGATAAAAAGCTAAGAAATTATGAAGAAGAGTCAACATATTCTGATGACAGATAGAAAAGAAAAAAGAGAAAGCTCATGAGGAATGAGTAAGCCAAGTGAGATGCTGAACAATAAGCCAAATGAGATGTAGAAATATCAGCGGATGGAAATAGAAAGCAAAGATGACGAGTAGAGGACGGAAAGTGGATGAGAAAAGGGAATCTTCAACACTGGAGAGCAGCGAAGTCATTGACTATAGGAGACACTAATGTTGTGGTGAACTCGGTAATTTTCGAAGAATCCCGAGGAAACCCAGATTCGTTTTTTCAACTAATTGAATGACAGAGATAAATTCAAAACAAAAATACAATAAAACTTAATAATTTATTTTAGTAACTTAATTACAAGAGAAATTTACATTTACAATCAAAACATTCTTGATTAAATAATTGAGATTCAAAAATTATTATTTGTTTTATGACAATTACACATTAATATCATAACTGAAATTGACCATCTTGACGAGGAACGAGAGATCAGATTCACCCCTTTTAGAAGTAGCAGTGTGGTGTCTCCTAATGTCAATGGCATTACCGGCTCAGGATCTCGCTTGGCTTGCTCATCGCTCATGAGCTTTCTCTCTTTTCTCTCTGTCTTTGGTATCTCTCCTCAGACTTTACCTTCATCTATTTGTCGGACATCTGCAGCTCCATTCTGGAAATTCGAGGCAGGGTTCCTTCTGGAATAGGGTGATTATACTTTGTATGCAACTAACATCGTTTTAGCTTCTTATAATGCTCAATGAGGACGCAGTCCTCAGTTGTGGACTCCTTTTCTATGTCGGACTTCTCTGTGTGTCTTCTCTGTGTTTGGATGCAGTTTTTAACTCTTCATAATCTTCGGCTTAGCTCCTCCTCTTTACATCATTGGTTTTCCAAAGTTCTGTAGTTCCTCCTATACTTCTATGGGATAGGTCAGAAATTTCTCCCCCTCATTCCCGACTGGTCAGATTTACAAATAATACATATCATAAAACAATATACTTTGCCTGCAATTTCCTCCAGATCACTCATCCTTTCCGAAAGGAAAAATTTATTCTTTTATTGCACTTGTTTCATTGTGCCAATTTTTATTACATCCTTTCCTTTATATTATTCCCGCTTAGTTTGAAAGGAAAAGAGGAAACTCTTAAATTTAAAGTGCAATAAAAATACACACACCTATTTTCTCAGGGTTTAGTTATGTCGTATTACACTACGACAACCACAATACTTCTTCAAAAAGGGGTAAGTCCGATCTCTCGCTCTGAATCCACCTGTTCAAATTTAGTTATGATATATTATTGTGTAAATATCAGAAAGGAAATTTAAAGATAGAACTTCATCAATTATTTAATCGAGAATGATTTAATTGTACATGTAAATTTCTCTTGTTGTTAAGTTGCTAAAATAAATTACTAAGTTTTATTATATTTGTATTGAATCTTTGTCTCTGCCATTCAATTATTAAAAACGAATCTGGGTTTTCTTCAGAGATTTTCCGAAATTACCGAGTTTCATCACCACAAGGGTTCTATGTGGTTTCGCGTTATTATTCTTTAAAATAAATTCAGTGCCAACTGCGATTCTGTAAAGGTAAACAAAAGGCTCCAAGAATTCATCCCTATCCTTGCAGCAATCACACTGACTTTGTCAAACACATGGATAGGTGTGCGACCATTTAACATGATGCCTTACCATACCATTAAACATCTGCTTTCATAATGGTCAATTTCGAGGTACATTGAAGGACAGGTAGCGGGTCCTTGGTTCACTCCATATGAACTTACGGTGGAAATCTGTATTTAGTATCAATCGGGACTCAACAGTAAAAAAAACCTTCCGCCCATTGATCCATACTCCAATCTCTATGCTCGCTGTTCCATGCTAAACGGAATTTCTTGTGCGTAGAAGTGAGGGGGATGCAAATAGCTTACTTTTACGTTTTTTATGATAATGTTTATGCTGCTGTCATTAAGAACTCTAAATATCAATTGCATAATTTAAAACTTTTTAAGGTGGAGGAGGCTCATGTAGACATATACGGTAATGAGCAGGCGGATAGACTGGCCGAGGAGGGCCGTTACCACGATAATTATTCCTCTTCAATACTTACCTTTTTAGAACATCAGTCCATTATTAATTCTGAAATTTCGAAATGGTACAGGGTGTGGAATAATTTATAGTAGCTCCACTATAACTTATAGCAATCTTCATGAAATTATAGCTTTAAATATATATTATATATATCTATATATCACGAAAGATCTTAATCGAAACACAATTTAATATTTTTCTATTTTTAATAAAATAATAATAATTATTAAGGAAAAAATCAAATCCTTAATTTTATTACCTCTTATTCAATGCTTTGCTGTAAAAATTTTTGTTGACAATATATATATATATATATATATATATATATATATATATATATATATATATATATATATATATATATATATATATATATATATATATATATATATATATATATATATATATATATATATATGTATGTATGCATGTATATATATGAATTATTTATATTTTTAACATGAATAATTTATTAAAAATTATTTAATAAATTATGTATTAAAAATAAGCAATATTTTTTTCTGATAAGTAATATGCCAAACAATGTTTGTCGACTTGAATTTTATGAAGAAAATATTCCTTGCTAGAAATATTGGCGGAAAAACAAGAAAGAGAGTAAGAAACTAATCAATAGTTATTCTCTAATGTATACTATCAACAGTAATGCTTTTACCAAATATTTGATCACTTATTTTTTTGAGTCTTGAGAGAGTGGAGTTGATAAAAATAAATTAATCATCGCAAGAGACATAAAATGTTTTTGGAATTGGATTAATGAAAGAATATTTCCTTTTTCATTCCTCATTTATATCAGTTTTTTAAAGAAGAAAATGAAATTGCTTAGAAAAAAATTTGAAGCCCAAAAAGCAAAGTATCCCATAATTATTTGAAGTAAAAGAGGCTTTTACGTTAATAAACTAATGTTAATTTTGCGATTTTGTAAACTGTAACTAGGAACAGCAACTGTTATCATATATTTATTTTTTTTCAAGTAGCAGAAATAAAATTGCGCGATATAAAGAAGTTTATATTTCCTTTAATTATTGCGTGTTGAAAATTTTTAGAAAAAACTATATGTTTTTAAAGAAAAGGAACTTATAATCAACTAAATGAAAATGGAACACTTTTACATGTTAAGGTATTTACAAACGCTGCACATTAATGCAGTATGTATATACAACGCCTAGATGTTCATCAAGTTATTAAAGTCGTTACTTGCTGAACATCTCGATCAAAGTGTGCAGTTTCACTGCCTTCATCCGTTTTCGGGTACCCAAGTTGCGCATCGACTCGTAGTGAGAATTTGCAAGTGGTCATACTCGGGTTGATGTTTTATCCACTTGATCCGGGTTGATCTGGAAAATAGTATAAAAAACATCAAATGCTTCACCAGCTAGTGGTTTCGTGTCTGCTTCAACTTGAACATTAAGGTCATCTACTTAATCAACACTTTAAATAAATTTACCAGGATTTGCAATTTGAAATCAAGGGTCTCACTCATATAATCCATTCTCCTATACCTTCAGTACTAACTTCTTCTGAACATCCAGTAAATTTCAAAAGAATGTCTTTGAATTTTTCAAGTGACATGTCATTCTCATCTTTTTCCGCGCGAGAGCCGACTTTACCTTTTCTTTTCCTTTTCTCATTTTCCTTCCACTTCTTCAATCTAACTTATTTTTTTAAATTTCTAAAAGTGATTCTGATAATAGGAGCTCTACTCTATCTCTCTGAGTATATATATATATATATATATATATATATATATATATATATATATATATATATATATATATATATATATATATATATATATATATATATATATATATATATATATATATATATATATATATATATATATATATATATATATATATATATATATATATATATATATATATATATATATATATATATATATATATATATATATATATATATATATATATATATATATATATATATATATATATATATATATATATATATATATATATATATATATATATATATATATATATATATATATATATATATATATATATATATATATATATATATATATATATATATATTATTGCATTATTATTATTGACTAAATGTAAATTGAAAATAATTGTTAAAATTGAGAAATTACAGTTTTTTTTGTTTAAAAATGTTGTACTATATTAAACATTTTATAAACACGCTTGTTATATATATAAACACGCTTATTATTTTTAAACTTAACAGGAATAAATATAATTTTTACGAAAATTGGAAAGGATTTCTTGACATTTGAACATGATTCATTATTTCCATTTGAATTAAATTCCTTATATTAAAGTCAAAATTATTAAAATGACAAATTTTTTAATATTTAAATGTTGTTGTTGCAGTGTGCCATCTAGGCTGGCATTATGGGGCCTGCTAATCTACTTTTCCAACTGAACTATATTTTGGTGTGGAGTCCGACTTCCTCAGTACACACATGCCATAGGTACCCGTTCATAGGGTAGGCAACTATTCACAACCCAACTAATATTGAAATAAATTATAAAAATATTTCAGCAAATAAGTTATTAAAAGATTAAATTCTTAACGAGTTTGAATTCTTAATTAACTTAGTTTGTGTATTTTGAAATTTTTCAGGAATATATAAAATCAAGTTATAGATGTTATGTTATTAATCTATACAACGCTTAGACATGTAAAATTAAAATTTACTACAAATTCATAATTTTTCCAAATTCGAGATTGTATTTCCGTCTATCTTTAATCCAAAAATTCTAGATTTGATTATTAATTGGGAAATGACATACCAAATTATCATTTTGTCGTACTAAAAAAATTCTATATTAGGAATTCTTTGAAGGATTCATTACTTTTTTATTTGAAATAAATACCACGGCTGAAATGTAAGTATTTAAAGGAATACAAGAGTATTGAAAGAAACAATGTTAAATATTAAATGTTTATAAAAATTGATAATATACTATATCATTTTTAATGAAGCATTAATTCAACATTTTTGCAGAATGAATTTAATGTTTATTTTCATGGAAAACATACTTTTTAATTTTATTTAATTGTAATTTTAGATTTGTTTATTTAAGAAGAGTATGTGCAGAAATTTATATTTTCTAGTTTTATATTAATTTTTTACATAAACAACTTAAAAATTATAGAACTTGTTTCGAATAAAACAATCTATTTCTTTCCTCCCCAATATCCAAGACTATGTTTTGATTGTTTTTCGTAGGTTTAAGTATAAGTACAGAGTTTTGTATTTTCTAGTTTTTTTCTTTTATAATTAAAATTAATATGTTCAATTATATTTTCAAATAGCATTTTATATTAATGAAGAATTCCAATTCCCCTTATAATAAAAAATACAATAATTTATTTAAGTTTACAGTTATCATATGATTAGATATGGAGCAATATATAATTTTTTTGATTATTTTTAATCATTAATTATAAAATTACTTAGAAATTCGCTAAATTATACATGAAATTATGGAGATTATTCCAAGAAAAATAATCTTTAATAAAATGCTAACGTTGAGAAACGTAATTTTATTTTATTATTTATACATTATTGAAGTTTACCAATAAAGACATTCTTTAACAAACTCCTTCATAAATCTTTTTATCTTTAAAACAATATTTTGTATTTTATGGATAGCTAATATTACTGAAAATGCTACGATATAATTTCAATAAATAAATGGATGCTATTGTTTCTAATTTTATTGTATTTTGTAGTGTACAAGAAAATATTTATCAAGATCTTTCAAGACATTTTTAAAAGATTCTTCATACACACATATTTTAGCTTACAGAAGTAAAAATAAATGATCAAAACAAGTGAGGGAAAGTAAAATATGTACGTGAAAAAATCTATTACCATAAAAATTACGGTAAACTAACTCAGTGTAAAAGACAAAGAATTCTTCAATAAATCGATTAGATATTCAATCAGTTCCTATTGTAAATTACGAATTAAGCAACGCATTTTTTAAAGCAATGAATCATTAGAGGGCAAAATATTATGTTTACTATGCAATAGAGCACGCAAGATTAATATGATCGAGAAGGATGCTGAAAAATACAAGAGAGTAAATTGTGTTGTGCATGCAGGAAATATGATTGTTAAACGGATTTTCATATGTTAAGCTTAAAAATTATTGGTTGTTACATCAAATAGGTTAAACTTATTAAAAAGTTGGATGATACTTTAAATAGTCTGTTTTCAATTTCCAAAGAAAAGACAAAATAAAAATCATGACATTAACTTACATTTTCTTATAGCTTTTATAACTAAAAGTGAAATAACAATATTTTGTTGTTTTTGCTAATCTCAGGACTATAAACCAGGGTTAGACAATCCCCATGAATCCGAAAATACCTAAAACTGTCTAAGAAAAGATGAGGGTCCTGCAGAACCACGTCCTTTCTAAAATTTAGACACACCAAAATATGAGCAGGGGAAACCATGTCAGCTGTGCACCAATGGCACTTCGAGTTATATACTTTGACCATGCTTAAAAATAAGGGCTCTTGTTTGGCCACTCAAGTGGCACAAAAAAGAAGTTTGAACAGATCTCAGTCTAAGTTGTAATACAATGTATAACAAAGAAATAAATTAAAGACTGGAGAATTACCTATTTTAATTTGAATTCTTCATAAAAAATAAAATATATAAATTAAATGAAGATTTGAATTCTAAAATAATTAGATAACACAAATATTTGTATATAAAATAAAGGAAGAGCTATTATTGCAGAATTATATTATTTATTTATCTTCAGTTAAATGTGAGGTTAACTGAAGATAAATAAATGTTCTTTTATAAATATTATATATATAAGAGTAATAAAAGTTTCAACTATGATCATTAAATAATTTTATAATTATTTTTATCATTTTTTCATTGCAAACAAATAAAGAATTAAAATCAAAAAATATATTTTTTTAACCATTTTTTTCTAATTTACCAAAAATGTAGGATTTTAATCCAAGAAAAAAGTTAAAAATATTTAAACAATATCCCATTTTAATTATGCAATCGTAATTTTGAAAAAAATATTGAAATAATCAAAAGATTTCAGCGAAATTTTCCACGAATAAGAGTTTTCAACTACTTGTTATTTTGACAAATATTTCCTCTCAGAGAGAAATCAAGATTCTTCATCGATTTTTTTATCAATCTTGTTAGGAAAAGAAAGATAATTGGATTAACTTTTTTCTTCTAACCTAAAAGTATACGCCAATTAGGGGAGAGATAAAGTTTTGAAGATCACTCTGAAGCCATCGAGCTCAAGGGGAAAACAAATGATTTTAGCGGCTTAAAAATCAATGAATAGTTTCCCCTTTTTCTTCCTTTCAGACCACTGGCGCAGAAAAACTTGCGAACTTTTGAGCTAGGATCAGTAAGGTCACCACTTAACCCGAGATTTGTGAAGATGAATGAGAACTAAAAGGAGCAGTCAAACATTGGGAGAAAAGATAATTAATGACTTTAGATAGAAGAGTTTATTTTAAAACTTGTGTTACTGCCTCTTTAAAAATATAGTTGTTTTTTTATAAATTCTTTCGAATTTTAGACAATTAGTAATTTAGCGTTTTTTTATTGTAATAGTAAAACGCTAAATCTACTATAAATGTAGTTTATTTTTGAACTAAAATGTGTAAATATCTACGTGGCATTTTTCTTTAAGGCACAGGTGCCATATAATCCATAGTCCCTAATTCTGAGATTGGCGATTTTTTGGCGGATTTTCTTATGTATCTAGCAACCACGTTTTTATTACGTCATATATATTGAGACCTATGAGAACTATGCAAAAAGTTTTATTTTGGTAAACCTAGTACATATGTCACAGCGCACATCACCATACGTCATCTTGGCAACATTTCTTCATCGCCAAAAAAATTCAAAATTTGGAGCCATGGATTATATGGCACCTGTGCCTTCTTTAAAAGCGAGGAACAAGCAGATCAACTGATTTAGATCTCATTCAACTTGAAAGGAAAAGCGATATTAAAATAAGAGACAAAAGAAAAACTCCCTTGGAATAAATTTATAATTAATTAGTAATGAAAAATATCATTTATAATTATCTTCGCCATTTAGTTCAAAGATTTCATGAGGCGAAACATTAGATAAAACAGTACGTTACAGCAGAATGCTTTTATCTTTATAATAAGCCAAGGCAGTAAGTTGTTCAAAAATTCTATAACAATTTAGCAAAAAAATGATAGCACTTCATTATTCTCTTAATTAAGTAGCAATATCAAAAAGTTTAGTTAAGAGTTGCTACATGTGTGTCAAATGCTATTCCTATAGTATTGAGTTTTTGAAAATTAAGAAAATTAAGGGAAAAAAATAGAAATTAAATAATGTAACCAAATGCCTGACCATGATTATGTATTGAAAATTGCATTTATGAAGTTTTAGGTTCATTTAAAGTAGTCTTATCAGCATTAATTCATCTTTACAAGTGAATTTTCCAAAGGTTAAATACCTCAAAAACTGTGTATTTCTTAGACTCAAAAAATATATTCACAACCCTATAACAAAATGTTTATCAAACTTATTTCTTCTACCGCCCCCTTTGAAAATCAATTATTTTTCTTCACCCCCTATTTTTTATATACTCCTAAAATTTAAAAACCACAAGTTCATTATTTTAATTAATTTAGTTATATTGTGCTATATTATTCGGTTCTGGTTTTAAAACTTACATTCTAAACTAGAAATTTTTACCAGTAAGAGCAATAATTAAAACGCAACTTTATTATATTAATAATATATTTTAATCAAATTAAAAGAAACAATATAGATAGGTAACCAATTTCAGTTTTTAATCTAATGGATGGATGAATTTGATGATTTTTAACAAGTTTGTTGATATCAGGTTCGATTTTACTCAAAACAGTCGTAAGTCACAGCGTTTGGCAACTTGCAAATGATTTCTCTTTTTAGTAAGCAGCGTTGTCTCAGCGCTAAATCCACGTTCACACAAATATGACGATGGGAATGATATCAAAAATTGTTGAACGATCGACCACAATCCAGGGTACAACTGCGGAATTGACTGTTGTGGGCAAAATGTTTGGTAGCCATTTTTAAATTTGATTTTTTTTCCTCTTTCGTTGTCAGTTCTATAAGTTCTTCTTCAAGCTGGGGTGATATTGCTATGTTGACATTTGAAAAAGGATCTAACAACCAGTCTGGTATTTCCAATTCCAAAATGTCCTGGAATTTTTCAACGAAATCACTGTGAAAATTTTCCAAATGTTGGCAGTAGACGAGCAAGTCGTCGTTATTGCAGGATACTGATAAATTGGGAAAATTATGAAACTCACGTTATACAAAAGCAGCGACGATATTATTTGTTTTTATTAAGTTCAAGTCATCGCCTTGAAGTTGGAGATTCATATCATTAAACAAAGTGTAAAGGTCTTTCAGGTATGCGATATCATTCTTTGATGTGATGAGGTTTTCGCGAAATGCTTTGTTTTCCAAGAACTCTATGACAGAGTCAAACAGATAGTAAAAATGAGTCAGACAATTTCCTTTTGATAGCTAACGCACTTCTGTGTGAAAGATCAATCTGTTGAAATCTTCATCATTAGCAACACAAAGCTGATTAAATAATCTGCCATTTAAAGAGTTGTTTCGGATTTTATTGACTGTTCTGATGACATGTTGTCATGATTGAAACAGTCGTTCACTTAAATTTTTAACAACTAAATGCTGTTGATGTATAACGCAATGTACAGCAATTACATCAGGAATTTTGTTTTTTAAGTACATGAAGCCTTTTTGACACCCTGTCATAGCTGGAGCACCATTTATAGCAGCTCATATAATATTCTTCAAGGGAATTCCTTTTTCATCACAAAACTTTTCCAGTGTTTTAAATATGGTTTCTCCTTTTGTGTCTGTCTCTAAATTTCTAGCAAATAAAAGTTCTTGACATATTTTTTTTTTATCTTTAATGAACCTCACGTAAGACAACAACAATGCTTCATTAGTTGGTAAAGTGGACTCATACAACTGAATTGAAAATTGACTACTCTTCAGATGATTGCACAATGACTCTTCAATGTTTTCAGCCCTTTCATCAATTCGTCTTTGCACAGAATTATTGCTCAAAGGAATTTTTCGAATTATATCGGCCGCCGGTTTATGGAGCACAGTAGTTATAACTTCTTTTATCGCCGGCAAAATTAACGTTTCTCCGATGGTGTGTGGTTTACCTGTTTGAGCAATTAACAGAGAGATATTGTATGAAGCTCGAAGTCCGTCATCGTCTTGCTTAGCAGCCATCGAAAAAAGTTTCGATACACTTGGCTGAGCATTATGCTTCTTTTCCAGATCTTGAAAATAGGCTACATTTTTGTCCTTCTTATCTGGATGCATTTTATTTAAATGATCTTGAAGTCTTCATCGCTTCGTTTGAAAATGTTTTTGAACAAAGAAGGCACAAAGGCAAAGATGGGTTTGTCGAATTTTCTATGAATCCATATTTAATATATTCTGCACTGTATTGCCGTTTCTTCTTTTTTGCTTGCGACATGGCTTTTTTTTCAAAAATATGTAAATAAAGTGTTGAACTTAAATACTCGTTTAAAGATAGCGCGCGAAACCACTAATGAAAATATAAGAAAAATTACGAGCTTTTATATAGGATTTAAATATAGCAAGCACCGACAGGAATCAGACAAACACTCACTAACTTATTTATCTCTTTCGATGCTCAATCGTACTGAGCAAGTTAGGGCAAGTATCGATGAACCAGCCGATTGCTACCACTACCAGTCTTCGTATTGCAAAACCGCCACCTGTCGACGATTCTATTCTGAAAAGGGGCGATACGCTGAGATGGACTTTTTCCTCAGACCGGTTTTTCAGAAGCACGGAAGCACGTATGTTAAGTAAACATTTCTTTTTTGTTTCAACCCTATTTTGATGAACTCGAAGCACAAATGACGCATGCGTAAAAGCGCTGAAGGTTTCTCCAAACGAAAACGGACAGTACGTCTATGGAGCACAACATCATAAGTGCACAGTTAGTCTTTTCTCCCGGAATGTTTGCCACATTTGGCGATTCATGCGTTTACCCAGCTGTATGCTTTTCGTCATTTTACAACGTACGCGCATACAGCGTGCGGGCTATCCTACGAAATCTATGTTATGTATTTTAAGTTTTTATACCATTATACAGGGTAGAAATATAAACTAAGTATTCGTTATTGTGTAGTAGGTAGGTTTTAATTCCAGTAAAATTTAAAATATAAAGTAAACCAAATTACAAATTTACCATCACCCCCTTAACCCACGTCAACGTCCACCATTTTTTCCTGAGCCCCTTAAACTCCCCCTCAAGATCTCAAACGCCCACAAGGGGACGTTATCGCCCACTTTGGGAAAGATTGCTATAACAGACATTACTTCTGAGGGCAAAACGACATTCACATGATTTCTATTTGATGTTACAGAAATGTAGCAAAAGCTCAAGTGTAGCGAGATCATGTGAATAAGTTGGATGTTACATTACTGTAAAGTGTTTTATTCAAGAAACACCACTATCATTCTTATTGAATGAAGAGACGATTTGTCATGATGTAGCATGGCATGGCTTGCATTATGCCTTGAAGAGTTCTTATAAGACATTTTAGTATGTAGTTACCTTGGACTACATTATTTCCATTCATCTTGATGTCCTTGAGCAGTCGTATGCATCTGAATAAAATAACCTAAGTAATTGGTTTCATAACATATTGTCTATTCAATATTGTGAGTCTGAAAACATCTCATGTTTACAGACACCGTGTTTCGAAAGCTTAGAAATTTCTTTTGTGACACGTTTTGACATCAAAAAGGATACGCATTTTCTTCATAAAGTCACAGTTTCAGAAGTAATGATGTAGTCCACATCTTAATGAATCTTTACTGATTTTGACATGCTTCAGTTTTTGGTGCTCACTTGAATGATGGGGAATCGAACGCCAAATTTTATAAGCCATGAATAATTTTTTGGATGGCGGTGGATTGAATATTAAGTTCCTTTTGTATTGGTGGTATAGTAATTACCTTTCTTAGTATTTTCTGCATTTCTGACATATTACATGGGATTACATCTGACAATAATCTTTCTGAGTGTTTTTCAACTTGTAAACAACTGCGATGTCCCAAAAATTATGCAAACTATCTGAATATGATGAATTTTATTTCTAATGTTAGTCATAGATTTTGAATGAACCCTTCTTGTTTTATTCTCTCATTAAAATCACAGAATTTCATAGTACGATAATGTTTTTACATCTGCTTTATTTTTCCTTCAGTCTAAAATTAATTTTACATTAAATTATTCGTATTTGCCTAATAAAAGTTGTTTTCTAGAATTAAAAACTTTAATTAAATGTATTTTAAACGTTTTAGAATGATCATCACTTTAGAATTTATAGAAGAGAACTTTCCTGTGATTTATAGTTACTTTTACAAATCACTGTTTAGGAACAATCAACTGTTTTTCAGTTAAATTAAGGGAAGAACTAACCTTTAAATTACTGCACCGTTTTTTTTTAGAAAAAATTAAAGCCTAATATAGCATACAAGATGGCATCTCTGCTCAAAAAATGAGCTAAAAGTATCTTAAAGGACTCTCAATAAAGTGTTCCTTTTTGTGAAAACAATTTAGAGAGTTTCTATAATGAGTATTCAGTGGATAATAGCTTTTAAACTCACAATTTAAAATTTTTAAAGACTTTTCAAATTAGTTCTTAGAAAAAATCCTTTAAAATAATTTTACTATAAAAAGCTTTCATGTTTATTTAAATAACAATTTTATTTAAGAATTTACATTAAAGTATAACTATGTGATATTTAGTAGTAATAGAAATATAAGAATACATATAAATTTTTGTACTATTCTACTGAATTAAAATCGTGACTTTTATTGTTTAGAAATACAATTTTTATTACTAGTGTACCTTTTTTCATGGTTAAGTGGATTACAATACACATGTTCATAAATGTTTCTTTTAAAATATCTTATATAGGCTTTAATATTAAATTTATACGAAAAATTAATTATGTATTCTTCAAAAAATTGTATAATTATAACATTTATATTAGGGTAAAATGGACGGAATCTAATGAAAATGTTATAGATTAAGAAATTAAAAACCAAGCGATGAGAGGAAAAATCAATCAACCAATCAAATAATATTTATAATTTAGACCTAGTTCTTAATAGACGGTTTCGTGACTGCATTGAAATATGCAACTGAGCTTGAAGTATCAGAAAGATAAATGTAAGAAATGTTAAGGAATATTATTAAATTATTAACAATAAGTTTATAACTATATTTCTCTTGAAAAATTATCCTTTTTATAGCGAATATTTCATAAATTCACTTGAAGATTACTATAACCTGCTCTTTTAAATAAATCACGAAGTTATTATTTATTTTTTAACCATATTTATATTTTTCTACATCATCAATCACACACCAAACTGCTATTGTTTTTAAATGAAGTAACAGATAATTGGATACTCCCTCAAAAGTTCTTTTAAAATAAATTAGAACAAGAGTTTTTTTTGAGAATGAGGATTCTTTTTCTTAAGAGATCAGTACATGTTTCCAAAATGAGGATTGTAAAATTGAGACTTTTCTAAATCCAATTGCTCGAATTATAGAAGAAATATCGAGTTCGTTTAGTAAATTCTTTTTTTACCTTTTATGTTATATGAGGGATATTATAAAGATTTCTTTTGATGTATTTAAATATTGTTTTATTTAGATTTATTCAGAAAATATTGCAGTGCTTTTAACTAACATTCGGACGAAAATGCTTAAAATAGCATTAAACATTCTTTTTCACCATGCTGGTTGGTTGGTTGGTTGGGTTTTATGGCGCAAGGTCCAAAAACGGACATGCTGCGCCAAGAATACAGTTTTGGAAAAATATTTTTATTTTAATTATTAATATTTTTTACTTAATTTTTTCCATATATATATATATATATATTTAAACCCAAGCAACATTAAAATATTAAAACACAAAAACCAGTGTATAAGTTTTCTTAAAATATATATATTAAATAAAATAAATCAAATATATATAAAATCTTAAAATGTATAAATATAAATCATATAAAATTTAAAAAACCTATTGCTCTCAAATAAGCAAATAGGTTTTTGTGGGGTGGCTCCCCCAGCAAATCAAATAGAGTTAAAAGGTTTGTTTTGAAAAATTTAAAACGGTAAACGTTAAAATTAGAACATGAGATTAAAATATGATAAACAGTAAATGGTTCATCACACGCCTCACTTTTCACCATGATTACATATGAAATGATAATTTAATTGCATTTTATAGATAATTGATAAAGGAAACAACAATCTACCAAAACTTGAGTAGAATTTGACATTTGATTATTTTACCTTGTTCAATTCATTATTTAAATGTTCAGTTTACTTTGGAAATCGATGTTGACATTCCTTTTCAAAATTTTATTATGAAACTTACACTTTTATTCATTAATGTGAATTGCTGTGATTTAAATTTTATTAGAAATTTTTGAAAAAGTTTCACAGTGTTTTAGAAGGTTATTGTTTAAATTTACATAGTTATGTAATTTATTTTAACTAAGCATTTTAATACTAATTAAAATTTCGTTTATTTTCTATTATATTACTTGATACCTAATATTTTCGTATGTTGATTAACTTGTTTTGTACTTTTTGTTTTTTGTACTTTGTTTGGATAGATTCTGAAAATTTTCCTTAAAATCTACAAAACTGCAATTAGAAAATTTTTTCTTTACTTTAATAAAATAATATCTTGGGATTTTCCTACCTTCTTTATCTTAAAAACTTCATAAAATATTACGTTTCCTGAAACATTCTGTTTAATAGTATTATCTGGATGAAATGTGCATTCAATTCATGCAAAAATTTGAATGAATAAAATAATAAAAAATCATTAATAATTACAACCTGTAAAAAAGACTTAAAAGAAAGTAAAATAGGAAATAGAAAATTTAAATTTACAAACTTAAAGAAATCATCTCTTCTGGTGTTTCTGAGATAAATTATTTTAAACACCTTTACTCAGTAATGTACCTATTCAATATCAAAAAGCTATTATCATTATTTATATCGTCAGGGATTCTGCTTGATTTTAACATTTGTTTCTAGATATTACTTTTCCAAAACGCTTTAAGATAATGTTAGGACGTTATTATTATCTTTAACGTCACCATTAAGATAATCTAAAATCAATATAAAAATACTTTCATGCGAAAGCAAATGGTCCACGAAAGTAATATAATGATACTTTGAAATACTGAAAAGACTAGACTACAATCTACTTGTATAACATTTGATATATTATTTGTTAGATAATCCTATAGAGAAAGAAAGCTTGTGTAGTAGATGCCAAATTTAATCACTGAATTTTTTTCTCATTACATATTGAATACCATAAAAACAGTAAAGAATATATAAATAAAAACATAAACTTTTCATGGAGTTTGCATTTGTGTGTAATTATTATATATTAATATCATGCAATAAGAGTTTAAAGTAAGTTAAAATGACTCTAAAACATTTAAGAAAATTGATTGCATTGCAATATTCGTAAAATGAGATAAATTTATTCACTGAATTTTTTTCTCGATTACATATTGAATACAAAAATTATAAAGAATATATAAATGAAAACATATATTTTTCAAGGAGTTTGCATTTGTGTGTACTTTTTTATATACTAATATCATGCAATAATAGTTTAAAATAAGTTAAAATGACCTAAGAAACATTTAAGAAAATAAATTTCATTGCAATATTCGTAAAATGAGATAAATTTAATAACTGCATTTTTTTCTATTACATATTGAATACAATAAAAATAATAAAGAATATATACATAAAATATATTTTTTTCATGGAGTTTGCATTTGGGCGTACTTTTTATAAACTAATATCATGCAATAATAGTTTAAAGTAAGTTAAAATGACCCTAAAACATTTAAGAAAATTAATATCATTGCAATATTCACAAAATGCGATAAATTTAATCACTGCATTTTTCGCATTACATATTTGAATACAATAAAAAGAATATATTAATAAAAACATATATTTTTCAACGAGTTTGCATTTGTGTGTACTTTTTATATACTAATATCCTGCAATAATAGCTTAAAGTAAGTTAAAATGACCCAAAAAACATTTAAGAAAATAAATTTCATTGCGATATTCGTAAAATGAGAGCTGAAGTTAGATATCACCAGCATGGCTTTTACCAAGTATAAAGTTTACAGTGATTTGGTTGCAAATCTAATTCAACTTATCTTTTTTGAAATTACTAAGTTGTAAAAAAAGAAATAAGTGCTATCTTAAGTAGTGCTTTTAAAAAAAGCACGCGTCAGTTTTTTTTATTGTATTACAAAGTGTACTTAAAGAAAATATAAGGAGAAGGAATACGTTACTTTTATTTTAGGATTAAAATGTTAAAATTACGAATTTGCTAAGCAATAATTCTTCATTTAAAATCATAAATTAAATTTGAAAATGTAAGTCTGATTTAAAAAATGAGTTCCATTTTAATTATAATTTTTTGTTTATTTATTTTGTATTTTATTCAAAAAAAATGCAAGTAGCATAATTTATTTCACAGAAAACTGAAAGGGTATCATGTGTGATTTTGTAAATTAGTTTTGCATAAATTTATCTTTCAGTAAAAAGTTGGACACTTAGATAAAATGCAAAATTAAGTATTTAATTTTTTTTTCAGATTTTACTTTCTACTTTTAGGAATTTTATAAAGTTTCTGAAATATTTTATCCTTTCATTAATTTAATCAGATATTTCCTTCAGAAAATATATTAAAAATATAAAAAACTAATTACAGGGAATCTTTTTAATTTTATGCATGAGAAAATGGCAACATATAGAAATAATATCGCAGACCTTTCGTGAAAAAAGTGTTAATTTATTTAATGTAGACATCGTTGAAAAAAAGAAAAAGTATATAATAATTAAAATAGGAATTTATAAAATATGACCCAATGATGAAAATAAATCACTTTAGTACTTAAATAATTTCTTTAAATTATGCATATTTTACTTATTTCTATCTTTCTTTGAAGATCATGGAAAGAAAATTTTTTTAACAGTTTGGAAATTCGCATACAAATTAAAAAAAGGTAAATGATTGAAATATTTTATTTTTGTTTTAATCCGTATAATAAGTAATTTTTTGAAAGAAACTGGAATAGCTTATTTGAATTTTTCCTATCATGCAAAACTATAAAATCTCTGTAATATTTTTTTCAACGGTGGGCACTTGGGTGACTAACCCTTTGCCCCAACTAGGCCAGAAACTGCTACTCATTTATCGTTACCTAGCAGGCACCTGTGAACCAAGTCACGGAGGCGAATAGCGTTGCACGCGCTATACCACCACAAACCCGTTTATAGGGTGGGCCACATTTATACATCATCACGGAAGAAAAGATAGAGAAACACAGAGAGAACAGAAGAAGAAAGTAACATCCATACCCGAACTGGGATTCCAACCTGGGACCCACAGCTCAAGAGTCAGGAACGCTAACCACTCTGCCATCGGTCGGCATCCCTGTAATATATATATTTAAGTTTGTATTCAGAGTTTCATATTTATCTACTATTCTGTAGTTTCCAAAAACCTAATTTCTTAATGAACTTGTAATTTTATCATTAACATTAAAAATTGTTATTAACTTTCCTGAAGTGTTAAATTTAAATTATTCATTTGAAAAAATGGAATAAATATACAAGTGCCTGAATCCCATTAAAATCGCTCATACAAAAGAATTCTTTTAAGAGTCCATACTATCTGGCCTCTAATTTATAAATTATATATAAGGACCTCTTGGTGCACTGGGAACTACTCGACAAGAATGCCCCAGTCAACAAGGAACTCTACATTGCCCAGCTACACCGCGTGAATGAGGCTATTCGGCTGAAAAGACCTGTTCTACATGGTCAAACCATACTCCTTCACGACAACGCCAGGGCCCATGTTGCACAAGTCGTCAAAGTCGCCCTCCAAGAGGATGGCCTAAATGGGAGGTCCTTTAGAATCTGCCGTATTCTCCTGACTGTGCACCGACCGATTACCATCTTTTCCGCTCCTTGTCAAACCATATGAAGCGCGGCGGACATCAACAGCCTTACACTCGCTTCGCGAGTAGGCTGTCCGCCTGCGGCGTCGAAACCATATGAAGGGCGTTACATTCGATGACAAAGAGGTCCTTAAAAACTAGCTCAACAACTTCTTTGACACCAAACCAGGCGATTTTTGGCTGCACGGTATCGATAAATTAGTCGAGAGGTGGGAAGAGTTTATAAATAGAGAGAGAGAGCAACGGGAAATATATAATTTATTATCTTACTGATATAATTATTGTTTTTTGTTTAAATAAAAACAAAAACTTTAAATAAAAGAAAATTTGGTAAAAACGCTGAGAACTTATTCCCCAACCTAATACATTATCCTTGAATATAAGGAATAGCAAATAACAAACATAAGCTCTTGCTGCTCTGGTAAAAAATCGATTAGCACTGTGTGATTCATACTTAAAATAAACAGAAGATATGATAGCTAAAAAGAATAAAATATATCCTACCTAGCTAATATAATTAAAAAACTTATTTTCTTGTGGGAATTTCAGTACAAAATAAAGAAAAAAATCAACAAAATGTTGTTAATAAAATAATATCATATAATATTTTTGTTTTCGAAATGTTCAACTGTTTCGATAAAAGTGGGCTTAATAGAAGCAGCTGCAATTTTTAGAGAATACGTAAAATACATTGATATGAAATTTTAGTTCTTGACTTGTTTTTAATTTTTTTCACGATTAAAAACAAATTCTTGTTATCAAAAGCACTTTTAAATAATGATGGATGAGATAGGCAAATAAGAAATAAAAATCAAAAGGCATTCTGGAACGTAGGTCTAAAATGATTAAACTTTACTGAATCAAAAACATTAAAATGGAATAGTTAGCATTTATTCAATGATATTACAAACAAAAAAATGTTAAACATCATTAATATATTTAACAGTTTTTTAATGAATCAAAATTTAATAAAAAAAGTCTTTTTTTATTCTTCAATAATTCAGCAGATTAAGTCTTTGGATAAAACCTTGATGTTACTTTCTCACAAACGTATACTATTTCATTGACATTCAATAAAACTTTTTCTCATTAAAAGAGAGTTTCTTCTTATGATGTTTTCTTTCATCTTTTCTGTCAAATAATAAAGAAATAAATTTTAAAACCTGTTTTTTTATGAGAATTAATCAAAATCACTGAATAACAGATTCTGTTTATTTGATCAAATTATTATTTAAACTTTATTTTTGAATTCTTGTGTATTTAAATTTCATTATCAATTAAATTATTTTAAAATTTCATTGGACTTTCTGATTTTTTCATAATTAACTCTGTAACTATTTTTCTATAGATAGATAGTTTTAATATTTTAATGGTTAACACTTTTAAATTAAAAAAATCCGTTACTTAGTAATTATATAATGGTATGGTTCACAATTAGAAACTATTTATTTATCTGCATTAAGCAATAATATTTTATGGATTTTTTGAAAAACATATATATATATATATATATATATATATATATATATATATATATATATCCCAGTTTTTCAGCAAACAATCCTCATTGCAATTTTTCTGCAATTTCAACAGATACATATATGCTTGACTAATTACATTTATTAATGTAGATTAGTGAAAAAGTAATTATATTTTGTTTATAATATAATATATTATTCATAATATAATTATTAAGTAAACATATTTTCTTTAGTATATAATCAGGAAGACATCGAATAGGCGAAATGTTTTCTATTCAACTTTGACGCTTAAAAATTATGTATTAAAAGAGTCATCAGTTTATAAGCAGAATATCTTCTCAATGTATTTTATGAATATGTATAAATACACGAAATAAATTAAGTATTTTAATATTTGAAAAAAAGTGGAACATGGTACACGAAAACTTTAGTTAGATTCTTAAATTTGCATGATACATTGGCTTGATAAATTATTTGATAAGTAAATTTTATAAATTAAGTACTTCAGAAATTTATTATTTTAAAATCCTTATGTGTAATTGATCTGTGAAATTAAAAATACATTGACTAAAATATCTTATTATTAATATCGTATATAAAAATAACCAATTGATGTCTTCAGTCGAAATTCAAGATTCTTAAATTTATATAGTACAGTGACTTGGGATAAAGTAGTTGATAAGTACATTTTATAAATTAAGTATATTAGAAAGTTATATATTATTTTAGGATCCTTAGCAGTAATTTATCCGTGAAATTAAAAATATCGTGAATCATGCACTTTATTATTAATATCGTTGTTAAAAATTCAATTAATGTCTTCTGTTGATATTTTTTATGCTTTTTACCAGCTAAAAATAAATACAAATAATATAAAAATACATTTAAAAAAATTTAATCAGAATGCAAATAAGCAAGATATATTTATTTTATCAGAATAAAAATTCTTCAAAGAACATAAAAATAAGAATAAAACTAAATGGAACTATTTATGTTTTTCCTGGAAAGCCTTACAGTAGTGAAAGATTTTACTCAATTCCAACACCTGTACCTTTTGTTAGAAAAGTTAGATTTCATTGTTAAATCAATATTGCCAAAGTTTGAAGTATAGTATTGCTTTTTTTATTTTTATATAATTCTTTTCACAAAAGATAAGAGGTTTTTCTACACACTATTATTATCCAAAAAAGTATGCTCCTAAAGATGAAACAATTTAAATTAACTGAATTATTTCTCAAAAACTTCCTTTTAAATAAATTCCTCGCTTTCACTTCTTTGTTGAAATGATTTCTCAAGAAATGTTGCTTACATCATTGGAAAAATCTTTAGGTACTCAAATATTCATATGGGTGAAAAGCAAGAAGGAATGAAAAAGGAAATTTGTCTCAACTCGTTTAATCTGAACAGAATAATGATTTTATGCTTTTTTTTAACTGTGTTTCTGTGAAGATGATAATTCTATTATATTCCTCACTTTCTTTCTGCCAAATTAAAAAAAAGAAGTGTAAAATAATAAAATAAAAAAATACTCTATAACGTTTATTAAATAATTCTAAGGCACATTGATTGCCAAGCTAGGGAAGAGTTAGAAAAATCTGTGTTTAAAAATGAAAGTTGTTTTAAAAATAAAATTCGCATACAAACATGATTTTAGCAATTTGTGGCCTTAATTGTGACAACGTTTTTTAAAATTAGCTTAATTTGTTACATTTTTCGTGCTTTCGTTGAATCTGTGTCAAGTTATATTATATAAAAAATGAATTAAATAGGGATTATTGTATACTATCTTTCACAATTTTGTGTCTCCAAACTTTTAATAGTAAATAAATTTGATGTAGTGTCTCATATATAACTTATTTTAAGTTTATCAAATTATTTGTTGATCAAAACAAACAGAAAGATTTTTATAAAAATACTCTACTAGATATGTATTGATTTCCTCAAATACTCAATTGTAAAAAAAGTTTTTTTTCTCTAATATTGTTTTAAACTAATATATCACAATTCAGAATAAAAATTATTTGAAGATAAAAGTTCACATTTTTATTTCCACTCTGACATATTAATTTTAAAAATCATTCTACTTCGTTTTTTTTTTTTTTTTGAAAAAAGTAAATAATAATAAGTTATCATTTTAATCAAAATATATGCATGGATCAAATAAAAAATCAAAATCAAAATAAATATTTAATAAATATATTTGCTAATTTCAGTATTTTTGTCTATGGCAATCTTCAAAGTAATAATATTATATGTTTATCAACAACATGTAAAATAAAGTTTTTTTTTTATAAAATTTACATTGAATTTATTTTTCAGATATCTGTACTAAATTATTCATTTTGTAAAAGTAAAAAGCATTTACTTGTGTAATAATGCATTTTTATACGTTATAATAATATATTTTTATACATTCATAAAATGTATAATTCTCACATAACACTTTTACAAAAGTAAATCCATTCATAAAAATGTAATCCCTTGTCAAACAACTCAATATATGGATAATATTTGCTAAGAAATGCAATTAATCACATTCAGAAGTAAACTATTATTGATTAATCATAGCTAAAAATGCATTTAGTTTATTGCATAGTCATGCTTAACTGCTTTACAAATAAATGGTTTATGAAGCATATGGTGTCAATTAAGCTTCCAATATCAAAAAAATTTTATGTTACCAGTAAATAAAGTACAGATTAATATTATTTTGCTGATTTATAATGCCGGCAAAATAACATTAAGCTATTGTTATAGAATTGCATTAATTGATTGCTATATAGAATCTTTTTTATAAAAAAAAACTGATAAGAACTATGTAGGTACTATTTATTTAAAATGTGTATATTTTAAATTCATAAACAGGTACTGAACTTATTAAATGCTCAAAGTCTTTAATTGGTTATTTAATAAAACTACATAATCAGTATATTCAAAAATGTTTTTTCCTTGTTTATTCATAGGCTGTTATTCTTTCGCTTACTAATCTAAATTATTATAATAATGCACTAGTCCAATCTTGCAGAATGAAGCTGCACGAACTCATTGAAATAAAGGACCACGTTGCTCTTCAATGGATCCTTAGCCATTGCGATGTTTTTGGAAATGAGCAGGCGAAAGCAGCTTCCCTTATGATCCAGCCAAATCCCCCTTTGTCTTTGCGTAACATAAAAAGCTTATAATCCTTAGTAAAATAAAGTATGACAGAGTTTCCTTTTATACTGATGCGGCTATGAACTGGCAATGGAAAACTCTACTTGATGGGAACAATAAAATCCCTGGCTCCTTACCACGAGCTGTTGGTGTCGCTTGTTTCCAGGTGACAACTGGACATGACTGTCTACAAAGGAATCTTCATCGAGTAGGTGTAATAGACTCTACTTTTTGTCCATTATGCAATCATGGTGATATGGGTGCTAATCATCTCAAGAACTGCCCTAAAGTTTTAAAGTTTATGACTGACAACTCTTTTGAGGCTACTAAAGGACTTTACTCTTGTTTTTATACCTGTTCATCTTTTTATAGGGCTGCTCGTCGGTTACTGGAAGTGATGCCAAGAACGGGTTTAGGATAAAAAATAATCAGTATATAATACCACTTATAGTAGATGCATGACTATTTATACGCAATAAAGAATTTATACCTTTGGATTGATGAGATTCTTGGTATCTTCTTGTGATGTATTCTAATAACTCAATTCTAATGATTTATATTCTTTGATATATCAATTCTAATGAATTTTAGTTTCTCCAAATAGAGTGCTGCAGGCTGCGTAGTCACACTCCAGCTGCCGAGACATTTTGGTGGTGACGCCTATTGATGAAATAAACGAAAGCGTTAATAACTACTTCTATTTTTACTAGCAGTCGGAGTTCTTTTTCTTATGAAAACAATCAAAAATACTTTAGTTGATAAAAGGTAGCGCCAAAAAAGAGAAATAAAAATATTTTAATTCAAAAATTAATTGTTGTTTTTAGTGTTTTGCATTATATATATATATATATATATATATATATATATATATATATATATATATATATATATATATATATATATATATATATATATATATATATATATATATATATATATATATATATAAACATAAAACACAGCAACAGGACAAAAGTGCCATGTGCTATTTTTGATTATTCTTATAATTTTGATGGCTAAATATATGTATCAATGTCCCATAGTTATATGAATTATTTAAAACTTTGTATTTGTTGTATTTCTAAAGTGTCTTGTCATAATAGGAATAATGGAAAGAGAAAAATAGCATTGATATATTGATGATTTATTAAATTGATTTCCTTCATAAATGAAAATAACTGGTTGATTAAGAAAACATTTCCTACTATTTTAACTTTGATATTTTACGTATGCTTCCTCTGAAATTAAAATCTTATTGGATCAAAATCATTGTTCTTTGCAGACCAAAATTCAGTAATCATCGGTTTCCAAAATGATCTTTCGTCACCGAATTCTTCAAGACTGAACAATGTCAGTCTCCTATCAATCATGGTCATCGGCTGCGGCATTCATCGGTTAGGACTAAACGGAAATAATAATTTCAACTGTACAAACCTGCTTCAAAAAGCGTCACGAGATGTTGATAAACATTAGAGATGGTAATAAATTAATTGTTATACATTAGACAACAAAGAATACTGACATTAGGCTCTAGTCAGAACCTTTCTAACAATTACTTGATTTTTTCTAGCAATCATGTAATTTGGCTAATGAGAAATTACAATGCAAAATTCTCACTTTATTTTCCAAATCTAATTGAAGTATTAATGAAATCTATTAAAGCTAAATATTGACACATAATAAAGTTAAAAATAATTTATGGGAAAGAAAATGTTTGCATGAACATACATTTATTTTTTAAAATTATTTAAAACCTGAGAAAAGTAATATTTTCTTTCATTTATTAGTTACATTTGATTATTTTAATTTCAAATTACTGAAAAGTAACATGACCAAGGCATGTAGCTTTAATGACTTGGTCATGAAATCAATTTCATAAAAATAAAAATTTTATTAGTATTCTTAAATTAAAATAAATTCATGCATTTTTGTAAAAAATGTATAAAAATGTATCAATGAAGAAATAGATAAGAAGGAGTTTTTTGAATATAAAAAACAATTAATGTAATAAATTATGAAAAGTAATGTTTTACTATTTAATTTTTTGTGTCCTTATTATTTTAGTTGATAATTTCAAGATAAAAATTGAAGCATGAAAGCTAAACAAACAGTTTTCAGAAAACAAAAAGTGGTATATTTTGTACGTTGAAATTTCATTTAACCATCAAGCCTTCTGAAGTAAATTTGTTTCATTTTTTATATCTTGCCTTCTGTTATCATTAATTGTCTTGCTGAAAATGAGAAAACAAAATATTTTCTATAAAGAAAGCTCTTGCTTATAAAAGTGGCAGCGCTTTTGTTCTAGTAAAAAATAATAACTATGGGAAAAATAGATTTTTCTTGTACCAAGTTATCCAGGTGTCAATAACTTAGGATGAATAAGTAATTTCCTTTTTTATGAGAATAAAATAAAGTAACATAAGATATTGTCTTGCAAAGAACTTTGCATTTTTGATATATGATTTTTCTTAAAAATATCAAGTAGGGAACAGACAGAAGACAGAGTATAAAAAAATTGCTCTTGTTTACGTCATATATTTTACAAACTTACAATCTATACTTTTGACAACAAAATTCTCTTTTCCCTATACGTATTTTTTTAATATTAATTATTACCTAATGTATAATATAATATTAAATTTACTCACATGGAAAATCAATTTTTGTTTTGTAGTTTAATTTTATAACCTTTATATTTTGATTATAGAATAAAAGTTTTCTCTCTTAATATGTAATGTTTTTTTCTCTGTCTATAATATTTTTTGTGAGATTTAAATTCGAAACTTAATTTATTATTAATTTTTATTGAGATTTAATCTTTAAATTTTATTACATATTAAATTATAAATATTATTTTTTGTTTCATTATTTAATTCTGCATATTTAAAAATCTCTTAAGAAAACAAATCAATACTTTAATTTTTTTTTAATGGAAAAACAGAAAGAATTGATTCATTTTTCATTTCCTCTGAGTATCTGGAATTCCTTTAATTATTTTTATTTTCAAATCTGTATTAGAGCATTAAATTAAAAAGGAATCATGAATTTTTCATCAGGTAAAAATAAATGGGAAACTACTCTATCAGCAATAATAAAATAATTACAAAATAATAAATATTAAATGAATAACAATATAAATATCTCTATGGATAATATAAGATAACTGCAATAGAAAATTTTAAAATATTAGGAAAAAAAAATTAAAAACACGCATTACAGAAAATAAAATTTAAAGCAACATAAAAAATCAAATTTTAAAGAATGAAGGGAGGATAATTATAAATATATAAAAGAAAATGGCACAAGCTTTAAAAAATGAGGATAGAAAAGATCATAATCAGACAAATTAAACTTTAAAAGCATAAATGGGCGAAAATTAAAAAAAATCTACTGTCAACTTGATACCATAAATAGCATAATTGTTCTGAAAAATTTGTTGTTACTATAAGAATTTAGTTTAAAATGAATAGTTTTCTTTCTTAAACAAATATAGGTGATTCAAGAAACACATAAATATGAACTTTTAATTTTATTTTTGATGCTATAAATTTCAAGTTCTTAATCACATATTAGAATTCATTGAAATATTACAAATGCATGTATATTAAATACATGCATAACGTAAATTATTATTTTAGAATCTTATGTTATTAATAGAATATTTATTTAATCATATCTAAGCATTTTTATTTTTTTTGAAAAAAAGGCAATATTTAAGTAAAAAAACATTTTATGTTATATTACAAACTAAAAAATATTTTTGACGCTTTCACAATTGTTATAGTGAACTCGGTAATTTTCGAAGAATCCCGAGGAAACCCAGATTCGTTTTTTTCAAATAATTGAATGACAGAGATAAATTCAAAACAAAATACAATAAAACTTAACAATTTATTTTAGTAACTTAATTACAAGAGAAATTTACATTTACAATCAAAACATTCTTGATTAAACAATTGAGATTCTAAAATTATTATTTGTTTTATGACAATTGCACATTAATATCATAACTGAATTTGACCAGCTTAATGAGGAACGAGAGATCCCTTTTAGAAGTAACTGTGTTGTCTCCTAACGTCAATGGCATCACCGGCTCAGGATCCCACTTGGCTTGCTCATTGCTCATGAGCATTCCCTCTTTTCCCTGCTATCTCTCCTCAGACTTTACCTTCTCTTCCACTCATCTATTTGTCGGACATCTGCAGCTCCATTCTGGAAATTCGAGGCAGGGTTCCTTCTGGAATGTGGTGCTTAGATCGTTTTGGCTTCATATTATGCTCAATGAGGACCCTGTCCTCAATTGTGGACCCTTTTTCTATGTCGGGCCTCTCCGGGGTTTCTGTGTGTCTTCTCGTGTTTTGATGCAGTTTTTAACTCTTCATAATTTTCGTCTTAGCTCCTCCTCTTTACACCATTGGTTTTCCAAAGTTCTGTAGTTCCTCCTATACTTCTATGGGATAGGTCAGAAATCTCTCCCCCTCATTCCCGACTGGTCAGATTTACAAATAATACATATCATAAAACAATATACTTTGCCTGCAATTTCCTCCAGATCACTCATCCCTTCCGAAAGGAAAAATTTATTCTTTTATTGCACTTGTTTCATTGTGCCAATTTTTATTATATCCTTTCCTTTATATTATTCCCGCTTAGTTTGAAAGGAAAAAAGGAAACTCTTAAATTTAAAGTGCAATAAAAATACACACACCTATTTTCTCAGGGTTTGGTTATGTCGCATTACACTACGACAACAATTAAGTACCTAAATGAGATCTAATTATCGATATTTTCTTAATATTCATTTGATCAAAGAAAAATTAAATATTGTTTTTAAGTTGTAACTTATATTGTGTGACATTGGGTTAATATAATTGAAATATCATAAAAATAGAGGGCAAGGAAAATCTGATCCTTTATTTCAATATTACTATTATTTAATTTATTGTGAATGTTATAAAATAAATTTTTTAGCAAAATTATAAATAACAGATATTATTAAATATAAATTTCAGATTGATGAATATATAATTTTAATAATATCTGTAGATTTCAAAAATAGATTGAAGAAACTTAAATACATAAATAATAAAAAAACGCAAAATTGTTTGAAGGATTAGTTGTTTCATTCACATTGTATTAGTTTTTTATAGAGAGAAAGTAATGACTGAGACTTATAAGTAGAGAGAAAAAGGCATGATAATTAATTTTTAATAATTAGTATACCACATAGAGGAAAGTTATAACTTTAAAAATGAACAACTATCTGTATTCTCGTCCCTAATAGAGTGTTTTATCTATACTTACTCCTTATTTACTTTCATATATAAAAAATATCACAAAAATATGCTAAACAATATTAAGAAATATTTAATTCCAAAAAAGCTGGTTTGTTATTTGTCACTTAAACTTTATCACCTAGTCGGTTGATAATTACGATAGTTTTTTTTCCAGTAACACATAACCTTTACTATTTTCAGCATTAACAGGAAACGATAACATAAATGATCTACATTCTAAATTAATGGTATGTAAATTATTTCAGCAACCCTCCATGAGCACTTATAAAGGGGAACAAAATGTTTCCTAAACGAACAAAAATCATTTTTGTAATATTTGCTAAAAAAATTGAAAAGAAAACAGCCATTTAAAATAAAATTTCATCCTATTGTAATTTTTAACGCAGATGTTTACAATATCAAATTTTCATTTACAAAACATTTAATGTTTGAAAATTCTTTTATGGTGTTAATGTCTGTCGAAGACACTTCATCATCACTTACACGTCCGAGTTTATTTATTGACAATATTTATAATAGCATAACAAGTGAACAAATATTTTTCAACCCACATATTTTTAATAGTATTTGAGGCTAAATAAATTAACAAAATGAAACGTATAAGAGGAAACTAACTTTTACACATAACTATAAAATAAATGTGCTCCATTTTTCAAATAGTAAGTACCGTATATTGATAAATAATTAATTTGATTATATTTCCTGATTTATTTTATGCTACTGCTGGAAGTTTAAATTAAAATTTCCTACATAAATTACAATAATATCCAAATTGTTTTATTATAATGTAAGAAACGTATTATTCATAATATTATACAATTTAAATTTTAAGTCATTTTTTATAAAAGATATCAGTTAAATATTACAGTTTTAATTGAATGACTTTTAACCCTTTTAATAAAGAAATCTTTATGAAAAATTCTAAATATTATTTTTCGTAAAAGATATTTATTTTTAAATGTTGCAGTAATTTCTAAATAATTTTGAATAAGCATAATTTGATTTTGAAATAATTCTGAATGAGAATAATTATGATTAATATTTTCCATCTTCAAAAAATATATTAAATTTCAAGTCATCTAAGATGAAATATATAGAGCAAAAGTGTATCAAAATAAATTGTATTTTGAATATTACGAACGATATGAATGCTAATTGAAAGCTATATTTATGACAAAAAGGAGACCATAAAATAAACAGAATGAAGCTTTAATCATTGGCTAGGACCTCATTACATCCTACGTCAGCGAATGGAAAAACAAGTTAGGATGTGTTGTACGCAAATGGCAACTGAGATAGTGAGTGTCAAATCTAATGCTGTAACAGTGGAGGCTGTATTCTAAGCTGTTTATCCTACAATCAAAGGTCAAATGGGGACAACATTAAAAGTATTTATTACTATATTTTAACAAACAATTATATGTACATAATCAGCTTAATAATGTATAATGCGATAGATTAAAAACCCCTTTCTCTGATATACTTAATATTAAATTGAACTTCGTGGTTTTGTTGGTAGAAACAATATTTGCTTGAAAGTAGAATATCATGCCATTCGGATGTCAATGGGGACACTTTATTGCATTTGCAAACACAGACACTTAATGTTTAAAATGAGAGGAAAAAGAAGAAATAGTCACTTAATAGACTCATTGTATGAAAATAGCGTTGAATGATTCGTGGGAATATTGTTTGTTGTAACAGTGAACGAATTCGTTGTGATATTGTACCGAGCTTCGGGGTTTGTGTTGATTGCGAGTCGATGAAATAAACTCTGAACAATCACAGGAAATTTATTTGGAGAACCTTCTACAAGATGCCGGAAAAACCCAGCAGTTACGAATCTTAATTATACAGTATCAATTCAACGGTAAACAGCTCCCCAAAACAGAGGTCTTCAAATACTTCAGGCAGATAGCTCGTATCCACTAGCTTGTCACTGTCGCCGGAAACTCAGAAACTGACTCTGTCCATGAAACGGTGGTATTTATAGCTTACTTTGCGTGACAGCCTAGGTCTTTCTCCAAGATTCTGTTAATTTCCAGGCCACTTCGCTTAATAATGGCCCTAGAGCTTAAGTGGTGGAAGTTTCTAAAACTTCCTATTTCTCGCCAAATATCGCCAAGTCGCCAATTCTCTTGCCAAGTGCTCGCCAATAATTTCGCTAATTCGCCAAGTCACAAAGTTATCACCAAGAATCTCGCCCTGTGCTTACCAAGCCGCAAAATCATTGGACAAGACTTTCTTAACGCAACCCTATATCTCTCGATTTTTGCCCTAGAATTTGAGCTCTGATCTGTCTGCGATATTTGAAGACAAATAAAAATATTAACAAACTTTGTAACAATATAATCATGAATATGTCAGAGTCCTTCGCTAGAGTTGTGTGTAAAATATGACAATGTCCATGTATAGTGCTGAATGAAAGTATAGCAATATCTCCTATCGGTCAGACGGTCATTCATGCATTTATGACATTTTAACTGATACTTGGCTACATTAGACAAGATGCCCGATTTATCAGAGGTATACGTTGTCTACGTGAGAAAAATTTCTTTCTCAATTTAATTCAGCAACATAATCGAATGATACTTGTTTTATCTTTAAGATATATTGAAGTAGCTTTTGAGATATGCGAGAACTGCCAGTTTCCCCTTTTCCTAAAATTTATTTTATAGTCACTTTTAATATTTTCAGTTCCGTTACAACGATTTTTATCTTCAATTTATAATAACAAATGATATTAATATACAGCAAAGAACTTCTGCATCTGCAAAGTATCACAAGAGAAAAATCTTTTAATTCTCTGAGACAAGGACAAGGATATACTAAGGAAGACACCTGATCAATACATAGTTTAACAGGTATAGTCTTCCTTCGTATAAATCCTGCAAAGCCAAGACAGCACCTTTCAAGATCACCAAGTGTTACTCGTTCACCGCAGCACAGAGGACTTAATGGAAAACCGAAGAAAAAGTTACAAGATGAATTTACAAAGTAATGAGCAGACAGTGGTGCTATTTACAATTGAAGTAAGGAAAAATAAATGAAATGCTTGACAAAATGGATGTACAAATAGTGAGGAACTTTACAAAAATTTAAAAATAAAGTCCATAAAAGTTTTAATAGCAACTTGAACAGTTAATTAAAGTGTATTGAAAAAAAGAGTCTATCAAAGTCTGCATGAGTTGAAGAGTTCCAGAGTTGGAGACGAAGTAGGAAAAATACATCATCCAGTTCTGAGAGGTGCGAGGTGGGGAGTATCCTCAGGAAGTTAGATGGTATTGTGCCGTAGGTGAAGCCTTGCACAGATCCAGGCCATTATGATTCAGGAAGTTAATAATGCAAATGATTTTGTGCATTAAGTGTAATGAACTGATGGTATATGGGAGTGGGACAGTGTTCAATTCTCTGAGACAGTAATATTTCTTTATTTTATAATATATTCTGTAACTGCTTATAATATGTAGCTACATTGAAGTTTTAATAAATTGTATATCCTATTCAGATGCATGCATGATGTAAAATTAATGCAAATTGGTTTATTCCAACTTTTTCATACACTGCTCAAAACATTTATAGGAAATTGGGGTTGTTGGTTGATCTTACACATAAAGAATTTTTTATTTGATTGCACATTATTGCCAGCCATAGTAGGCTGTGAGAGATAAAATACATATGTTTGTTAGAAAAAAATGCGTTTTATTGAGCATTTGTGGGTACAAAAAGAAAAAAAAAGGTATGTTTTTCTCGGACGACCAGGAATGTTAAACAACTTTGGGGCATGGAGTCTCTGAGGGTACTAATGAGGAGATGGGATTTCTTTCCTACTCCTCCAGAAAAGCTGTTTCTATTTCTTGAAGAGTGTGTGGGGATGGTAGGCATCCTGCAACTCGTCTGCGTAGAAATTCTTAAACATGTTCTTTCGGGTTCATGTCTAAAGAACACGATGACCATTGCATTCGTATGATATGTCCATTAATATAATGTTATCTCCAACGGCTGTGAAGGAATGTTCTACAACAGGTTTGAGGATCACCTCCCTATATCAGCGATAGGTCAAAGCTCCGTTTCAAATGATATGGAAACCCGTGCGCCCACCATTGGAGATGCCAGAATAGACCATCACTCCTCACCATTAAATCTGACACTTTTGTGCATGAAGAACGGATTGTTAATAGTACCATATTCTCTCTAGATGACAGTTAATATGCCTATTATCTGGATGATCTGGAGAAAAACGGGACATGATAGAGAAAAGAATATTGAGTCTATCATTTCTCCTCCAGTTCACATGCTCTGTTGTCACTCCTTGAGGGCGCGACGGTGCCTTGCTATTAACATGAAACACACCATTAATCAGACAGCATACAGCCCAACAGAATGCAGGCAATTTGAAGCATCTTGTGTAGAAATTGGCACCAGTAGCCTAACAAAGATGTTGAGGAAGAGTATCATTCATCGTTGTTGCATGTGTACGACCTTTCCCTGATCTTCAGCCTGCATTTCCAGTCTCAAAAAAGGATCTAGATGTTCCATTCACCCAGATCCTCCAATAGCTTCTACTGTTTGGTCGCCTTCTAATTCACCAACAGCTCTCCTAGCTTCTGATTTGATTAAATGATTCCGTTAAGACATCACCCTCATCGAAACAACGCGCTTACTGAATATTGATTATTTCTGCTTTGCCTCTACATTAAGTTAAAAGCCAAATCTCATTTGCTGCCGTTAAAGTGACATCTTTGATAGAAAACCTAAAACTTGCATTTTGCGAAATTTGAAAATGAGAAAAATTTGAATTTGGGATTATCTTCTTCAATTTTATGCAAAAATATTTGCTTATACATTAATTTCGTAAGACAATGTACTTTAAATGTTTTGAGTAGTAAATTTTCAATTGTCAGCAGTTTGAAGTCAACAGAAAGTTTGTCAAAATTGAATGTAAGCTAATTTTGATAACATCATTTAATTAACGATCAAATGATTTATTAAATTTAATAGATTGCGCAAATTTTTAATTAATGTAAATTTGTTTTTGGTTATTAAACATAGAAAAATTCACAATAAAATGTTTGAAAGCTAAAGAAATGTAGTTTAAGAACAAGTAAAAAAGAAATGCAGCAAAAATAAAAGTTAAACAAAGAAGATCCTTTTACTGAGTTAAGTTTCAATAGCTTTCTAATTTAGGATTTATATATGAGAGAAAATTAATTTTTAAATTAATATTAACAGCATTTTAATGGAAGGCAAATTTAACAAAAAATCATTTATTCTGGAATTAGAATAAAATAGAGTTTGTAATGCTCAAAATACTAATATATTCTGAAGATGTTTCTTGCTGTACATTTTAAATTTGTTTAAGATTCTTTAATATCTTTATATATATATATATATATATATATATATATATATATATATATATATATATATATATATATATATATATATATATATATATATATATATATATATATATATATATATATATATATATATATATATATATATATATATATATATATATATATATATATATATATATATATATATATATATATATATATATATATATATATATGTATATATATATTTACATGATTCAATGAAACAAATATGGCTTGCATGATTATATTGCATATTGCATAATGCATTAATTTTCTATATTTTTCATCACAATCTTAAGAAAATCTTTTTGTAATATGAATTGTTGTGCAATTATTAAGCAATATTTGTTTTCTTAAGGTAAATTAAAAAAGCACTTGAAAAAATTACAGCATTTTGCTTTTAAGTGGAGAAGAAATCGTATCATAGAAAAAAAATGGATTTTTAAAAATATAATGTTGGGGTAAGATAAAAATTAGTTCTCAAAATGAATAGAAATTTCTTAATCAAAGGAATGAGTTTTCTTTTATTCCATTATGGCATTTATTATTTCATTATAATATTATTGCTTTGCAATAACTTCAGACTTGTGAACAATATTATTTATCAACTAATAAAGTAAGATTAGTTTCTTCTAGTTTCTAGTCTCTCTAGTTTCTCTTTCGAATGGGTATCGGATTAAGATTTCGATTGCTTTCCTGTGGATATAAAAACAAAGAATTTATACCTTTCTCTGCACTTGATGTTATTATTAAATCGCTAAGAAGTTTTTGAAGGAAAAAAAGAGACACCTTGAATCATAATAAAAATATGATTCAAAATTCTTAGATGTTTCCTTTTCTTCTGCAGAAATATAAATCTGGAAGAAAAGTAGTTTCCTATTTGAATTTATAGTTATTTTTTGGCATCTCTGACAAAAATGTGAATATTAACATATCTGTTCCTTTTATTATAATTAATAGTAGGAACATTAATGTCTATGTATGAACAAAATTAATGTTGTAATGCCTTTTTCTCTGATGCTAAATAACTTAACTCAAAATTAACTGACTCATCATTAACTGACGCTGAAAATTACTAGCATTTTAGCATTCGTACAAATCCAGTTATTTTTTGAGAGATCTTTCATCGTTGTGTTATATTCACTAATTAAAAATATTTAATCAACATATTAACAATTTTATTAATGTTAGCATATATATCGTAAATATACGTGTCAATATAATACTTGCTATCCGTATTTAGTAGTGAGCTGTTAAAGCTATTAGTTAATTTATGTCGAATATTTTTATTCTCAGAATGATACATTCTTACTATATTAGGTTCATTTCTTTACCATTAACTTATTTTACAGATAACTCGTTGCTTAAAAGCCTTAAGTTGTACGTTATGTGAAATATCTATTGACCTCAAAAGATTCTACCTCAAGCTTGAATTGAAGTCCTTGTCTTGAGTGACTTTCATCACATGAGCTTCTGTACTAGCTTGATGAATATGCATTGTGTATAAATTCATCTGCCATGAGTCTTCTACCATAATTCATGCATTAAATCACAAGAGTTTTTACAGAAAAATGTCTTCAAAAATGCATTTCGTTTGTTGGATGTTTGGCAATTTATTATTAAATTAATCACATATATTGCTTTTTTCTAACTTTATTCTTCTTCAATAATCGTAGAAAAGTATTCTATTTAATCAATTAAATGTTCTTTGACTTGTTACAAAAATATCCACATCTTTAATTTTTTTTTGAAAAACATGGATATTTTGTTGTTAACACTTAATTTATTCTTGTTAAATTCGAAAAATTGTGCTTAAATATTGTATAGTTCTTTTAAAGCTGGCTTGTTTTGAAATTTATTATTTCAGTCTGTACCAAAAAATATGGTGTAATTTAATTTAATAACTACAATTTCTTTTAAAAATAGGGAAAAATATAATAAAAACAAAATATTTGTGACATGATTTAGAGTACTTTTTTGAAGATATTATTCCTATGAAGAACTTAAACATTCAAATTTTTATATAAGCAAGTGATTTAAGCCAAATAAAACTCAAATATCAATATCACCATTTAGCAACAATCAAAAATAATAAGAAGATATATTGAATCGACAGCTAACATTGATATAATGATAAAAGTTAACGTAGTATTTAAAGATATTTTTTATACGTTTATAAACTACCTTTCAACGGAAAAGATATTTAAATAATGAATTGTTAGTAAAAGCTATTGTTCTATTTTTATATTAAAAACTTTTTAAAGTTTTCATGAAATATACCATAGATTTGAAATAATTACGCCAGGCATATTTTTATTTTTTATTACATAACATTTTAGAATTTCTTAAGAAAAATATATTATAATTTTAAGCCTTTCTAAATGTCCATCGAAAACAATATTTGTCTAAAAAAATTAGAGCATAATATTTTGATTATGTGCACCTTTACCACAGATGACATTTTATTTATAGTTTCGTATTTGAAAATAAAAATAACGCTTGAAAGTATAAAAATGTAGATATCATGAAAGATGAATGTTTGTGAATAAATTATTATTATTCAAATGTAAATATTATATATTTAAAAATTGTTTTAACATTATATTTTATTTATACTCAAAATTCATATCTTCAATAATATAAACAATGTTTCTTTGAATTAAGCACGTATTGGATTTTTTACTTCTAAAGGAAAAAACACAATATAGAAGAATACACATGGAAAATCTTCTATCAAAATCAGAGCAAAGAATTCATTCTCTGTTAAATAAATAAGCTTTACCCATTTCTATATTTATATAACGCTTCCGAAAAAAAAAGTTTAGAGATTTGATCTAGAAAATACATCGTACTTTCGGTCGGTATCAAAAGTAAATGTTATCAAGAAAAAACATCGAAAAAGAATGTAAATAAATAAGGCACAGTTTTAATTTTTTCGTATCGTATTTTCTAACTGCTTATATTGTAAAGAATAGCATTTCTACTCGATATTCTAATTCAAATGTTATAACAAAGATTTTAGCCTTCAGATTTGAAATTTGTGCTAGCAGTCACTAAATGATATTGTACAGAAATTGTAAATAATTATTAATTTTTGCAACATTTATTCATATCTATTAATTTGTTTGAAATTATAAAATGTAAAACACGTTTCCAGATGTGTAATGTGTAAAAAATCTAATACTATAAAACTTTCTTTAATTTTTATAAAAATCTAATTTATTTGAACATCAATGTAAATTCCTTTTTAAACACTTTGTTTCTCGCCATTTGTATGTTTGCAATAACTTGAGTCTGACATAATTTCTGCTGCACAAATATTTAGAATGCTCATTCTAAATATTTGTGCAGCATAAATCCTCGCAAATTTTTGCTTTATTTTGTAATTTTCTAAAAAGTTTAAAATTTGTTGTCAGACCGGAATAAGAGTTACTTGTATGGTAACAAAACATATTCATATGTTTTATAGAAATATCTTATCTGCCTATAATTGCTTGGAATGAATTAGAATGCAACTTGTGCTACGAGTGGTATTTATGTTTTTGGAAAATAACACAAGTTTGGGAAGTTTTTCTCTTAATTTTTCAGCCATATGTTGCGATCTCGTATAAATGTTTCGGAAAAATCGTAAATTAGTTATTTGTAAGATTTTATTGTCACCATCTTTCACAAGCTTCGCTTTCAGTTTGAGATGAATTGAAGAGGAGTTGAGTTGGGAATACACTTTTTGCATTTTTAAATGATCATGTAAAATTTAACTCGCCCTGATTTTTGAACATGATTTCACTTTATCACATGACATATGATGAAGTAAAAAAGTTCAGTGGTGATTTTACATAGCATATCATAACAATGAAAAGTAAATATTTTTGCACAACATTGAGTATTCAAAAATCATAGCACTATTTTGTCAACAATCCGAAATATTATTACAGAGATTTTAACAAAATGAACTATAAATCGATCTCATAGATAATGCTTTATTATCAAACATCGATTACATTTTTTATTTACATTTTTGTGTGTTAAACTTTTAAAAGATTCCTAAAAATCCTGATTCTTAAGTGTTTTAAATATAATTACTTAGAACTTCTTGTTTTTAAAAATCACAATATATAGATATTCACAGTTTTGGATGTTACAAACCCTTATGTTATTGTTGTTACTAATGACACTTGGACAAGCCAAGCTCGCTATGCCTTGGCTATGCGAATTTAAGTCAATAGGGAGCGTCTTTCATTTTAATCAGAGCAATACGAAGGTGAAAGTACGCCTTTGCTTTTTTTTAAATACTCCGATAGATGGCACCACCAGAGGATCCACTCCCTCAATTTTGACATTGATCTGAAGGGGGGAGGAAATTTTCTCCAGACCATTGCACCCATGGTAACTGCTCAACGACCGACCACAGGAATTTCGATTCCACACATTTAACGAGCACGTGTATCGCATGTAAACCCTTGCAGCGCATGTAAACGTAAGCGACTACGTAACGGTTCGAATTTTGGTGAAATTCGTCCTTACTAAAAGTGGTTGATTTTGTAGCCAGATCATAAAAACTTCCATCATATATATGTTTTAATCCTCCCAGATGCATTATTTTCAAAGGAATCATGCTCTATGTATTTAAATTAGATATTTTTATTATTAATATTAATTATAAATGAAAATATGAAGGGTAATATGCACATTACCAAGACTAATATCGACTTGCATTATGTACTTCAACTGTAATTTGTAAACAATCTAGTATTGAAAATGCTTACAAAATACAGTTGCATTTATTTACAAAATACAGTTGCAATTTATATCATCGAGTGTGATACAAACAATGTCATTATTTGAAAATTTTTTATTGTTGTGGCTTACAGTAGAATAATAAACATTAAAGTTTTAACTAATATGTAGCTAAATAGTATATGTGAAATATTTTAAACTCGTGAATAATTGGTTTATCTTAAACACAATTTTCTAAGGAATTACTGAAGACATATTATGAATTGATTTTTTTGAAAAAGAATGACTACATGTACAGCACTATAGTCAAAAGTTGTATGATATTGTAGCAAGAAGTAATGTTTTAGCATTCAAATTTATTGAAATCTGATGCGAAATTAAAAGTGCACAATAATATAAATCACTAAAAACACTGTAAGTTAATTTGATAACTGGGAATGATAAATGTGAATTTTAATAAAAAACCTGCTCAAAATAAGATTTGTAAATGAAAATTTGATGTGAAATTAAAAGTGCACAACAATAAATCACTAAAAACACTATAAATTAATTTTATAACAAGAAATGAGAAATGTGAATTTGATAAAAAAAAACCTGCTCAAAATAAGATTTGTTAATGAAAATTTATGTTAAAAATCTTAATTGATTTCAAATTTTTATTATAATCAAAATTTTATTTCAAAAGCTACTTAGAAGCTTACATCAAAAGTTACTTAATAGCGGAATGAGCTATTAAATAAGTGATTTGATATAACAAGCACATAATAATGTACTATTATGTGCTTCCTATATATTTTGATATAAAATGCAGATAATACCACACAAAATAAATGTCAACTTCAGATCATTCGATCACATAATAAAAATAAGAGTATATATATATATATATATATATATATATATATATATATATATATATATATATATATATATATATATATATATATATATATATATATATATATATATATATATATATATATATATATATATATATATATATATATATATATATATTATATATATATATATATATATATATATATATATATATATATATATATATATATATATACAGGGTTAGCAAGAAATAAATTTCCCTCTTCAGAGGGCTGTAGAATACGTTCTATTTCTCCGAATGAGATAAAATTTGAACTACAGGTAATTCAAATGATGCGCTTGACATTTATTTAAAAAAATAAATAGTACAAAATTTCGACGATAGACGGCGCTGTAATACTAATATTACTTATTTGCATATACTGAAAATATGAAAAGTCATTTGCTTTACAGCACAAGCCTATTAGCATTATCTTTGTGTGAAAAGAAGGCGGATTCTGAACGAGCATTAGTTAATTCTCTGCACATCATGCCGTCTTTACAAAAAAAGCGCTACTTGTAAAATTGTTCTACCAGAACCAGCAGAACTCTGTTGCAGCTGTAAAAGAATTTTGCCGTATGATGCAGATACGAAGAGGTCCAATGTCTCCATGTGTGTTATGCAAGATGATGCAGAAATTTGAAAGAACTGGACAACTTGCAATTCTTCCCGGTAGAGGACGAGGACGAAAGCCAATCCAGTCTTCTAGCGTCGAAAATGTGGTTCCCGCGATCGTTGAAGCCAGCAGTCAGTCGCCGGATGTTAGTGTGAGTGTGCCAGTTGTTTCCCGTGTATTGGATATGCCGTATTCCCCTGTACGAAAAATCTTACGGCATTTTGCATTTTTATCCCTACAAAATCAGTCTTCTGCACTTGTTGCAGGACGGGGACTCAGAGGTTCGTAAAACTTTTGCACTTCAGTTCCTTGCTCGAATGGTGGTTGACGTCACTTGGCCATGCAATATTCTGTGGACTGAAGAAGCCCACTTTCAACTTAGTGGGCAAGTCAACACCCACACGTGTCAAATTTGGGCAGCGGAAAACCCTCGCACTACCCAGGAAAAAACCTTGCATCCTGAAAAAGTGACAGTATGGTGTGGGTTTACGGCTACTTTTGTGATTGGACCGTATTTTTTTGAAAGAGATAACTGCAAATGGAATCTAAACCTGTTCAATCACAGGACAACGGTACCAAGATATGCTGAGGGATTTTGCAATCCCACAACTTCAGCAGCGTGGATGCCTTCAGGACATCATTTTCATGCAGAATGGTGCACCTCCTCATATTGATCGTCGTGTAAAGCAACTGCTAACACAGCATATTACTGAGGCACGGGTTATCAGCCGTCATTTTCCTATGGCATGGCCTCCTCGTTCGCCGGATATCACCCCCTGTGACTTTTGGTTGTGGGATTTTTTGAAGGACAATGTCTACCGTAAAAGGCCAGCATCTGTACCAGATCTGAAAGACAGCATTCGGCGCCATCTCCTTGATATTCCGACAGATTCACTCCGGTCTGCTATCGAAAATATGGTTCTGCGATTAGAGCACATTGTTGAAAATGAAGGGGGACATGCTTAACAGTTGTAATGCTACTTTTTTATTATTATTATTGAACATATATAAAGCATATCAAATGTTTATGCGTATTACAGCGCCATCTATCGGTGAAATTTTGTACTATTTATTTTTTTAATAAATGTCAAGCGCATCATTTGAATTATTTGTAGCTCAAATTTTATCTCATTTGGACAAATAGAACGTATTCTACAGCCCTCTGAAGTGGGAAACTTATTTCTTGCTAACCCTGTATATATATATATATATATATATATATATATATATATATATATATAGTATGGAAAGTAATCAGAAAAGCTTACAAATTAATTTCCTTCCCTAGTAATTCTTTTAATGCAATAAACAATGGAAGTAGACTATTTTTGATAAAGAAATAATGTTCTCACCAAGTTTCATTAATGAATAGAGAAGAAAAGTTTATTTTTAGTCTCAAAAAATAAATTTGTGATTTCGTTTCTATTATTTCATTGCAGTTTAAGTAAGTTTTTTTGTTTATGCTTGTAATTTGTTACCTTTCTCAAAGCTTTTGTAATTAAAATGCATTTCATTCTATTACAATAGAAAGAAATTCCATCATGTTTTATAGAAATTTCCTTTTCTTCTATATTTAGAAATAACAAAGAGTATATTATTTTTCTTTGTACTTAAAATTTTTCATAGATTCAGAGATTTTGCATTTAAGCAAAGAATTTTTTTAAGCTATTAGTTGACAATCTCATTTATTTTAATATTCCTTTTCTTCTAAGTAAATCATTCAATCATTACTTACATTTTTTTCGTTTAGTAGGAAATTGTTTTCCTTATGTATGAATGTTTTTCATTGTCTTTGTTTTGTTTTAAACTATACTTAAATAAATTTCATTTTATTATTATTTAAAAATTTTCATACAGTTGATTTCAGCTACTTCAGTTTACCAAAATTTTATTCATACGATAAAATTTAGCAAGAATTATTTAGATGGTTGTACTTTGAATTCAAAATAAAAGTAAATACGAATGGTTTTTTAGTAAATTAAGATTTTATGAATAAAAATAAAATGCAAAATTTTCGCATTTAACTGTAATATATTATTATGACCATTGGTAATACTATTTGCGTGAGAATGATTTCACTGAGTAATTTTAAATCTTCTTTATAAATTCTTGATACAAATTCTGTTATCTGTATATGCATCTTATTTTCAATTATTTTTTGACACCATGCCTTGCTTATAGTGCAGTTGTTTGCACTTAAATTTGCATATGTTCTCTAAGAGGCAAATGGTAAGTTTAAACCTACGTCTTAAGTATATTTGATAGAAATGCCATTTTATGCTGCAGAAAATTTTGAAAATCAATATTCATATGTTTGTATTTATGAGAAAGAAAAGAAAAAAACCTTTTTTATCATTTCTTCTTAAAATTTGTAATGTTGTAGTTATAAAACTCTTAAGATTACTTTCTTAAAAGTCCTATTTTCCTTAAACTATAACATTAAAAGGTATTGATGTCATAGTATTTCTTTTTTTTTTGTACTTTTATAAAAATACATCTTCTGTTAAAAATATACTTTTTGACAAATAAAAATAAGTTTTTCGACAAACACAGCAACAATTTTAGAAAACAACTGTTTCTTTGGAAACTGAAAGCATTGATAATATAACTTTAATTGAGAAGGTAAACTTAGCTTCTTGAAGAAATATTTTAATACATAAATAAAATATAGTTTAATTAATATAATGCTTCATTTTAATTCTGCATAAGGAGAATCAATTTATAAAACAAGTATTTAGAATTTGAAGTGTATTGTTTAGTATAATTTTTTGTTGAAGAAGAAACTAATAAATTTTGTAAGTGAACTTAATCTATTTAAATTTTTCTTAAGCTTTCAAGTGTTTCAAAATTAGTTTTTATCTAACTAATATATTGCGCTTTCGTGTCTGTATTCTATATTTTACTTGAAATAATTTGCTTATATTTTCTCAATTAATAATTGATCACTATTGCCATTTTTTACAACAGTTTGTTTTCCAATGAAGAAGTTTGGCTTTATATGAGATCTTACTCACTCATTAGTTTTTGTTAAAATCCTATTCGTGAAAAATTTTTAAAGGTTTATTTAATTCTATAATTATTTTTTTATTCCTAATTAATGATATAAATTAAAAATGTTTATCATTTGTTAAAATTCCAATGTTTGATGATGTTTTTCAATAAGATTACTTTTACCATTTTGAAATTTCTTATTTTGCTTGTTTTAAGAAATGAAAACAAGCAAATTGTTCATACGTTCACGCATATGACGTGTAAGTATGACACGGAAAACATATATGACGTAAAATACAAGAAGATATTTATGATATTCGTCTTAATATTTGAATAACATACATGAAAAATTATGATTTTTTAAGAATATTAAACTTACATAAGAAGACCAATTGTTCTGGTGGATGTTTGGAAACTTAAATAATTAGAAGAAAAAAAGTGACTTTTTATAGAAAAACTCAATGCCAGTTATAGTTAAGTGCTATAATCTGTTAATGCTTGTAATTCTCTTGTTAATCAATGTTATAATAGAAATGGTTTCTATTATATTAAGAAATAAATTAAAATCAGTAAACTTGCCAGAATTATTGAACAGATATGATTTTCATCTAAATATGATATATCTATCTATAAGTTAAAAACTTTGTAGGGTTAAATTTAACTCCACTATTATGAAGTGGAGAGGAGACTGCCACATAAGGTGCTGACCTAGTCACATGACTATGTTTTCGAACAATATAGCGGTTTATAGTAATTTTGTGTAATAATCGGTAGAAAGGACCAGACGAAATATATAATGATAAATCCCCTAACAAACTAAATTATTAAATAAGCTTAGCAGTATTAGTTTAAAATGTAAACATCACTTTCCAAAAGAATGTAGGCGAGTTAACTTTTATTCTAGCATGCATTTACATTAAAATATAATTTATGAAATGGCTTAGTGATTAATCACTTAATACCAAGTACGCGATTGCTTTATCAAGAATGCAACATATTGACATTTATATGACAGAAAACTGTTGTGATATGAAAATAATTAGATATTTTATGCACTAATGTAAAATAAGTAGCTCTTACTGTACGATTAAAGAAAAAAAATATGTAGAGTAAGTTGCTCACCAAGAAATTGATAAGTGAAACAGTAAATTATATTTAAATGTTATTGCCTGATGACAAGTTGCTGTGATACCTTGAAAAAGAGGGAAGAATAAATTCTAACACCTTTTCGACTTTGATTTTGTTAGGTCAATTTGTTGCCTATTAGTATTCCAGTTAACACCTCACAGTGTTGCCACTCACGTTTGTCGAAATAAAATGAGTGTCAGCGAAATTTATAGTTGATAGATTCAGGATGATCATACTAAGTATTATGCTGGATGTCAGTAACCCTCTTCATCCGAGAAGATGGAAATGTTACATTCATGGCCTTAATGGTTGAGCTGCCACTTCACGAAACTGGAATAAAAAAAAGAGATCGTTTGAAGTCAGCAAATGACTGTATAAACAGTTCAACGGAGTTTAAAACAGTATGAACGCTCAGATTGGTGAGGATAGCTGTGATCACCATTTATGCTACATCACCGGCAAAGATACTTTCAATAGAGGGATCAATGAGAGACCTTTGTACAGGAATGACATGTTTTCAGACAAATTTTGTTGTATTTACAGCCTTTCGATTTTCCCATCTATATATAACGAAGGCCGTGGTAGCCTAGTGGTTAGGGCATCGGCCTTCCATCCGGAAGGGTGGGGGCCGATGCCGCGAATTCCCAATGCCGCCAAAGACCAACCGAGTACATGCGATATACGTGTTCGTTAAATCTGTGGAATCGAAAGTGTTGTGGTCGGTCATTGAGCTGTTACCATGGGTGCAATGGTCTCTGGAAAAAATTTCCCCCTTTCAGATCAATGTCAAATTTGAGGGAGTGGATTCTCTGGTGGTGCCATCAATCGGAGGATTTAAAAAGGAGGAAAGACGTACTTTCACCTTCGTGGTTCTCTAATTAAAACGAAAGATGCCCCCTAGACTTAAATTCGCATAGCCAATGCATAGCGCGCTTGACTTGTCCAAGTGTCATAAGCAACAACAACACATAAAACGGTCCTAAGTAGCTCCCACATTCCCGTCTTGAATTTGGCATCGTCATACAGAGAACTATCACTTAGGGTGTTGTTATGGGACACCACTGGATATATCTTTACACCACTTCTTCTTTGACACTCTGAACAAAGGATGTTATATTTCTGTAATGTTTAAAGCCATTAAACATTTTTTACAGATTAGTAAAATACTGTGTATCAGAAAGTTAACGCACGATTATATATTGTGTGAACTTTCTTTGATACAAAAAAATCTTTAAGTGTTTCAATGGTCAACGTTCTGCAGATCTCTTATCAATAGGAGACTTTTGTTTACTGAATCATAGCGAATGACTGTCTTATCATCATACGCCAGTCACTACAGTTGATGAATTGAGCATCAAGTTGAAAAAGCATGGATAGTGTCACATGTACATGCCATCTAATCTATGTTTAATTATGTGCCCAGATGTATAAGTGCTATTATTGCTGCCAGAGATCCCTGTTTCTTTGAATCTATGCTTCAATTTCATGGAATTTTTATCATTTATTATTTAGTGTTTCTTATAATACTTGGACAAGCTAAGCTCACCTTGTCTTGGCTATGCGAATTTAAGTCAATAGATGGAGCGTCATTCATTCAGAACACCACGAAGGTGAAAGTACGTCTTTGCTCTTTTTTTTAAAATCCTCCGATAGATGGCATCACCAGAGAACCCACTCCCTCAATTTTGACATTGATCTGAAGGAGGAAGATATTTTCTCCAGATTATTGCACACATGGTAACTTCTCAATGACCGACCACAGGACTTTTGATTTCACAGATTTAACGAGCTCGTATATCACATGTACTCGATGGATCTTTAGTGGCATTGGGAATCGAGCCCTGCTCTTCCGGATGGAAGGCCGATACCCTAACCACTAGGCTACCATGGCCCTCATTATTTAATATAATATATTTATTACGGGTAATATAGTCATTAAATATATCAATCTGATTTTTGCATTTCTTCTTGGTTCTTTAATCTTAATTATTAAGATCATAATTTAATATGCATGTGATAATTTCTTTTTTAGATAAATTTAATACTTGAAATCAAATTCTAAAAGAAATATATAAAATATTTCATTTCATGACTAAAATGTTTTACTATTGACTTAAAATTCAGAGAGAAATATTTAAAACTATAATTAAGAGAATAAAAAATTTTAAGAAAATCATGACCTACTCAACATATTCAAATACTGTAAGGAATTCTTTGATCATATGCAAATGAATAAAAGTAATTGAATTTCTCTCTGAAAATCGATAAATGTATTATTAGCTCATATCTTTTCTCTAGCAAATATTGCAAACCTTTCTTTGCGTCATTCAGTCGGAATTCACTTCTGAAGTATCACTCTCTTTCAGAAAATCTACTTAAGGTAAGACAGAACCCAGCAAAAGAAAGAGAACAGTTAATCTAAGAAGCAAATTTTAATCTTAAATTTCTATTTTAATCTCGATATTTTTAATAAATTGAAGTTTCCCAAAACTTTCTGTACTTCTCAATGGAGTTCGCAATTCAGTTGCAATGACATGGCGAATATTCATGATATTAAGTATATTTTGAAGTGAATTTTAATTTAAATACTTTGATATATCCATATCGAGTTATGAATAGAGTAGAAACTTTCAGTTTTAATCAAGGTTGGATATTGATATGGTTAAAATGGGCATCTTTATTTGGAAATTCGGGAACGATAAATGCATGCATTCATTCAAAAGTTTCTGTAGAATAAACAAAATTAATTCTTGACTCACTAATAGTTGTGTAGCTTTGATGAAGATATTCTTGGTATTTCTTAATGTTTTAACAATTTTGTATTTTTAATTTTAACACATAAGCTATGTAAATGTTGAAGAGTGAAATATAGATTCATCATTGACAATTCAAATGAAAAATAAATTATTTGTTCATAGGAACTTATGCTCTATATTTTATTAGAAGATATATAATGAACGTGAAAAAAGTTTTTAAAGAAAAATAACTATAATGGAAATCCATATTACTTAAATCATGTCTTACTGAAAGTAATTCATATTATTTTATATTTATTATATTGTGAAATACTTGATTAATACAACAAAAAATAAGTTAGATTTTTCTTCATTAAAAATATTTCCTGCCCATCTGTAAATATGAACTGAAAAATAGAATTTTAAGAAGTAGAGTAAAGAATCCAAAAATAGTAACATTTTATTTGAGTAATACTGAATTGTTTTATATATCCACAAACTTTATTCAACTCTTTAATTATTTTGTTTATTTTTTGTGTGTATACGTTAAAAACGAAATGAATTTTTGAAATTCCTTTTCTTAAACTATAATCTTAATTCATCACATTGAATTATAATTATTTAGATACTTCTTCATGATTTTAACATTAGCTGCTAATTTATTACATATGATTATATTCTGCTGTTCTAATGTAATTTTTATTAGTAATAATTAGTAATCATTACTAAACACATAAAGATTATTCATACAGTTACTATGAGTGAAGTAGTATGTATTATGAATAATGGAGGCTTAAAACATTTAAAGAATATTTGAAAAGATTACAGCAAAATGATATTTACTGGTAAAGCAATGTTCTTCAGAAATCATAAAAATACTTTAAATGTAATTTGCTTTAAAAATGTTAATAGTATTTACGTAATGCATGCTTTGGCTTATCTATCATTAATTTTGGTGTAGCCCCTATATTGACATTATTATATGATGATGGCAAATATAAAATGGTAATTTTTATTTATATTTTATTTTGTTTTCCTTCTTTATCAAATATTACAAACTTTTCAGTTTAATAATGAAAAGGTACACTAATTTTTTTTTATCGAATAGGTTTATTAGAACTTAAACATTTTCTCAACAGCAGAACGTAATTAGAAAACATATCAAGAAAAATAATTTTTTCTTGAATAATTTTTCTTGTACTTATGAATTTTCTTTTTATTTTATAAAAAAATTAAGTAAAACTTTTCAGAAAAAAATTATTTGAACTATTGTTTAAAAAAATTGATGATAGGTTGTTTTAGAAATACAAGCTTCTTATAATCATTATTTATTTTCATGTTCCATGATAAGCAGGTTTTTGTTTGAGTAAAATACAGTTCTTCGTATAACATTATTCATTTTTATGTTCTATGATAACCAGTTTTTCCTTTATTTGTGTAGAAAAACGAATAGGGATTTTTATGATTTTTAAGAATTTTAATTGTTTTTCAATTTTTTAAAAATTCTGAGATCCATGATGACAATTATTGTATTTTCTTAAGAAATTCCTACTTTTTTTGATAACTTTTTTTTTACAAATCACAGATTATTTTATTGAATTAGGCTTTCTAATATTTTTTGATTTCAAATATTATTTTTGAATAAATTAAGAATGAATATATTTGATGCAATGAAACGTCATGCTTACAACCGCTGTTTAATTATTTGCATGCAATTTTTTTGAACTATTAATTATAAAAAACAATTATTTAACTAGTATTATAATGAATAAAAACTCTATAGCAGAAGATTTTGGAACATGAATAGTTTAATTTTTCATAAAAGTAATTTACTTTATAACATTAGAAATTCAAGTAATTAGTTAATGAGTTATTTCCTTTGAAGTGTAATTTATGTTTTAAGCTTTAAAAATAACTTATTTATTTCTATTATTGATTCTATTTTTATTTCAAGTAGTAACATTCATTTTTCGTTTTTATTTCATTTAATAATACAGATGCAAATATTGGAGAGAAAATAGATCTTTGGCTTATACATTTTGCAGCACATCGTACTTTACCATTTTAAAGTCCTCATAAGATGATGCACAATAACGTAAGTATACACCTTATCAATGATTCATTTTAAATATCCATTTCATATTGATTTTCTTAGTTTAATGATACCATTGTGAAGAAACATAAAACTCACACATTTAAACAGGTTTTTATATGATCATAATTCCTTGAATGTTATTTCTATTAAAGCATCTTTTTAGCAAAAATTACATTCAAAGAATTATTGAATATAATTTTGAACCAAAACACAACTTTCAATATGAGACATGTGAAAGATCAGTGATTAAATAGAAGAAATAAAAGTGTTTTTAAAAGAAACTATCGACACAGATATCTATATAAAATAGTAAAAACCACAAACCCAAAATTTTTGTATCGAATTACATTATATTAAATGATAGAAAGAAATAATCAAATTCTAAGGACGTTCTCGAGTGCAGTAAAGCCAAATGTTTAATGGTAGAAGATTACGTGAAGTTAATACAAATGACTTGACATTTCCTTGAATAGTTTTCCGCGCACGACTTATCTTCTAAATACTCTCTATCAACAGACACATTTCCTTAATCTATTAATTATTTCTGTACTTAGATAAACATTATGCAATCAGATTTGATACTCATTTTTAAATACATAACAACAAAATATTTTTGATGAAAATTTGATTATCAGTATGCTACGCAATTTATTTAAATATTTAAAGCGTTACCAGCTTATCTTCATTTATTTCTCATTATGAACAACTATAATATAGCAAAATTGGCATTGTTTGTATGAATAAGTTCATTTCATTATTATGTATCAGTACTTAGTAAGCAATTTAAAAAGCTTTATAATTTACATACAAAAATTGAAACATTTAACTTTCGTATGATATATATATATATATATATATATATATATATATATATATATATATATATATATATATATATATATATATATATATATATATATATATATATATATATATAGAGAGAGAGAGAGAGAGAGAGTTCTATAACAATTTAACAATGAACAATATTTGTATTTTAATAGTACGAAGAACTTAAGGTATTTTTTTTTTGTCTTAGATTAAATTAAAAACAAGGCATTTCTTATGGTGTAAGAAATGTCTTTTTTTAAAATTATTCTTATTGTTGTTTTTAAATTATTCAATTATTCTTGTTGTTGTTTTTAAATTATTCTTATTGTTGTTTTTAAATTAAGACGAGTAATGGAAAATACATTATATTATTAATTTACTAAATGATCTTTGCATTTTCAATCATAAAATTAAATTAGAAAATTAAAAAAAAATGCTTTAATTTTATTTTAATTGATTAAGCATTTAAGAATATTCTTTCTTCAATAAATAGATAAGTTGTATATATAGAATGCCAATTTTTATGATCGTTACTTAATTAAATTTGCGTATGTAATTTATTTTATATAAGTATGTATTAATAACCTGTTCGCAAATTTGATTTGTTTCTTCACAGATGTTAATTGTGCTACAGGAAATAATTAATTATAACTATATTTTACTTTTATAAAATTTATCAATTTTTTTGGAAAATTACTTTTATTATTTAAAACCCGCAGTTCAATCTACTGTTGATATCATGCTATAGAAATTATTGAAATCATGTTATTAAATTGTTTTTTTCATTCCCCCATTTCTATAAAATATATAAATAAAATTTATCATTTATATGAACATTTATTTATAATATAGGTCCTATGATTTTAAAATTACATCATTACTTAGTTTTCTATTTTTTCTCTAAGTAATTGAATAAGTGTTCAATTATTAGGTAAAACAAACTATTAAACATTATCAAGTTTCTAGTCTGAATATGATAACAAGTGTAGGTAATACATTTTTTATCTTTTCCGTTATTTCTAAATGTTTTTTTAGTTTAGTTATACGCATTTGATTGAAAATTTTTACGTAATATATTTGATTATATTTGTTAGTGCAAAAAATATTTATGATTCAAGACTTAAATATTTTATAGCAATAAAATTTAAAATAAATTCTTTTACCACAGTCTTTATGCCAGAATATTTTAAATACTGGTATGTATTATCAATTAGAGATAATTTATTGAAGAGTTAACCATGCTAGCATGTTTTATTCTTTCGATATATTTATCTGGATTTAATTGGAGAAAAATATTTGAATCCTAAAAATTTGGTGAAATATTATAAATTTTAAATGTGTTCTTTTTAAATAAATAATATTAGATGGATTGCTGAAGTATATTTTGAATATTTATTCATTCATAAAAAATACCGTAAGGGAAAGCAATGTAAATATTTAAAAAAATAATTAATTTAAAAATTATATTTTCTTTTAATTATTCTTCATTTATTATGAAATGAAGAATAGTTGAAAGAAAATGCAATGATTTTAAAACATTCAAAATGTCAATAAATTTTAAGTGAAAAAATTTATTTCCGGAAATAATTATTTACTTACATCAGGAAATATTTTTAAGTTATGAACCAAAATTACTTAAAATTACCAAATTTAGCACTTATTGATACTTTATTTTAAAAATAAAATTTAACATTAAAAATTTAAATGCAAAATATAATATTGAATCTTTATAATTTATGTTGAATCTCATAAGAATAAGGAAACTACAATAAATGCACTTTACCAAGGTTTACGCATTTAATTTTGAAATTGTTTAGACTTTTTAATTGTGAAATGTTTTCACTTCTATTTATTGTTTTTACTTAAGTTCGTTTTATTACATATTCCAAATAAAACAGTATGGTGCTTAATTATTCATCTTTATTAGTTGCATAAATTTTAGCACCATTATTTTTTTTTATCTCAATTTTTTCATATTGTCAGAAAACGCGTTAAAAATATTTCAATTTGTCTTGGTATTAAATTAATTTATTTGTAAAATTTATAAATCACTCTTAAAATTTTGAAACCATAGAAGAAGTAATAAAATTGTGTGCAATTAAGTACTATAACTAATTGATGAAGTTATTAGATTAAAAATAACTTCGATAAATAGAAGATTGTTTCCATAAAATTTGACACCATTGCTTAAAAGGTACGATAAAAAACAAAATAGAGCATTTTTTTACTTATAGTCTAAGTCACAAAAAGGAACTCAAATAAAGGATTTTAGTAGCTAAAAAATCTATAAGTCCTTTTCTGCTTTTGCTCTTATGGAAAAGTTTTAATACCTTAAAGCAAAATCCGTGATATCGCTATCACCCTTCGGTGGACTTCGAAGAATATGAGCTTATAAAAAAATTGGAATAAAAGGAGAAAAAAGATAGTGACAAAATATTTGCTCCAAAATTTTAATCTAGGTCTTGAATCCTCTTTCTGATTTAAAATTTATGTAGGTGGTTGAAAGTTTTGTTCAAATATAACTTTAACTTTAGACAGTTTTGCTTGATTTTATAAACTATAGTGATATTGTGGTAATTTAATTTTCATTGATTTATTTTACATTTTGTACAAAAGCAGTTGGATATAAGCAGCCTTTCGCTTAACTAATAATTTCATAAAGAATTTTATTAAAGAAGAAACTGATTTTTAAAAATATCTTGTAAATGCTATCTTACGCGAAGTTTGATTTTGCATGAATATTCATGAAATTTGATATCACATGAATTTACAAGAAATTTGCTATTTCATGAATATTATATTGAATCTTTATGATGAATACAGCACATTAAATAGTGTGCTTACAGTGCATATAATTTTTTGATGAAATAATTGAATAAATTTGCAAAAATAAAAATTAAGGTACACAGTTTGGGGCATTTGAATTTTTCGTAAATTAAAGACACTGAGTAAAATTTATTTTTAATCAATTTATAACAAGTGATGATTGTAATACGCAATTGCTTCTGAGAAATAGAATTTGAGATTCTGCTGCTACATTATAAAATAAATAAAAATAACATTGTGTAAAACAAAGAACTTTCCTTTATATAAATGTTAAAATTGCAAAATTTCCATTTCTGTTAGAAATCAATTGGAATGTGATGAAAGAAGCATTTTCTAAGTTTAAAATATAATTTTTCAAACCATCTGATCTTTTTCATGTTAAAATTAATTTTTATTTGCTTTTTCTGGAGCAGAAGCATTTCTTAAATTCTATATTTGAAATTTCTTATATTTGAATGAATTTCCTAAATTTGAAAAATCAATAGTTAAAATATTTTTAAAATATAAAAATTTGCAAATAAATCATGAGTAAAGTATCCCTAAAATATTGTACGGTATTGCATGTATTTTTTGCAGTATGTTCTAAATTTATTCATGATTGAAGTTATTTATAAATAAGCTGATCTTGATTCTTTAATTTCAAAATCAAAAATGTTGATCTTTATTAAAGTCAAAATCCCATTAATATATTATGACAGTCTAAAAGCTTTTAACAAAAAAGGTTATTAAGACGCATGTTTTAAAATTATTGAAATATTTAAAATCAAAAATCTAAAAATATTAAAATCGTTACAAAAATTTGCTTTGATTGGCAAAACGCTTTGGGACATTTACTGTATTGTACGGAATATTTTTTTCACGAAATTTGCAATCAAACTTAAAACATTTTTGCAAATGCTAATTTAGTTTGTAAATAATTTTATATTAAAATGACTATCATTTTTGTAAAATAATATTACTGATATAAATATAACTGAAATTTACTCTTAAAATTAATTAATGATATATGATTGCGTTCATAACAATATAGTTATTATAAGAAAAATGTCACTTATACGGATGTATTGGAATTTCAAAAGTGTATAGACTGAAAATCTATTTACCATTCTAATAAATACTTAAATATAAGTACTACTCATACTTTTATATCATCGTCTTTCAAAAAGTGCAGCTCTTACATTTGTCCTTAAAAATCAATTTTCCAATTTAATCGCATATATAAGAATAGGTATTATTTTATGTTGTCAAAGCAAGCAACAGTATAGAATCTGAATATATTCACTGATAAATCTGATTAAAAGTTTCAAGGAAATTGTTAATCGATTTATTTTATAGTGCTCCCCACAATCATAACTCTATTTGATTATAAATTAAAGCAAGTTTCTGTTTGTTTTATTATAAATTATGTAATTTTAGCAATTCATTCAGATACTTGTAAAATACTTGAAATCGTTTCGTTTAATTATACATATCATGGAATATATTTTTTCCAAAAAAATAACTGATGTTTTCATTTGCTTGAATATCTTTATAGCATATTTTTCTTAACACTGATGTAATTATCTTCAAACGAGCTGTGAAGAATTTTAAGTGACAACATGAAAATTAACTTTTTGAAAACAATGAATAAAGTATCAAAAAAATGAACAAATGTTAAGAATCTGCATACATTAACGAATACTTTTAGCAAGTCCTTGCTAAAAGTGTTCGTTATTGAAAATATTTATCAAAATAACACATTTCGTTCTGAAATTACGATTCATCTGGATGATGATCAAAATAAATGGTGATAACTCGCATATGTCTAATTTCACGAATTATACCATTTAAAATTAAGACTAAAACTAACCAAAAATAAATTTCACTTTTCAATTTCTAAAGTTATTCTTTAGAAATTCAATAATATGCAAATTGTTAAAAATGTTTTTTCTCGATAAAACTCTCAATTACCTAAAATATAAAAAAAACTGAGTTTGCTTTGCTTAAATGTTAAGCATGTTTAAAAATCAAGCTACTCTAACTTAATTGAATATGCAGCAAATAAGCAATGTACTTCTAAAGTTAAATGTATTAGGTTGGTGCGTATGAAATGTCGGATTCTCTTTACATGCGGACGTTTTCCTCCCTGTTTTCGTTATACTTTTGTATGTGGCATAACCTCATTCATACTCGTATTGTCCATTACCAGAGACTCATTTCAGCAAAATAGGTTTTCTCGAAGGTCTTCCCTTTTTATTTCTTTTTAGTTTATTGCCGATATGAATTCTGCCGACATTCGCGTCATTTTCTTATATGAGTACAAACTTGATAATAGTGATGCAAAAGCTGCATGCAACATAAACCAAGCGTTTGGGGAGAATACGGAGAGCGGAAAGTGCAGCGTTGGTTCGAAAAATTTCGGACTGGCGATTTTTCACTGCAAAATGAGCCGCGCGGAAGACCCAAAACGTCTGTGAAGAATGATGACCTGAAGGCTCTAGTGGAAGCGGATCCAGCCGTATCCACGAGGGAACTTGCTATCAGGATGAAAGTTGACCATACAACGATATTGAGACACCTTTCTGAGATTGGCAAGGTTAAGAAGATGGACAAATGGGTACCGCACGCACTGACAGAGCGAAATAAGCTGGATCGATTAAACGTATGCTCATCATTGCAGCATCCACCATATTCACCGGATCTCTCGCCGACCGATTTTCATTTTTTCAAGCATTTAGAGCTGTTTTTAAGGGGCAAACACTATGAAAATGAAGACAGTCTAAAAAACTCGATATCAGAGTTTATTAATTCTAAAGACCAAAATTTTTTTAAGACAGGCCTCTACGCTTTAAAATCTCGTTGGGAGAAGTGTATTGAAGCGAATGGAGCATACTTTGATTGAATAAACAGCTTTTGAAGAAAGATATGCAGTTTTATACAATCACTTAAGAATCCGACATTTCATACGCACCAACCTAATAGTTCTAAATTTGCTTTATAACAAGCAAATGTACACATAATTATACTGAATTAATGTTTTGTGGGATACATTTGTCCAGTAAAAGAATTTATAAAGGAAACTAATCATAAGCTACTATTTTTTTAAATTACTTTCAATTTGTGAGACAGTTGTTATTAGTGAAATAATGATACTTCGATATATAAATAGCTAAAACAGGATAATTTGATATTTAACTTAATTCAAATGGAAACTATCACGAAATATTACAGTTTTAATTAAATTAAAAGTGAAAAATTAACTTGTATTAATAATATAATTTATTTATTGTGAAATATAGGCCTGAAATTAAAACATATTTGCTGCACTAATATATTAGTATATATAAATTATAATATAATAATTCTCTGTAGAATTTCACTGTAATCATAATTTCAATGCTTACGTATTATATATATATATATATATATATATATATATATATATATATATATATATATATATATATATATATATATATATATATATATATATATATATATATATATATATATATTGTACCGAGCTCCACGGGTTCGTGTTGATTGAGAGTTGAATAAAGCGACCACTTAATGAACACAAGACTTTTATTCGTAAAAACTTCACTAGATAAACGAAATTCCCGCTGCAACAATCACAATTATACAGCTACAATTCGTCAGATACAATAGGAAATAGCTTCCAATCACAGGTCTCAAATACCTCAGACAGAGAACAACTAGCAGTCACAACTAATCGTCTTCACTCACTGACTGGCTTCACAAAAACTATCTCTTCCATGTCGGGCTGCGGTATTTATACCTGACTTGGCGGAGAAATCTACCAATTTCGCCAAGGTTCTGGAAGCTTCTAGGCTATCTCGAAAAGTATTAGTCCTAGAGCTTAGGTGATGGATGTTTCCAGAAGTATCGATTTCTCGCCAAGTCGCCAAAAATCTCGCCAACCGTCGCCAAGTCGTCAAGAATCTCGCCAACTGTCGCCAAATTATTAGGAAATCCGCTTTTAAAAGTACAACACGTCTAAATACCGCAATTTTTGCCCAAAATGTGAGAATTTCCGATCTGTCTGAGATATTTTAAGACAAATAAAATCATTATTTATAAATTTGTAACATTGCCCCCCTCTCAAGGACTGCACGTCCCGGGCAGTACAATCCCCTGATAGGAGGCCAAATTTAATATAAGAGAATTTACATTTCAAGATGATACAGAGCACATTACATACACAAGCAACTAAAAATACAAGAAAATAGAAAAGATTACAATTATCTATACTATTTACAAAGAGACCATGGTCTACTAATTTTTACTCTACATTACGATAAGGAGCTAATCTATCATAATGTACTACCTTTGGTTTTGAAGAAGATGATTTTCTTATACGAACCACGACGTCGTTCAGTCTTTTTAGGACTGTGTAGGGACCTTCCCAGTTGGCTTGCAACTTTGGAGAAAGTCCTTTACGTCGAATCGGGTTCCACAACCAAACTTTGTCACCTTCTTGAAATTCACGTCCTGTCGCTCTTGTGTCATACCTTGTCTTCATTCTTTCGGTCGTCAGGTTGATTCGGTCTCGAGCGAAGTTATGGACATCTTCAAGACGTGCCTGAAGGTCTCGAAGGTATTCCTCTGGCGATGAAGATGTATCCGGTGGACGACCAAACTGAAGATCACAAGGGAGACGAAGTTCGCGACCAAAGAGCATCTGTGAAGGAGTATATCCGGTAGTCTCATGGACAGCACTGCGATATGCAAGCAGAAACAGCGGTAGCTTCAAATCCCAATCTTGCTGATTTCTGGAAACCATAAGTGAGAGATTATTCAAGATGGTTCTGTTAAATCTCTCTACCATGCCGTCCGATTGTGGGTGTAGTGGCGTGGTCTGCGTCTTGTCTATTCCGAGAATTTGACACATTCTTTTAAACACAACAGAGGTGAAATTTGTCCCTTGATCAGAATGGATTTGTAAGGGTGTGCCGAATCTGGAAACCCATTGATGCACTAGAACCTCGGCTACTGTAGTCGCCTCTTGATCGGGGATTGCAAACGCTTCAGGCCACTTAGTAAAGTAGTCCATGACAACTAGTATGTATTTGTTGCCATTTGAGGATCGTGGTAAAGGACCCAAAATGTCCAATGCTATCCGCTCAAAAGGTGCTCCTACGTTGTACCGCTGCAACCTTCCTCGGCTACGTTTCTTCGGTCCTTTACGTGCCGCACAGTCATCACAAGATTGGCACCATTTCTCTACATCTTGTCTAGTTTTGCTCCAATAGAAGCGTTCTCGAACCTTCTGTAGAGTTTTCATTACTCCAAAGTGGCCTCCAGTTGAACTACTATGCAATTCTTTCAAAACATCTGAAATTCTTGATTTTGGAAGAACAAGCTGCCATTTGAAATTACGTCCATCATCGGACTCCCATTTCCTGTATAAGACACCATTTCTTACATGGAGTGAGTCCCAAAGAGCCCAATATTGCTTAGTAGCAGGACTGTAGGTGGAGATATCCTGCCAACTTGGTTTCATACTGGAAGATTCTTTTAATTCTAAAATTGGATTTATATCTGGGTCTTCTTTTTGGGCTTCTCTAAGTTCTTTATCACTCCATGGGTCTGGTTTCGATGGAGGTGAAACAGTAACTTGGCGTACCAAAGGATTTACTAACTGATAGTTCTTTTCTACTCTAGAACAATATCGGCAGCTTTCATTACACGGTTTCCTTGATAGTGCATCAGCATTTCCATGAAGAGTTCCTTTGCGATGACGTATTTCCATTTTAAAAATTCCACCATCTTTTGTTTTCGGACAGTATCTACGGACGTGTCCGACTCCTCCGCAAGTCCAACACTGAATTTTCGTGTTTCTGACACCTTACTCAATTCTAAGCTACGTAATTTTCGCCGGAGATCTTCAATTTGCTTTCTGAGATCATAGTCCGTATCAGTAGTAGAGACGGCTCTGATTGAGTGCCGGTCTTTACGCGCGGCCTGCTGGGCAGCCTCTATCTTATGTGCGTAGACTAGGGCAGATCCAATATCTTTGACATCGGCGAGTCTAAGTGTTTTCTGTATCTCCGGATCCCTCACACTATCGATGAAGTGATGGAGAGCCAGATCTTGACGTGTCTCAGCTGGACAGTCCGAAAATGCTAGATTGGAAAGTCGCTGAATATCGGCAGCCAATTCTTGAAGACTTTCACCCGCTTTTTGATAGCGGGACTTTAACTGTAGTCTGCTATATTCTTTAGTGCGCTTATCTCCAAACAGCAGCTCAAGCGCACTCGATAGGGCTTGGAAATCGTGCCTCTGCTCCTCCGGAAGCGTCTCGAGGATGTCAGCCGCGTCTCCTCTTAACGAAGCCGCCAGGTGAAAAGCTTGGGCTCGGGGATTCCATCCATTAGCTTCCGCTACCATCATAAACTGGGTCTTGTATACTTGCCAGGATGATTTCCCATCAAATGTTGAGAGTTTAATATTGGCTAGGGAAGGCACAAATGTCACGTTGGGTTCCTCATGTTTGTTTGACATTTGCTTCTCCAAGCTTTCAATCTTCTTATTCATATTGTCTAATGCTTCTTTAACTTTCTTCTCTGTCTTCAAAATTTTAGTTTCAACTGAAGTTACCTTATCATCCATTGCATTCATCTTCTCCTGAATGATGCTGTAGAATTCTTCTTTAACACTTACAATGTCCTTCTTAAGTTCCTTTTTAAGCTCCTCCTGTCCAGATTTTATCTCTTTCATCACCTCGGTTTTAATCTCTTCTTGTCCAGCTTTCATCTCTTCTTGTCTAGCTTTCATCTCTTCTTGTCCAGCTTTCATCTCCTCCTGTCCAGATTTTATCTCTTTCATCATCTCGGTTTTAATCTCTTCTTGTCCAGCTTTCATCTCTTCTTGTCTAGCTTTCATCTCTTCTTGTCCAGCTTTCATCTCAGCCATCTGCTCCGCTAATTTTTCGAGAAGACTTTTCATTAAATCCATATCCATTTTTCTTGTGACACGCTGCATCAACTCTTCAACCCCGATTCTGACACCAGTTGTACCGAGCTCCACGGGTTCGTGTTGATTGAGAGTTGAATAAAGCGACCACTTAATGAACACAAGACTTTTATTCGTAAAAACTTCACTAGATAAACGAAATTCCCGCTGCAACAATCACAATTATACAGCTACAATTCGTCAGATACAATAGGAAATAGCTTCCAATCACAGGTCTCAAATACCTCAGACAGAGAACAACTAGCAGTCACAACTAATCGTCTTCACTCACTGACTGGCTTCACAAAAACTATCTCTTCCATGTCGGGCTGCGGTATTTATACCTGACTTGGCGGAGAAATCTACCAATTTCGCCAAGGTTCTGGAAGCTTCTAGGCTATCTCGAAAAGTATTGGTCCTAGAGCTTAGGTGATGGATGTTTCCAGAAGTATCGATTTCTCGCCAAGTCGCCAAAAATCTCGCCAACCGTCGCCAAGTCGTCAAGAATCTCGCCAACTGTCGCCAAATTATTAGGAAATCCGCTTTTAAAAGTACAACACGTCTAAATACCGCAATTTTTGCCCAAAATGTGAGAATTTCCGATCTGTCTGAGATATTTTAAGACAAATAAAATCATTATTTATAAATTTGTAACATTGCCCCCTCTCAAGGACTGCACGTCCCGGGCAGTACAATCCCCTGATAGGAGGCCAAATTTAATATAAGAGAATTTACATTTCAAGATGATACAGAGCACATTACATACACAAGCAACTAAAAATACAAGAAAATAGAAAAGATTACAATTATCTATACTATTTACAAAGAGACCATGGTCTACTAATTTTTACTCTACATTACGATAAGGAGCTAATCTATCATAATGTACTACCTTTGGTTTTGAAGAAGATGATTTTCTTATACGAACCACGACGTCGTTCAGTCTTTTTAGGACTGTGTAGGGACCTTCCCAGTTGGCTTGCAACTTTGGAGAAAGTCCTTTACGTCGAATCGGGTTCCACAACCAAACTTTGTCACCTTCTTGAAATTCACGTCCTGTCGCTCTTGTGTCATACCTTGTCTTCATTCTTTCGGTCGTCAGGTTGATTCGGTCTCGAGCGAAGTTATGGACATCTTCAAGACGTGCCTGAAGGTCTCGAAGGTATTCCTCTGGCGATGAAGATGTATCCGGTGGACGACCAAACTGAAGATCACAAGGGAGACGAAGTTCGCGACCAAAGAGCATCTGTGAAGGAGTATATCCGGTAGTCTCATGGACAGCACTGCGATATGCAAGCAGAAACAGCGGTAGCTTCAAATCCCAATCTTGCTGATTTCTGGAAACCATAAGTGAGAGATTATTCAAGATGGTTCTGTTAAATCTCTCTACCATGCCGTCCGATTGTGGGTGTAGTGGCGTGGTCTGCGTCTTGTCTATTCCGAGAATTTGACACATTCTTTTAAACACAACAGAGGTGAAATTTGTCCCTTGATCAGAATGGATTTGTAAGGGTGTGCCGAATCTGGAAACCCATTGATGCACTAGAACCTCGGCTACTGTAGTCGCCTCTTGATCGGGGATTGCAAACGCTTCAGGCCACTTAGTAAAGTAGTCCATGACAACTAGTATGTATTTGTTGCCATTTGAGGATCGTGGTAAAGGACCCAAAATGTCCAATGCTATCCGCTCAAAAGGTGCTCCTACGTTGTACCGCTGCAACCTTCCTCGGCTACGTTTCTTCGGTCCTTTACGTGCCGCACAGTCATCACAAGATTGGCACCATTTCTCTACATCTTGTCTAGTTTTGCTCCAATAGAAGCGTTCTCGAACCTTCTGTAGAGTTTTCATTACTCCAAAGTGGCCTCCAGTTGAACTACTATGCAATTCTTTCAAAACATCTGAAATTCTTGATTTTGGAAGAACAAGCTGCCATTTGAAATTACGTCCATCATCGGACTCCCATTTCCTGTATAAGACACCATTTCTTACATGGAGTGAGTCCCAAAGAGCCCAATATTGCTTAGTAGCAGGACTGTAGGTGGAGATATCCTGCCAACTTGGTTTCATACTGGAAGATTCTTTTAATTCTAAAATTGGATTTATATCTGGGTCTTCTTTTTGGGCTTCTCTAAGTTCTTTATCACTCCATGGGTCTGGTTTCGATGGAGGTGAAACAGTAACTTGGCGTACCAAAGGATTTACTAACTGATAGTTCTTTTCTACTCTAGAACAATATCGGCAGCTTTCATTACACGGTTTCCTTGATAGTGCATCAGCATTTCCATGAAGAGTTCCTTTGCGATGACGTATTTCCATTTTAAAAATTCCACCATCTTTTGTTTTCGGACAGTATCTACGGACGTGTCCGACTCCTCCGCAAGTCCAACACTGAATTTTCGTGTTTCTGACACCTTACTCAATTCTAAGCTACGTAATTTTCGCCGGAGATCTTCAATTTGCTTTCTGAGATCATAGTCCGTATCAGTAGTAGAGACGGCTCTGATTGAGTGCCGGTCTTTACGCGCGGCCTGCTGGGCAGCCTCTATCTTATGTGCGTAGACTAGGGCAGATCCAATATCTTTGACATCGGCGAGTCTAAGTGTTTTCTGTATCTCCGGATCCCTCACACTATCGATGAAGTGATGGAGAGCCAGATCTTGACGTGTCTCAGCTGGACAGTCCGAAAATGCTAGATTGGAAAGTCGCTGAATATCGGCAGCCAATTCTTGAAGACTTTCACCCGCTTTTTGATAGCGGGACTTTAACTGTAGTCTGCTATATTCTTTAGTGCGCTTATCTCCAAACAGCAGCTCAAGCGCACTCGATAGGGCTTGGAAATCGTGCCTCTGCTCCTCCGGAAGCGTCTCGAGGATGTCAGCCGCGTCTCCTCTTAACGAAGCCGCCAGGTGAAAAGCTTGGGCTCGGGGATTCCATCCATTAGCTTCCGCTACCATCATAAACTGGGTCTTGTATACTTGCCAGGATGATTTCCCATCAAATGTTGAGAGTTTAATATTGGCTAGGGAAGGCACAAATGTCACGTTGGGTTCCTCATGTTTGTTTGACATTTGCTTCTCCAAGCTTTCAATCTTCTTATTCATATTGTCTAATGCTTCTTTAACTTTCTTCTCTGTCTTCAAAATTTTAGTTTCAACTGAAGTTACCTTATCATCCATTGCATTCATCTTCTCCTGAATGATGCTGTAGAATTCTTCTTTAACACTTACAATGTCCTTCTTAAGTTCCTTTTTAAGCTCCTCCTGTCCAGATTTTATCTCTTTCATCACCTCGGTTTTAATCTCTTCTTGTCCAGCTTTCATCTCTTCTTGTCTAGCTTTCATCTCTTCTTGTCCAGCTTTCATCTCCTCCTGTCCAGATTTTATCTCTTTCATCATCTCGGTTTTAATCTCTTCTTGTCCAGCTTTCATCTCTTCTTGTCTAGCTTTCATCTCTTCTTGTCCAGCTTTCATCTCAGCCATCTGCTCCGCTAATTTTTCGAGAAGACTTTTCATTAAATCCATATCCATTTTTCTTGTGACACGCTGCATCAACTCTTCAACCCCGATTCTGACACCAGTTGTACCGAGCTCCACGGGTTCGTGTTGATTGAGAGTTGAATAAAGCGACCACTTAATGAACACAAGACTTTTATTCGTAAAAACTTCACTAGATAAACGAAATTCCCGCTGCAACAATCACAATTATACAGCTACAATTCGTCAGATACAATAGGAAATAGCTTCCAATCACAGGTCTCAAATACCTCAGACAGAGAACAACTAGCAGTCACAACTAATCGTCTTCACTCACTGACTGGCTTCACAAAAACTATCTCTTCCATGTCGGGCTGCGGTATTTATACCTGACTTGGCGGAGAAATCTACCAATTTCGCCAAGGTTCTGGAAGCTTCTAGGCTATCTCGAAAAGTATTAGTCCTAGAGCTTAGGTGATGGATGTTTCCAGAAGTATCGATTTCTCGCCAAGTCGCCAAAAATCTCGCCAACCGTCGCCAAGTCGTCAAGAATCTCGCCAACTGTCGCCAAATTATTAGGAAATCCGCTTTTAAAAGTACAACACGTCTAAATACCGCAATTTTTGCCCAAAATGTGAGAATTTCCGATCTGTCTGAGATATTTTAAGACAAATAAAATCATTATTTATAAATTTGTAACATTGCCCCCTCTCAAGGACTGCACGTCCCGGGCAGTACAATCCCCTGATAGGAGGCCAAATTTAATATAAGAGAATTTACATTTCAAGATGATACAGAGCACATTACATACACAAGCAACTAAAAATACAAGAAAATAGAAAAGATTACAATTATCTATACTATTTACAAAGAGACCATGGTCTACTAATTTTTACTCTACATTACGATAAGGAGCTAATCTATCATAATGTACTACCTTTGGTTTTGAAGAAGATGATTTTCTTATACGAACCACGACGTCGTTCAGTCTTTTTAGGACTGTGTAGGGACCTTCCCAGTTGGCTTGCAACTTTGGAGAAAGTCCTTTACGTCGAATCGGGTTCCACAACCAAACTTTGTCACCTTCTTGAAATTCACGTCCTGTCGCTCTTGTGTCATACCTTGTCTTCATTCTTTCGGTCGTCAGGTTGATTCGGTCTCGAGCGAAGTTATGGACATCTTCAAGACGTGCCTGAAGGTCTCGAAGGTATTCCTCTGGCGATGAAGATGTATCCGGTGGACGACCAAACTGAAGATCACAAGGGAGACGAAGTTCGCGACCAAAGAGCATCTGTGAAGGAGTATATCCGGTAGTCTCATGGACAGCACTGCGATATGCAAGCAGAAACAGCGGTAGCTTCAAATCCCAATCTTGCTGATTTCTGGAAACCATAAGTGAGAGATTATTCAAGATGGTTCTGTTAAATCTCTCTACCATGCCGTCCGATTGTGGGTGTAGTGGCGTGGTCTGCGTCTTGTCTATTCCGAGAATTTGACACATTCTTTTAAACACAACAGAGGTGAAATTTGTCCCTTGATCAGAATGGATTTGTAAGGGTGTGCCGAATCTGGAAACCCATTGATGCACTAGAACCTCGGCTACTGTAGTCGCCTCTTGATCGGGGATTGCAAACGCTTCAGGCCACTTAGTAAAGTAGTCCATGACAACTAGTATGTATTTGTTGCCATTTGAGGATCGTGGTAAAGGACCCAAAATGTCCAATGCTATCCGCTCAAAAGGTGCTCCTACGTTGTACCGCTGCAACCTTCCTCGGCTACGTTTCTTCGGTCCTTTACGTGCCGCACAGTCATCACAAGATTGGCACCATTTCTCTACATCTTGTCTAGTTTTGCTCCAATAGAAGCGTTCTCGAACCTTCTGTAGAGTTTTCATTACTCCAAAGTGGCCTCCAGTTGAACTACTATGCAATTCTTTCAAAACATCTGAAATTCTTGATTTTGGAAGAACAAGCTGCCATTTGAAATTACGTCCATCATCGGACTCCCATTTCCTGTATAAGACACCATTTCTTACATGGAGTGAGTCCCAAAGAGCCCAATATTGCTTAGTAGCAGGACTGTAGGTGGAGATATCCTGCCAACTTGGTTTCATACTGGAAGATTCTTTTAATTCTAAAATTGGATTTATATCTGGGTCTTCTTTTTGGGCTTCTCTAAGTTCTTTATCACTCCATGGGTCTGGTTTCGATGGAGGTGAAACAGTAACTTGGCGTACCAAAGGATTTACTAACTGATAGTTCTTTTCTACTCTAGAACAATATCGGCAGCTTTCATTACACGGTTTCCTTGATAGTGCATCAGCATTTCCATGAAGAGTTCCTTTGCGATGACGTATTTCCATTTTAAAAATTCCACCATCTTTTGTTTTCGGACAGTATCTACGGACGTGTCCGACTCCTCCGCAAGTCCAACACTGAATTTTCGTGTTTCTGACACCTTACTCAATTCTAAGCTACGTAATTTTCGCCGGAGATCTTCAATTTGCTTTCTGAGATCATAGTCCGTATCAGTAGTAGAGACGGCTCTGATTGAGTGCCGGTCTTTACGCGCGGCCTGCTGGGCAGCCTCTATCTTATGTGCGTAGACTAGGGCAGATCCAATATCTTTGACATCGGCGAGTCTAAGTGTTTTCTGTATCTCCGGATCCCTCACACTATCGATGAAGTGATGGAGAGCCAGATCTTGACGTGTCTCAGCTGGACAGTCCGAAAATGCTAGATTGGAAAGTCGCTGAATATCGGCAGCCAATTCTTGAAGACTTTCACCCGCTTTTTGATAGCGGGACTTTAACTGTAGTCTGCTATATTCTTTAGTGCGCTTATCTCCAAACAGCAGCTCAAGCGCACTCGATAGGGCTTGGAAATCGTGCCTCTGCTCCTCCGGAAGCGTCTCGAGGATGTCAGCCGCGTCTCCTCTTAACGAAGCCGCCAGGTGAAAAGCTTGGGCTCGGGGATTCCATCCATTAGCTTCCGCTACCATCATAAACTGGGTCTTGTATACTTGCCAGGATGATTTCCCATCAAATGTTGAGAGTTTAATATTGGCTAGGGAAGGCACAAATGTCACGTTGGGTTCCTCATGTTTGTTTGACATTTGCTTCTCCAAGCTTTCAATCTTCTTATTCATATTGTCTAATGCTTCTTTAACTTTCTTCTCTGTCTTCAAAATTTTAGTTTCAACTGAAGTTACCTTATCATCCATTGCATTCATCTTCTCCTGAATGATGCTGTAGAATTCTTCTTTAACACTTACAATGTCCTTCTTAAGTTCCTTTTTAAGCTCCTCCTGTCCAGATTTTATCTCTTTCATCACCTCGGTTTTAATCTCTTCTTGTCCAGCTTTCATCTCTTCTTGTCTAGCTTTCATCTCTTCTTGTCCAGCTTTCATCTCCTCCTGTCCAGATTTTATCTCTTTCATCATCTCGGTTTTAATCTCTTCTTGTCCAGCTTTCATCTCTTCTTGTCTAGCTTTCATCTCTTCTTGTCCAGCTTTCATCTCAGCCATCTGCTCCGCTAATTTTTCGAGAAGACTTTTCATTAAATCCATATCCATTTTTCTTGTGACACGCTGCATCAACTCTTCAACCCCGATTCTGACACCAGTTGTACCGAGCTCCACGGGTTCGTGTTGATTGAGAGTTGAATAAAGCGACCACTTAATGAACACAAGACTTTTATTCGTAAAAACTTCACTAGATAAACGAAATTCCCGCTGCAACAATCACAATTATACAGCTACAATTCGTCAGATACAATAGGAAATAGCTTCCAATCACAGGTCTCAAATACCTCAGACAGAGAACAACTAGCAGTCACAACTAATCGTCTTCACTCACTGACTGGCTTCACAAAAACTATCTCTTCCATGTCGGGCTGCGGTATTTATACCTGACTTGGCGGAGAAATCTACCAATTTCGCCAAGGTTCTGGAAGCTTCTAGGCTATCTCGAAAAGTATTAGTCCTAGAGCTTAGGTGATGGATGTTTCCAGAAGTATCGATTTCTCGCCAAGTCGCCAAAAATCTCGCCAACCGTCGCCAAGTCGTCAAGAATCTCGCCAACTGTCGCCAAATTATTAGGAAATCCGCTTTTAAAAGTACAACACGTCTAAATACCGCAATTTTTGCCCAAAATGTGAGAATTTCCGATCTGTCTGAGATATTTTAAGACAAATAAAATCATTATTTATAAATTTGTAACAATATATATATATATATATATATATATATATATATATATATATATATATATATATATATATATATATATATATATATATATATATATATATATATATATATATATATATATATATATATATATATATATATATATATATATATATATATATATATATATCGTTCTTGCTTATTTATTTTAACTGAAACATGCAGAAGAGAAGCCTTTAATCAATGCTGTGGATGAAGGGAAGCAATCCATGAAAAAGAATAAAGTTTGATATCTTGAAGAATAACCACTGAAGGAAACATGTAATTTCGCGCTAGTTTGATCAACAAGAAAAACGAGATGGAATATATAAGACTCGTCTTGATGCTTGAGATTTTAGTCAAAGGAAGGAATTGATTACCATTAAGCATTTTCTCAAGTTATCAGGACTCATGCTTGACATATGCTGCTTACAATCATTCATTGAAAAATTGTTCAAGTTTATTCACTGGAAATTAAATCACCATTTCGCAAATAGGGAATTAAAAGAAGTTATTTACATTGATCAACCAGAATAATATGATGCTAATAGAAGCAAAATTATTCTGTTAGACAAAAGTGTTTATATGAACTTAAAGAGTCATCCTTTTCAATTGTATGAAATATTCTTACATTTTGTTCCGAAATGAACCTTCTATAACATTAGATACAGAACAAATATTTTTATTTGTCAACCTAATGTTAAAATGTATCTCATGACTATTAAAGAGGATTATTTATTAATTTCAAACGTTAATGATTATGAAATGAAAATAATAATTAATGTTTTTTTGAAAATATTGAAGTAAGTAAAACTGGAAGAATCTCTAGATTTTAAGGCATTTAAAAATCTTTTGAATTTGATGCACTGTGTTTAACATAAATTCTGAAATTGTTAGATTGATTTAAAATATTAGAAACAAAACAAATATGAAATGGAAACTAAATCAATATTAGTAAATAACCAATCAAGAATGCAAGCAGGAATAAAAGTAGACTTTGAGAATGAAATTTTTTGTAGACTCTACAGTTAATTAATAAATTCATTAATTTATTTAGCAAATACGTCGTAACTTGATATTCGTTACACTGTAATTTAATTGTTTGAATTGAACTTTCTGGATTAAATGGCATATTTGCCAATGATTGCAATGAGTTGAAAAGAGCTTCCATATATTGGATAGTAATTTTAACTTTAATATAATAAAAATGTATCCATAAAAATGAGAGCATAAAACTCAAAAAAGAGAAACCGAGTTTTAGGAAACATAAATATGTCTAATAATTATTCAACATTTTGTTTTTATTGAAAACAAATTATTGAACTATACTCTACAGAAGCAGTAATTATTGCTGTAGTTTAAAGCTATACAAAAAACATATGATTGTAAATCATTAAATCTGAAGTGATTGATTTTAAAGGCATGTTTTGATTTTAAAGATTAACAACATTCTTCTATTTAATGTGTTACAAGTGGAAAAAAAATAGGCAGCATGAAACGCATGGACATTACGTTAATTTTTTCGAAACTTTTTCAATTGGCATAACATCAAAGTTCAAATTTCATTCAATGTAGAAATTGCTGATTAATTTACAAAATCCTCAAAACATTTAACTTAAAGGAATATTTACTTTTATCTGGATTAAAATTGTACTAAATTTTACAATATTAATGTAAACGTTTGTCCACATGCACTTTTCTTAATGTATACTTATTTTACGATATAATTTATATTTGCCCTTATGATGTCATGTTACACACACACACACACACACACACACACACACACACACACACACACACACACACACACACACACACACACACACACACACACACACACACACACACACACACACACACACACACAACACACACACACACACACACACACACACACACACACACACACACATATGCAATTAAGGGGAAGGGGAAGTATTGTATATTTATGATATAGTATAATTGCAAATCAACAGAAATTTCGTTTCTTTCTGTCACAGATTTTGGAGTCTAAATGCACTTAATACCGGTAGCAATTAGTCATCCAAAACCAATAAATATAATGCTTATTTTTCTTTAAATAAAGTTTAATATAGTATAGTATATAAAAAAAATTTGGATCAAATATAAGTCTAATGTAAAGAATAGTTATTCATTTTACTTTTATGCTAATTCATTATACTTATTTTTATTGAACCTTTATTCAAACATTATATCACATAATACAAAAAAGTAACAGTTAAAGTTGAAAACAATTGAAAAGTTTTAAAGACAAATGATTTAGTCTCCAATAATCAAAACAAAATTTATTAATGTTTTACCAACAATAATGAATAATGAATTATGAAGCATCGAACTGACAACAATGTATTTTTTATATTTGAATTCATATTGTTGAAATCAAAAGTTTAGTTTGCTGCTAAAAACGCTGTTTGGAGTTTGTGAGCAGACAAATTTTGAGATTTATAAATATTTAAAAACTAATTTGTTGATTGAATATATTCTGCAAAGTAAGAAAATGCCAAGCGGAGTATATAAATGGATGACCAAGCAATGGTAAGTTAGCATGTTTTTTTTAACAATCGTTCAGCTTTTACTAAATGCATCACATTTATAATTCGGGATAAGAACTCATACCCAGATGCCGTATAATCTAGGACGCCAAATTTTGACTTTTTTTGGCTATGAAAAAATATTGCCATGATGATGTATTATGATGTGCGTGACGACGTAAATATTAGAGTTGCCAAAATAGAAATTTCTGCATAATTCTTATAGGTCTTCATATCTATTGCGTAATTAAAAACAGGTTGCTATAACTATAATGAAATTCACCTAGATTATCACCAAATCCAAGAATATCAATTCGACATCCTGAATTATACAGCATCTGTTCCAAAAATAATTAATAAAAGTAACTTATTATACTAACGCATGAGTAGTAAGAAAAATAGACCTCAAATAGAAATCTATTAATATGTATGAAAACGATATTATAAAATCATATTTAATTCAAGCAGATACTAAATTTTCTAAAATAATTATTATATTTATAATCATTATTTAGGGATCAATAAACCAAATATTTTGTGTCATCACATTACTTTTCTCCTTTTAATTAAACTTCTTCTATAGATATTAAGTTTCTTTCATTTGACAAACTTTATATGCTTGATAATTTTTCGTGTACAAGTGAAGTAAATATCCTTAAAAGTACAAAAGCGCTTTTTACAATGCATTGTACTTGTGTATACTCGATTTTAATGTTACATCTATAACTAGAAGAGATTGAGTTAACTTTATGAAATTACTATTAATTTAATTTTAGTTTTTAGAAATATTTATTGGTTGGTAGAGCCCACACCTTTAGAAAACACTGCAAATTTCAAGAAATATCAAATCTAGGGTTTGGCAAGACTATTTTTATTAAAATGCAGTAACTGTGTAATACAAGAATTTATGAGATGCATGGTTATTATTAGTAGCTTTTTCAAAATAAAGATGTATGATTGTTTAAAGTAACTGTAATAAAAATGTATGTAAGAATTGAACGTATTCTTTTGAATGAACATGATCATTCGATCTACAAACATTAGTTTCCTTGTTTTACTTTTATAAGGTGAGATTATTAATTATGTATACTTTTGATGTTACAGGTCTAAGTTGAGGGGAAAACCAAGGAGCTCCCTGCTTTACAAATGGCTCGACTACTTGTGGGCGGCCGATGTGTTGGCCCAACATTACCACCCCCACTATAACGCTGACGAGGATCTTCAGGGCAATTTCACCATGACACAGGTTGAGGAGCAGATTAGGCTCTACAAGACCGTTGGAATGTACGTGCCATTGCCCTTGTACTAAGTTAGGGCATATATAATGAAGTTTGATTATGATAAATAAGTGATGATGACCCCAATGATGACTTTTCCTGATTTTGACTGATCACCATTATTGTGAGTTTTTAACATCAAAAAAATAAATTTGGAGACTTGATGAAGACAATGCCACTTAACAACTTAAATGTAAAAATACTTTTAAGGAAATGAAGATTTTTGTCATCTCTTCAGCTTATGGACGTTCCTATTGACGCAATTAAGTCGGAAAGATTATGATTTATTGACATTTTAAAATGACATCATGTTTACCTGATTATTGACAATGACAGGCCTCATAAACTGTCGTGAGCCTTGTAAAATGATTTCTAACAACCTCTGTGGATTTTTTCACCTTAATTTGGACATTTTTGTAAGAAGAGTGAGATAGAAACTTACCCTATAAAGGCTATGAGAATTGCTTCGTCTAATATTTTCTGAAGAACTTTCCATAATCGTGGACATTTCTAACATAAATACCACCAATTTATTTTGAATATCTGACAATAAACCAATGCAAGTTCATCATGAAGTTCAAAACATTTCCTTTTTTATTCTATTTAATTTTATATTGTTAAACTCAATAGCAAAATAAAAAAACAGAAAAACAGTCAGACTTTCTATTTTATTTCATATACGTGATACAATTGAATAAAAATATTTTTTTTTATCGTTAACAGCTTTGTTTAGTTTTGTAAGTAAATTTTCATTTTTAAAATAATGAATGGAGATATTGATATTGATAAATGTTTTCGGGTTACATTAAAATATTATGACTATACTTTTAATGTCACACATATTTTCTTTACCAAAGTTACAAAGAAGTAGTAAAATGCAGTTTAGAAAAATAAAAAATGCTTTTTCTTTTAATATTATAATACAACTTAAAAAAAATGAGGGAAAAGTAAATCTCAATAATCCTTTACAATTTTTCTATTTCACATTTACTAGCCCTTTCTACATATACAGGAACACAGACCGTTATAATATCTTTAAGGTTTGTTGTCATCCATTGCTGTGTTATTTTAAAAAGCTATAATTTGGTTTTTTTATTGTTATATATATTTTCCCTCTATAATATTTAATATATATTCACAAATTCACTTTACTTAATTACGTCTTAAATGTTTTTCATGGATAAGTATTGATTAAATGTTCTCAAGTGATTATAAGAAATATAAAATAATGAATGTCAACAATTAGCTGATATTCTTCTCTCTCAAATATTTTTTTCTAAATTATAAAATATTATAAATTTTCAAACAAACAACTAATAAAGGATCTTACCATTTTAATATTAATTTTTTCTATTAATTTTTAATTATTCATAAAATAGCCTAGTAATCATAAATTATGTCTTCCTAAAATCAAAAAATGAATAAAATATTTGCATCCATTTTTTATGATAAAACATTACTGAAAATATTTTCTTGAAATTAAGCTTGTAAGAGTTTTAAGGAAATTTTTATAATCTGTTAGGAATGACTCTCTTCTTCAAAATCAGTTGATACTCCGACTATTTCACTTCTTTTTCACTTTCTCTCAAAATCGACGGATATTTCGTCTTCTAAATAAGATTACCTGACCTCCTGAAAAATATTAAATTCTTAAAGATTGATATTAGTTTAAGCTTCCCATAAAATCTCTCATTTGCAGTTGCACATTTTTAGAAGCTTGCTTGAATGAATTTTACATTCAAGTAAAATTGTGAAATTTAAAACTTAAAAAAAATCATTAATTTTTTTTATTAATAATTAGAAATCAGAATTTTCACAGAATCAGTACAGAATTTTTTCAACTTCATATTTGTAAATAATAAGAAGCATTAAAATATAGCGCAATTCTTCCTAAAAACAAAGGTTTACATTTTCATGATTTGAATTACATTAAAATAAAATAAATAAATTAAAATAAAATAAACATGTTTGCTATAACTAAACTTACTGTGCACCTTAAAATACTGAAATAATTTTCAGCAAAATTAAGTGTTCTGTAATCGACTCCTGTTTTGTCAAATGAATCGCGCACAATTACTTTTTAAGTCAATATCGCAAATGTATAAACACATGTTTTAAGTATTTTTTGTATCTTTTTTGTATTACTATGGAATTTATTTTACGCATATATTTTTATATTTATTTTATCAGCAATTACTTATGTATAGTAAATAATCCAATAAATGTTTCTACGGAACTGAGATATCCCAGATAATTTGTAAGTATTTTTTCTTATAATAATGCAATTTTTCATAACGTTTTCATAATAAAAACACTTCATATTTTTAAGCAAATCCTTGCAGATGGATTTCTATATGACATATAAGTAACAAAACATTTGCCATATTTGCCTTAGCAAATCAGACTTGTATTTCCATGAATTTATTGTTTATAAAAAATAAATGAAGTCATGAATTCCTTTTATCTACAATATAAATTTCTAAAATACATTTAGGGATCCTCCTAATTTAATAAAGAAAGTCATGAATTCATTTTATCTACAAAATGTATTCCTAAAATACATTTAAGGATTATCTTAATTTAATGTAAGAAACATATTTAGGGATGTGTTTGAAACTAAATTGAGTTGAAATAATAAATTTTAATATTGATATGATATTCATTAAATAAGTAGCAGTTCTTTGAATGTCATGCACACGCACATTTTCAAGTCCATTAAGTTGATGTGTTAAAATCCAAAAACATTATTTGCTCTTTGTGAAATTTCTCAAACTTTTGTGGAAAAAGGATATTTGATTTTATCAGTGGACAAAACAAACTGAGTTTTTTATATATAAGTTTATGAGTTTTTTTTGACAGTGGTTGAATTGTTAAACGTAAATATCAATACTTTAACCATAGCTGTTCATTAGGTAAATTTGATACTACACCATTTGCCAACAAATATCAATAATTTATCATAAATGAAGCTGGAAAAAGTTTAGGTGGGAAATGCAATCATTTTTTTTTTAATAAAAAGGATATTTATTTAGAGACAGTTATTTGAATTTCCTAATCGCGCACATTTCAAATTTGGAGTAGTGTATGTATAAAGAAAAAAAATAGTTTTCCACTACCAAAAATTTTTGTCCATGAAAAGTATACATTTCAACATAAATATACTTTTTTTACATCAATAAGGCCGGCATATTAAGTTTTGTGCATTTACTGTTATAAGATTTTATGTCACACAAGGCAATGGCATTTTTCTGATAAAGTGTTAAAAATACTCGGATTAGCTACTTTTGATAATTTTTAAGGAGGTACTTTTACCAAAAAAGTGCTTTTCCTACAGGAAAATGTCCTAGACGAAAAGCATCCATGATTTACTCAAATCCTTGGACCTCTATGGAACCAACTGTGACTAAAAGTCTATAATACTTCATGAAATCTAAAAGTCTATAATACTTCATGAGGATTATTCACATTTTATGGAAATCTATTTGCTGAAAAGAAAAAAATAATATTGTAAAAGAATTATACGATGTTTTTTGAAAATCAAACCCTTTTGTAGGAAACATTAGTTGAAACATTGCAGAATAATACTTATGATGTTGAAACAAAACATTATATAAAAGTTCAACTCTAAATTTGCTGTTATGAGAAACACAGTTACTTCGTGCGCATACTTTGTTGCAAAATTGACAAACTTTAATACTTGAATCAAAATTTTCCGAGTAAATTTTTTATATTTGCTGCTTTAACTGTTGCATACCTGAAAAACAGGAACATGAATTACTCCATAGAAAACTGTTAAACTTATAGAGTAAAATGTGGAAAAGATCTTAATCTTCAAAACATTTCAGTATTTAGATACATGTTGGGCCAATGAAAAGGCATATTTAATAGTGAAAGTAAAGGAAATTTAAAAAGTAAACTTAACGTAAATTCCATTGTTTTGGAAAATGTAGTTAGTATTTTTGACACCATAAATAAAAAAATATTGAAAACCTATCACAAAAATTATTATAAAGACAACAAAGCAAAAGAATCACAAGTCATATATTTCGAACAAGAAAGTTAAGAAATTTCGTTAGTTTTAGCATATTTGTTGTCATTTAAATATTTATCTTCACATCAAGAAGATGAATAGAATAACTTGGAAGAGATCAATGAATAAATAAATATAAGACATTATGAATGATGAAATATACTTTCTTGAAGAATTACCAATCAGAAAACTTTCGTACAAGTAGGTTCTACGAGGAAAATGAGATGAAAAAATTGTTTCTTCTGTTTTTCAGGTAACATTATATTTAACAACTGTCCAATATTTTGATCTTATACAAAATTATACTGAATTGACTTAAGAAGAAGTAAAAAACTATTGTTGTAAATAATGCTATTAAAATACGTCATGGTTGAAGAATATAGTAGCAAAGTTAACCGATACAAAAGACATAAGTTAGGGAAAAATCAAAATTTCATTAAATGGGGTATAAATGGAAGTAAGAAAGTTCGAGTAGAAGATATTAAATCAAATGACATTCAACTTCTTTGAGTCGTCATAACATCAATTTCTCTATACTTCATTGAATCAGAAAACTTCTAATAAATTTACATTTTTATCTAGCCTTTATTATATTGCTGCTATCTAGATTAAAATTTATATTTGATTATGTTATAGCAATGTTAATAATGATTGATTAGCATTTTTTGTTTTCTTAAAATAAATCCTTTTAGTATTTAATTTGTATTTGTTCACATGGTTTTATTATGTAAATATTCGATGAAAGAGGAATTCTATATTAAGGTTTAGTTACAAAGAAATACGAGATTTGTTTATTTTTCTCTGAGAGGTTGAGGCCTTCCAAAACTTGCTTTATTTCAATCAAATCATGAGTAATTTTTTCTTATGATTGAAGGATGTGTTTTAGTTATCCAAAGATTATGAATATAACGCGTATAAGTATTTTTGTTTAACATAAGTATTTTTATATAATAAGTATTTTTGTTAACAATTTTTGGCACAGATGCCATATAATCCAGGATGGTGAATTTTGAATTTTTTGGGATGAAGAAATGATGCCAAGATGATGTATTTTGACGTGCGTAATGACGTAAATACTAGGGTAGCCAAAATAGAATTTTCTACATAATTCTTATAGGTCTCCATATCTATGACGTAATAAAAACTAGGTTGCCATATATACAAAATATCCGCCAAAAAAATAGCCAAATGCAGAATTTGGCATCCTGGATTATACGGCATATGTGTCCAATTTTTACCCTTGTAAATTGTATCTCTTTATTGAATGTTTATTTATGATTCAGTGATTCTTAATTTGGTTCAGTTACTACAAAAATAATGGCGTTACTTTTAGATTAGTAAATATTCTAAAATAATAAACTCTTTTAAAATTAGTATTAAATAATGGAAAAACTGAAATATATAATATATGTGTTGAATTGGGTATATATATGTTGCGTTGGAAATAATTTGCAGCAAATATAAAGAAATGTTTTTGTTACATGATTTTGTGTGTTTGTGTTTGATAAGCATTTAATTCTGTTAGGTTAATATAAGTGAGAATTAAATACAATTAAAGTATCAAAATAGTTATACTTTTCATAAAATCGTTGCGTAAATTTTCCACTGTGGGAGAAAGAGAAATCAAATTCAATACTATGATTTATAAGTATACTAATATAGTGACAGCTAATTCATTATGAAAATCTAACACTTATTGGAAAGTCATTCAAGCATGGTAAGTAATAAATATTTTGTCCGATGCTAAAGCTATATGTATATCTCTAAAGAAATTGCTTAGGAAGTGTTTTATGATAGTTAGATTTTAATCCATTAATTATTTAGAAATATTAAATATTTAGCAATCCATTAAATATTTAGCAGAATTCAAAAGTACTATCACATAATACAAAATGGAAACAATTAAAGTTTAAAACAATTGAAATATTTCATGCAAATGATTTAGTTTCCAACAATTAAAACAGAAATTATTAATGTTTGACCAACAATGCATCAAGTGTTAAATAATGCATTATGAAACGTAGATTTTGCAACAATGTGTTTTTAATAATTAAATAATTATAGTTGATATCAAAAGCTTAGTTCTCTGCTTGAAAAGCTGTTGAAAGTTTTGAGCTGAAAATACTTGCAAATTAATTTGTGTTTTGATTATTTTCCAAAGTTAGAAAAATGCCAAGTGGATTTAAATGGATGACCAAGAAATGGTATGCATATTTTTTTAAACAATTGTTTAGCTTTTATTAAATAACAAATCTATATTCTTTGTTAAAACTAATTGATAAAAAAATTTGTAATTTATAATTCAAAAGAAAAAGAAATATTAATAGTATGAAGAAGGTTGTGTGTGTGTTATAAATTATATTATTAAAAGATAAATGAAAGAGAAATTAGTTTTTTTTATTTATAATCATTATTTAAGTTATAATAAATCATACAGAGTTAGCGTTAATATTATCTCGTTGTTATTAATCTACTTCCATAAATATTAAATTTGTTTCAGTCGGTAGATTAGCTTACAAATCTATATAATGCACAAATAAAATTAATATTTTTATCCTTAGAATTATAAATAAGCTCTTCTTACTATATTTTGTACTTAAGCTTTTAACATAATTGAATATAATATGCTATCTTATTCCTGAATCATCATTTAAGTTAATATGACAAAAAACTATAATTGGTTCTCTCTTCAATTTTAAAAATATTTATGTTAAATAACGCGTCATATTTCAAAAAATCAAATTCAGTTAGTGATATCAATGATTAAAGCTTATTTCTATGAATTTGAATGTAAAATTGCATATCATGAATTTATGTGATACGTGATTATTTTTGTTAGTTTTCTTAAAATTTTTGCCACAAGTGCCGTATAATTCATGATTCCAAATTCTAAATTTTTTTGGCGATGAAGAAATATTGCCAAGATGACGTATCGTGACGTGCACGATGACGTAAATAGTAGGGTTACCAAAATAGAATTTTCTCTATATGTGTGACATAATAAAAACGAGGTTGCCAGATACATAAAGAATCCGCCGAAATATCGCCAATCTCAGAATTTGGCATCATGGACTATACAGCACCTGTGCCTTAAATATTTGTTATTGCTTAAATTAATTTTATAAAAATGTTTTAAAATAAGGAACACATTCTTCTAAATAAGCAGATCTGTTTAGTTAATTTTCGTATTTTACGATTTTAAGGTGAGATGTGTGAATTAATTATATTCTTATTTTTTGACATTATATAGGTCCAAATTGAGGGGTAAACCTAGGAGTTCCCTCCTACACAAGTGGCTTGACTACTTGTGGGCGGCCGATGTCCTCGCTCAACATTACCACCCCCATTATGATGCTGACGAGGATCTTCAGGGCAACTTCACCATGGCACAGGTAGAGGAACAAATAAGGGTCTACAAGACATTCGGAATGTACGTGCCATTGCCCTTGTATTAAAAATGCATATTAATGCTTAGTTATGATAAATAAGACTAAAAACTTCCCAATAATGACTTTATCCCGATTGTGACTTTGAAGAAAAAATATTGTGACGATGAATCCTGCGTTATTTGTGACTTTAACATCATAAAACGAGATTTGGAGTCTTGATAAAGACAATGACACCGTAGAACTATAATATGAAGATATTTTTTGAAGAACTGAAGACTATTTGTCACCTCTGGACCGCTTATGGACGTTCCTATTGACGCGATTAAGTGGGAAATTTTACCATTTATTGACATTTTAAAAAAGAATGTATCAAGTTTAACTGATTATCGACAATCGCAAGATCACAAACTGTCGTGAGCCTTGTAATAAAAATTTCAAGTAACACCTGTGGACTTTTCAATGGAAGTGTGACAATCCTAAAGGTCATAAGAGCTGCATTATTTCATATTTTCTGTGAAACTTTCCATAGCCATAGATATTAATAACATAAATACCTCCATGCTGTTTCCAAATGCTCATAATAAACATACAAGCTCTTATCCTTAAATTAACTTCTATCCATTAAATTTTATTTCATTTTATATCTTAAAAGTCAATAGCAAAATAAAAAACCAAAAAAAAAAAACATTCTTTCTGTTTTTATTTTATATGACATTATACTCAATTCGAACTATAATTTCTTTATTATTAGCAATAAATTTGATTAACTTCGTAAGTCAAAATATTTATATTCAAAATAATAATTAAAGATATTGATAAGCATGTGTATGCTATGTTTTCGTTTAAAAACTATATTTTTATAATCATCCAGATTATATTTTTCTTGATTCAAGCTATAATTTTAATATAATCAAGATTACATTTTTCTTGATCCAAATTATAATTTTAATATCATCCAGATTATATTTTTCTTGATAAAAGTATTAAAAATATTACGGGTATTTCAGTAAAATCTGTTTCTTAAATTGAAATTTATTATTTTAAAATGGCGCAGAAAATGTTTTGCACAATCATTGTTTGCAATGAACGACTTGATTAAAAAGTTAAATACTCTTAAATGTGATGATAGTTTATTGAAAAATTTTAAGCACTGAATTTCACTACATCTCTGATATTAAAAAAATATTTAAGTAAAAAAACAGAAAGAATTGAATTTTAAAATTTACAACTTAAACTTAGTTTCAATTTATCTTCGAGAAGCTGAGTTGATTCACAATGCAGTTCAACTTTGCTGCAAACAGCTATTACAAGTTAGCTAAGCAATTAAATTTTTCATAATTATTTAAATTTTTATATTGTAGGAAATTTATTTGAAGCAATCGTTTGAAATTGCATCGTATCCACATAAAATTAGATTTTCTGAGAAAAATAATATTCTTTAACAAACTGTATCCTTCAACGAAATTGTCTTTTTACTAAATTCCTTCAATCGAATGCAAGATCTACTTTTTTTTCAAATTTTTATGTGAATCTCTAGTAAAATCTAAGCAAAACATATTATTGTATTTCTCTTAACAGTGCTTATAATTTTTTAAGCAACGAAAACATAATCAATTAAAAAAATTAAATACTTTCATAAAAATATTTAATAAGAAACTGCTTTATTAAAGATATATGAGAAATTACGCGTTCTGTCCATTGCCATATTTAATTCTGAAAAAAATATTCAAACAGATTCAAAAGTGAAAATCTATTTTATTAACATTTAATTTCTTTTTATGCAAACCATATTTTTCTTACAGTTATTAAGTATTGAACATTACAAACCTTGTGAAAAAATTACATTTTTCTTTAATAAAAAAATCGATGATAAATAATAAAAATTTATAAATCTTTCGGAGACGAATGAACAAAAGTTTAACAAAATGCGTTTACATTTTTTTTACTATAATATGGTTTTAAAAATAATTATAATCCTGTATTAGAAGCTAGAAGGGATTGTTAATGCTTTCTTATCAAATTTCATAGAATTTGAGAGATTGTTTTTTATAATAAAAAGTGTTAAGTTTCTCTTTAAATTTTAAAATATTTATTTTCTAATTATCATTCAATAATATTTTAAATACCTCTTTTCTTTTAGTCTAATTCTCTATTACAGTATACATACATCATATTTAATTATAATGATGTTAAATAGTTATATATTTCGACACCTTATATTAAAATATTTTTATCGCCACAAATCGTGTATTTCTTAATTATGAAGGGTTGTGGCTGTGCAATCCAGTTGTGCTTTTGTGATATAGGCTGCCTACATATTTTCTATGTTGTGTTATAGTACACTTTTTAATTGAATCTGATGGGTTTGACTGACGATTAAATTTGAAGTAATATGTTATCTGATATTAGTCCGATCGATATATGTTAAGTATAGTTTTTATTATAGTACCATTATGAAGAACGAAATTTACTTTCTTGAAAAATTAGCACTTGGAAAACGAGCACTTTCGTGCTAGTAGATTCTGCGAGGAAAACGAGATGAAATTTGCTTCTTTTGTTTTTCTAACAAAATTATATTTAACATCTGTGCAATATTTTGATATTATGCATAATTATAATGCAGTGTCTTATACAGAAGTAAAAAATATTACTGTCAGTAAAGGTAATCAAAATATATCAGGGTTGAAAAATATAATCTCTGACTTAACTGATAAAAAAACATAATTTTGGGAAAACAATCAAAACTTCATTAAATGCGTTATGAATGAAAGTGGCAAAATTCGACTAGAAGATATTAAATTAAAATAAATAAAGACATTCAAATTCTTTGAATATTGTCATAACATTAATTTCTCTCATTACTTCATACAACCTGAAAATTTCTAATAAATTTACATTTTTACCTAGCCTTTATTATGTTGCTTCTATCAAGATTAAATTTGTATTCGATCATATTATTACAATGTTAATTATGATTGATTAGCATATTTTGCTTTCCTAAAGCATATCATTTTAGGATATAGTTTGTATTTTTACAAATGATTTTACTGTGTGTATATTCGATAAAAGGTGGATGCTGTATAATACAATGAGGTTCAGTGACAAAGAAACACGATATCTCTTTTATTCTCTCGGAGATTTGGAAGCTTTCAAAAATGTGCTTTATTTTAGTCAAATCGTTATTATTTTTGGCTTCTGATGGGAGGATATGTTTTAATTATCCAAATCTTATAAAGAAAACGCGTTAAATACATTTTGTTTGTTAATTCACAATTTTTATCCTTGAAATTTGCATTTCTTTATTAAATATTTAGTTACGATGCAAGGATTCTTAATTTGCTTATGTAACTACAAATGTAACGGCGTTATTATTGGATTGGCAAATCTTTTATACTGATAAGTTTGTTTAAAACTAGTATCAAATAATGGAAAAACTAAAGTATATAATATAAGCGTCGAATTGGGTTCGTAATATAGGACAATAATTTAAGGGCTGTGGTAGCTTAGGGGTTAATGGTTTGGGCACCGGGTTTCCATTCGGAATGAATAGTTTCAATCCAATGCCACCAAAGACTTACCGAGTACATGCAATATACGTGCTCGGCAAGTCCGTGGAATCGAAAGTCTGTGGTCGGTCGTTGAGCAGTTACTATGGGTGTAATGTGGTTTGGAGAAAATTTCCTTCCTTTCCAGATCAAAATCAAACTTGAGGGATTGGATCTTCTAGTGGTGCCATCTATCGGAAAAATCTTAGAGCAAAGACGTACTTTCAGCTTTGTGGTGCTTTGATTAAACGAAAGAAGCATTCTTCTAACTTATTTTCGTATAGTCATTGGCTAACGAGCTTGGCTTGTCCAAGTGTCATAATTAACAACAACAGATGCAAGTGATTGTTCAGCTATTTTTGTATTTGTTATATTCTATTATATTTTTATTCATATTTTCAATAGTTAATTTTATTAAAATATGACTTTATTTCATGTTTTTATTCTAAAATAGGAAAATAATTTTTTTCAAAAAATTAATAGTTCCGAGATTGTATTTAATTATTTAGAATTTTTTATTTTCTTCCCAAGGAATGGTATTTGTTACAAATTAAATACTTCTGTAAATTTAGTGTTTTTCGAAACGCAATAGCATTTTAAATAATTGATTCATATGCTCGTAATATAGTTTTTTTAAACAAGGATTATAAAAAACTAGAATAGAACAATCTTTCCAATTAAAGGGATTTGTAATTTTAAAATGTGATCTGAATTTCATATAGACTGAACTATTATAAGAGAAGAACAAGGAAAAGAAGAAAAAAGAACATGTACTTAATAAAATGTAATTAAAATGCAAATTTTTTCATATGAACTATATAGCGCATTTCTTTAAAATTTTCTGTTTATGCAATGTATGCGTCTGTAGGAAAAAAATGCAAACATTAAGGTATCATGTGAGATTTTATTTTAATAATTTAATAGAAATAAAAAAACATAAAACTCTCTCTCGCTCTTCAATATTAAAAAATTTCTCCAGTAAAGTATTTATAAAGAGAATTCTGAATTACTTGATTTGTTGATAAATATTTTCGCAAGAAATTAAGATAGTAAAAAATAAAGTCAAAATAAAAATAAACTTTATTGATTTTTATCAAGCCTTTTAAGAAAAGGAAATTAATTGGCTGAATACTTTTACCCAACATAAAAAATGGCCAATTAAGGAAGAAGTAAGGTTCTAGAAAATGAATTAAAATTAAAAAGCAGATGCAAAATAAATTATTTTTGCAGTTTAGAAATCAATAAACAAATTATTCCCCTGTTTTTTCCACGGAATTGCGAACTCTGGTTGTGATTAGTAAAATTTCCACTTAAAGCAAGAATAATCAAAATAAATGACAGAACTAAGAAAAAAGCCGGGTATCAAAATATAATTAATGAAGTTAACTGAAAGGTTATTTTTTATCTTGTGTTAATTTTCTATTTTTTAAATCTTGTTTGGATTTCTTTTAATTTTTAATATTTTTACCACATTCCTATGAATTTTAAAATACGGATAATTTGAAACTATTAATCATAATAGTTTTAAAAGCATAAATCATACAAAAAATTAATAAAGCATTTCAATACACATCATATTCATGCTTCTTTCTTTTTGAAAGATCAGGAAAACATAATTGAAATTTTTCAATCAAATCTAGTTTAATAAAATAGAAGTTTTATAATTGTGATTTTTCTGGAAAGAAATTTAATGATATACTCGGTAATATATATATATATATATATATATATATATATATATATATATATATATATATATATATATATATATATATATATATATATATATATATATATATATATATATATATATATATATATATATTTATATTACCACTATGGTTCAGGGAACTTAAAACATTATTAATAAAAGGCATCAGAGCAATTTATCGCGAATTTGATGAACGTTATTCCAGCTTTATGACAGTTTTAGGCGATGAAGAAGATGATATAATATACCTTTACCTCATTTAGATAGTATATGTTCACCTATATTTTCTAGACAATATTGGCTTATCTGTGTTGTTTGCATGTGACTTTGGCAACAGTAATAATTTCCTTATCATCATGTTTTCCCTACTGTTGATTTCCTTCTTTTGCCTATCAGTTATATAACTGTAAACGTAAAGGGTTTTATTTTCACACAATTTAATGAATCGTCTAAGGTAGCAAGAAACATAATTTGCAAATAATTTTGTTGGACACTCTATAATTAAAATCCAATTGTATTAATTTGAAAGAGAGTTGAAAAGTTAATTAAAAATATATATTTATTCAAATGAATTTATTCATTTTAAAGTAATATGCACGATAAAACTAAACAAATGTGAAATAGTTTTAGTATTACACTGCAATCTAAAAGTTAAGAAACAATACGTTTTTCGGAGCTCATTATAAAAAATGACCCTAGTAATAAAATTCATATTTTATATAAAGGATAAAAAACTTGGGCGAATTTATGCAAAAATGTAGGTACCACTTTTTTCGATGCCAAAGAGTAGGTATTTATAAGAGGAAGAAAAATGTGCAAATAGTAAGCTTACTTAAATAAGCATGTAACTTTAGTTGATATTGAGTTTTGTTACTAGATTCGTTGACAATTAGTAACAGTGTCCTGCAATGTTTGAGAGAAGCCTTTAACTCGATTCGTGATAGTTGGCGGGCAATCGAATGGATGGAAATGGTTGTGTCACAGGCTGATGTTCCATCCTTATTACGTCATACACATGGAGATCTATAAGAATTATGCAGAAAATTCTATTTTGGTAACCCTAGTATTTACGTCATCGCGCACATCACGATACGTCATCTTGGCAATATTTCTTCATCGCACAGCTGACAATTTGGAATCATGGATTATACGGCACCTTCGCGACTATTTCTTCCCTCAGTAGAAGTATTTCGGTTCAGCAAATTGTTGCAGAATATTCTGCTGTATCAACTAGAAGAATATCCACTAGTAAGTGTGAAGGCATCTTCCCGACGCAATTCTCTATGCAAGGCGAACATTTGTGTGTTCCACTCACGTTATGGTAAACAAGAACAAGAACAAAGAACACATGTTTATCTTGGGGAATAGGTTTCCTAGATCAGATAGGGAGGGGCTTCTTCATATTTTACAGAAAAGCCAGATTCACATGGGAGAACGATTGAGAGTGTTTGCTGATCTGGAGGGAACAAAGCACCAAATACCATCAATCCAACGCTGTATAAAGGCACATTTTCCGTGGTGGTGGAATAATGGCTTGGACATTGATCTTCCTCTGTGGTCACGCTTGCATGTGTTACAGTGTGGAACTGTGACTGGTATCAGATATCAGGATGAACATCTGTGGGGTATTTTTAGTAAACAGGTTGCTGCTTTATGTCCTCCTCTATGGTGTGTAAGAGATCTGGAACCACAGCTTACTCCGTGTCTGTTCTTTGTTTCCAATTTCCGTAATGACAACTGACAGCATGGAGACAGTGTCGTACATACATTTATAAGCTAGGGAGGCACGTATCCCTTATTAACAATTTTTTGTTACATTTTTATGAGATTTTATCACATTAAATTGCGATTATCCTTTTTTCCAAGAATAGACTTTTCCAGCGTGATTGTTTTTTAGTTGTTAATAATTTACGCATTTTTAATGTAAATTTCTATAATGTAATCAATATGTATTTGTTTTGTGCATATTTTATCCAAATTTGATTCTTCTAGATTCATTCATTTGCAAATTAGGCGCAAAATAATTGGTTGCTCCGTAGATTTTGGAGGCCAGTGTAAGTAAACAAATAGAGCATGAACTTAAAAGCCGCACATGGTTTAAAATTATAAAAAATAACTGTTAAATTCACAGTCTAAAATGAACTGAATAGCATTTGAATGATAATCGTTTTCAGAAATTAGCAATCACATATTGTCCTAAGATAGTCAAACATAATTTAATTTCATAGTTAATTATTCTAGTAATTTGAGTTTTAATAAACATAAAATAAGTTTGTTTCAATTTATATATTAATCACACAGATATATATTTTAATATGAAATCTTGGCAAAAAGTATGCACGAAAATAACAATAAATATTATTTAGACATCTAAATACTTTTATTTTACATACGCTCTTATTTGAGACACAGCATTAAAATAAAAATAAATAGAAATAGGAAATGTATACTAAAATAAGCTAAAAGAGAATAAATGAGGGGAGAATAGTATATATTTAAAAATCCGAAGCACACATATTTTAAATGATAAGTAATTGAAAATAATTATATTACTTATAAAAGTTTCCAAAAGTCAAAGTGAAAAAATAAGAAATTTCATGAATAATTATGAAAAGTGAATATTCCCTCGGAAGTCAATTCATGTTAAAAGAAATATAAATTAACTTAGTACAAGTGCGTGGGAGAATTATTTGAAAGCATTGGTCAATTAAAAGTAAGAATCGTTCATAAACATCTAAAGAAAGAACGGTAGTAATCTAATTTAATCATTAGTATTTACATGAAATTCAACTGATTTAATTTAAAATGTATGATGTATTAACTTAATATAATAAACAATACGAGATTATGCTTATAGTACGTATAATATATATATATATATATATATATATATATATTATGCGTACAATAAGCATAATTATATATATGTATACATATATATATATATATATATATATATATATATATATATATATATATATATATATATATATATATATATATATATATATATATATATATATATATATATATATATATATATATATATATATATATATATATATATATATATATATATATATATATATATATATATATATATATATATATATATATATAAATATATATATATATATATATATATATATATATATATATATATATATATATATATATTTATTTATTTATTTATATATATATATACACACACTGAAAAATTAATAGTTTTTGTATGATTTAATGCACAATTGTTTTTTCATCTTATTCCAGAGATACTGCAGATATTATATATAGATAATAACTTATTTAATAAATAATAATAGTAAATATTAATTCATTAAATTAGTGAAATTATGATTAGTAATATTAATAAATAAAACAAACAAACAATCATTATGTTAGTTTAATACACTTTTAGAATATTGTTTTATTTTGTGAGACGAAAATAATGATAGAGCGGCATGCTATAAATGCAATGTAAACTTTAGCAAATGATGGAAGAAGCAGAATTTTTAAATTGTAATATTTGGATACTATTAAAGAACGAGAAATAATGAAGAGCTTTTTAATGACAATTTATGTGTTTGAAAAAACATCCTAAAGACAAAAAATTTAAAAGCACAACGTATTGTAACGGAGAAGTGGTATTGGAGTTATTTTTCAAGGCAAAAAAATGTTTCAGGAAACTCAGGTATGGAAGAAAAAGTGTTGTATGGGAAGCAGATATGAAAGGCCAGCCATCGAAATGAAAACAAAGGACTCACGCTTGGAAAAATCAATAAGTCTTTTTCATTCCTTTATTCATACTGTTATGCGGAAAAGTAAGGGAGATTTTCTGATTAGATTCAAGATTTAAAGCCTTTGGAGTGGGTCTCATAAAATATTATCAAGAAAATGTATCTGAAATAAATGACAATGAAAGATTTCAAAAGATGTTACTTAATGAATGTAAAATTGTTGAATGTACATCATTACAAAGTACTCATAATACATACTTCTTATTTCAGAATTTATAATTTAAACTTTATTGCATTTATTGATTTCATTATAGATGCTACAAAAGATGATCACAATTTTTCCCGAGTAAATTCTGCTTTGTATTATTTTTAATGCTAGAAATATATTTAGTATAAAAGGATTTTCATTTAAAAATACTTTATCTTTAAATATTAAAATTTATTACCATATTTTGAATAGCCTCACTTATTATATTTGTAAATTATTAATTTTTGTAACATTGCATCAATTACTTAAGAAGTTAAGGCAATGCAAATCACACGAAAATTGTGATAAATAGATACATTTATGTATACGTGATAATATCCTGATACAGATATTAAAATTCTATATGAGCGTGTTGTTCAAATTAAAATCACGTATTTTTACCCAATTTTTAATCGAACAATAAAACGTTTACTTGGATAACTACGTACTCGATTATAAATAATTTTAAGTGTGTACTCATTATTTAATCAATTTTATTTCTAAATGAATTAACTATATCTCTTTCAGGGTAAACTATATAAATATGATCTTTACATATATAAATTTCACTGGTTTACATTGAAAATGTTCATTATTGATTAAAGAAGTAATATATTACTATCCACATGATAAGAAGTCATACTCCAAAATTAAATTTTTTTAGAAAAATAAATAAATGAAATGCTGGTTTCAGAAATTTTTGTGCTTTCCTAAGATGAATAAAATATATGAGGTTGCGTGTATGTTACTTAAAATAGTTAGTTAAATCTTAACAACATATTTATTAACATAAGAAAATAAGAATAGAAAAACATAAACATCACAGATTTCGCGAACCCGTACAACGCTGCTCGTTCAGATTGTTGGCGCGTTAACATTCAAAATGTTGCCACTGTTGGCTTACAAACTTTAAGTATTGAGTAGTACTGCCACAGATGCAATATATCATGTAATGGCAGAGAGCAGTCTCGGTTGATGTTTTAATATACTACTAATCTCAAAATGCTCAAGTGAAATTGCCAAATGTACAATATATTGTCTTAGGCAATTCTTTAAAAGCTATTTGAAAACTAAAATTTTGGGTTATGATAGTCATAAAATAGTTAAAAATTTATCCTAGTTCTTCACATACCCTTTCGTGAAAATATCAAGCATTGTGTTGACAGACATTCTGAATAAAGAAGGACATTTACCGTGTGACCAAAAATGTAAAGTGCGTGCTTCCCGAGACAAAAATCCTATGAAATCTCAGAATACCGATGGTATAACTGTATGCCGACACAGATGACTATAGGATGTTTGTATACAAGGAAAACCTCAATCAAAGGTTGAACAAGAGTTCAGCTAAATACAAACTCTGACATAATGGTTGTAAATACAATCCCTGACTTTATGGTTGTAAATACAAATGCTGACTTCATGGTTGCAAATACAAACATTGACTTCATGGTTGTAAATACAAACCCTGATTTCATGGTTGTAAATACAAATGCTGACTTCATGGTTGTAAATGCAAATCCTGACTTCATGGTTGTAAATACAAACTCTGACTTTATGGTTGTAAACACAAACCCTGACTTCATGGTTGCAAATACAAACCCTGACTTCAAGTTGTAAACACAAACCCTGACTTCATGATTGCAAATACAAATCCTGACTTCATGGTTGTAAACACAAAGTCCAATTCACATTTTAATTTAGAGGATGGTTACATTTATATTTGAAACATTTATGATGAATGACATATTTTATTTTTTTTAAATAATGTGTGAAACTATCTTATGTGGAAGATTTCTTTGTGGTGTATAATTTAGATTTATATTGAGAACCGTGTTAACCCAGGTTCGTGGAGCATAGGTTGAAAATTAGAGACAATAATTCAGAATAAAGAAGTTAAATATATTACAAAAAGTTTTGTTAACTAATTTAACACAATAAATTACACATTATAAGCAATAACATTCTTGATAATTATTTAATTAAGCTTGAGTTCCATATTTACAAAACAATAATGTCCCAGGGTAATGAGGGGGAGATTAATAGACTCACAATAGGATAAACTTTTGTTCATAAAATTCTATCCACAGTTTGAAGTCATCTCTGTTCTTATCGGTCATCTAGTTGTCGGACGTCTTAAGGCTTCATTCTGGTATGTCGTGACAGGGCTTCTTCTTGCTTTCGCTCTCTCAGTTTCTAGGCAGCCTCATTCCCTCTGTACTCCGAGACAGTCGTTCTCAGTTTCACAAACTAAATCTTTTCATTCTGCATCATTCATTCTCCTCTATCAAGATGTCGGCAGCAATCAGGGACTCGTATTTCTCTCCTTTCCCCTGCTTCTTTTCTTGAGATGCAGTTTTTAATTCCTTTTAAACCTATTTGCCGAAAGGAATTGTTATTGAACTCATAAAAAATATAAGTTAAATTCATCGGCTCATTTTATGTTGTTTTCACTACGACAATTGCTGACCAGATCATTCCTTTTACTTTCTAATCATATTTATAAGCATATATTTTACGAGTGTGCAACCCTATATTATAAGTGTATGTACAATCCTGTAATATATACTGTAGAAATGCATTAAGGTTGGATAAAAACTTCAGAAGTTATATAAACAATGTGTGGTAGGAAAGCTGCATTTTAAATTTTGGCATAACTGTAAGAAATTATTTAAAATGAATAAACTTGTCTTACCTTGTTTTGGTAAAGTTATATTTTTATATCATTAATGAAATTTAATAAAAAAATGGTGAAAATTTAAGTTTTAAATGTAAATTTTCATGACATATTTTTTTTGTTTTATCTTAAGATCATTCATATACTTATTATACTCAAAATTATAATACTAAAAATACCGACAAAATAATCAAGAAACAAAATCTCTCTTGCTTTTTATTATTGTGTGTATATCATAAATTGGGATTAATGATCTCTAATAAAAATACACCACTTGTAGATATAAGGAAATATGATATTAAACAAACATTTTTTAATTATTTATATAATTTGAAGAGAAGAATAAAAATGTAAAAATATTACAAAAATATATTACTTAAGTACCATGGAACAACGCCGATAAAGTGCACTAATTTATATGGGTTTAAAAAACTACAGGAGACTCTTTTCAAAAATAAAAATTATACTTTCATGTAGCTGAATACAAATTAATTTAACTATATCTTAAATGAATATACAAAATGTACAAAGTAAAAATAATGTACAAAATAATTATGCTTATCAAACGGATATTAAAAAATTTTTTTTAAGGGATAGTAGGTAATCTTGAGTTACAGGCTCAGAGAAATTTTTGTAAAACAGTTTGTATGCTAATTGTTTATGACTATGTTGAAATGATGAAGAAAAAAATCAGGTAATATATTCATTAAAACGCTGTCCAATTTGCTTACAAACTTATATAATTTTATAGCATTTTATATAATATAATATGATATAAAATGTTATAAGAAGTTAAATATATTTTATAATATAAAATATATTTAACTTCTTATAACATCTTTTTTCATAACATCTTCACAACATCTCATATTTTTATTATCATTTTGTAGAAGATTTTAATACATTTGCTTATTTAGAATCTAACGTTGGACAAACATTTTTGTCAGGCATACAGAAATAAACCATTCTTTTCTCATTTGTTTGAAAATTTAGATATCGAAACTCAGAAATTTCAATTTTGAATTAATAAATTTATAGTAAAATTCCAATTATTCGAATCCATTTCAGAAAATATACCAGACTGAAGAGAGAAGAAAATGAGAAAAAGGAAAAAAGCTCAATAAAAGGAAAGGTAAGAGAAAAGAGACAATGAGCATGAGATAAGAGATAGAGCGATAGACAGAGAGATAGATAGAGAGAAAAGAGATAGAGAGAGATAAACAGATAAATAGAAAGAGATAAAGAGAAATAGACAGATAAATAGAGAGAGAAGAGAGAGAGAAGAGATAAAGAGAAATAGACAGATAAATAGAGAGAGAAGAGAGAGAGAGAAGAGATAAAGAGAAATAGACAGATAAATAGAGAGAGAAGAGAGAGAGAGAGAAGAGATAAAGAGAAATAGACAGATAAATAGAGAGAGAGAGAGAGAGAGAGAGAGAGAAGAGCTAGAGCGCTAGACAGACAAATAGAGATAGATAGATAAATAGAGAGAGATAGACAGATAGAGAGAGAATGACGTATTACTAGAAAAATTTGTAAACATTATTTTGAAAATTCCTGGATGTTCAGAAGTTAGGGCTTAAGATATTGGAGAATGTATTGCATATGAGACCCTAGATTTCAAATTGCAAATTACGGTCTAACAATTTAAAGAGTTGATTAAGAAGATGACTTTAATGTTCCTGTTGAAGCAAACACGAGACCATCAGCTAGTGAAGCATTGACGGTTTTGAAACTGCTTTGGAGTGGACAAAGCATCAGATGGAGTGTGACCATAGGTAAATTCTCACCGTCAAGGAGATGTACTACTTGGCGAATGAATGCAGTGAAACCAACTTACTGTGACCGAGGTATTCAGCAAGCAATGACTTAATTTACAGCGCTGTACACACATATTGTATGTACAGTACTTGTAAGTACCTTAACATGTAAAAGTGCTGTATATTCATCTAACAGATTTTTTCCTCCAAAAATAATTTTTAACTCACTTTGAACATTCAATAATTATAAAAAATACTATTTTTTCGGAAAAAATCTATTTATTTGTATATTTGATTATCCTAATGGTGTCCAGTCGCAACTGATTCGGATAATTGGAATTCTACTGTACTTTAACCAGTTTTATTTATGACCATTTTGATCCTGATAAAATAACATGTGCTGTAATCAAAACAATAGAAAATTTGCTGGAATAGATTTGCAAACATTTGATCATTACAAATTTTATTTGATATGTATTCTAATTTGATATGTAAAACTAAAAATATTATAATAATATAGACTAAAATTATAAAAATATTGAATTCCAGGATAAATATTCTCTAGTATTCTCAAAAAATACTTTAATAATCACTATTTTATTTATTAGAAAATGGAATATACTCTAAATTATTTTTCCTAATATAAAGAAACGGTATGAATTATGAGAAATACACTAAAAAGAACACATGAATAAGGGATTTTATTATCCATGAAAGTACGTTTCTTTACCTATTTTATTTCTTCACGTTGGAAAAGAATTTTTTCCCTCGAGGGGAAATGAATTTAGATTCAAGATGAAACATATGAGTTAGGGACTAAAGAAGAGAAATTGGTCGAGGATCAACAAAATAAAATAAACCTAAAGGAAAGTAAATAAATGTTTTAGCATCTACATTCTAATTTAGTTAAAGAATTCACACTCTAATATTAAGATTAACAATAACAATCAAAACTGTTATTTTTGCATAATTTCAACTATTTTAAGTAAGACTTATATTCTTTTTATGAAGTTATGCTCTAGAATACTATTATTTTGTATATACGTTTATAAAAATCGTCATATTTTGTTACTGTGTAATTTTTTATGTACATTCGACATATGATTTATGTATTTTTTTAAAAATAAATATCTATTTATTTCAGTATAATTTGAAATTGCAAAACATATTTCTACATTTGATGACTTAGGTAAAGTATAAATTCAATTCTGTATTTTTATTACAATTTTAAGAATTCAGATGTTTTTATGAAGATAATACGCACATTCATGTACTCTCATTTATATATAAATTATTTAAACAAATTTCAATGAATAACATGAAATATGTTTGTTTTAAGCAATTTTTTTATAATACCATAAAAAAATTATTTTTATTTGAAAAAATATATGTTCTATCGTTATTACTAAGTAAACATGAAAGTTCTTGCCGTTTTCACGTTGCCATTGAATGAAGTGAGAATAAGTATGCAAATTAGTGTATGATGGTGTTGAGACACCGGTCAGTCGAGAGTGGGAATAACAATTATTATAATAGAGTAGGTCCACCACGTACATTCATTAATCGTAACTTGGGCTGTAGCGAACAGAAATGGACGTGTCAAAGGAGATTGTTCGGTGTTGTTTGCTTTACGATTTCAAAGTAGCGCTTATCAGCTGCCGCATAAAATAATTGAATATGTTAAGCGCTTGGGGATATTGCTGTTAATCGGTTTCATAGATTCAGTTCGGGAGATTTGTGCCTCGGTGATTAAGCCAGTGTCAGGTAGACTAGCCGTCAAGTGGTTCGCTACGATCTGCTACCAACGGACCAAAAGATCACTGTAGACCTGTACTCGCAGCAGCTGGAACATGTGCAACAGTTGTTGCAACATAAGAAGTCAGCACAGGCTAGTTGCAAGGGGGTGCTGTTCTTGGACGATAAAACGAAATCGTATGTCATGCGTATGGCCAGAAATACGATATAGCAACTTGGTTGGGAGGCTTTGTGCCATTCTCTTTATTCACCTTATCTTGCACCATCAGATTACCACCTCTTCCCTTGTCTGGACAATCATCTTTATGAAAAATCTTTCACTACTGAAGCAAATTTGCGCCAAGCACTCACAGACTTCTTTGCTACGATAACCTACAAGTTTTACCTCAAGGGTATAAACATATGGAAACACGTTGGCAGAAGGTGATGGATGCCAATGGTGATTACTTTGAGGACTAATATAATAAGCTGCACTTTATGTAGCCCATGCTCTTTTGAGTCATTAAAAATGTGGCAAGAGCTTTCTCGATTACTTTGTAAAATTTTAGTCATTTTCTTCTTACTCACTTCAAGTAAAATGAGCCTAAATCCCTGATTTCACTGATTCAATTACTTGAAATTTTTATATTTCTGCTTAGAATTGTAAAGACAATATGAGCAATCTTATTTTGTAAAATGCAGTATTACGAGTTGGACTGGCAGTTGGATGTTTAATTTTCTAACTTAGTTCTGGGTAAAGCATGAGTGCATAGCTCGTAAACAAACCAAGTAGAATATGCTCAAAAGTTACTTAAAATGCAACAGAACAAGAAAAAAGAAATTGTGTCAGGTTATCATTATATATTTCTGAGTTATTTTATTAGATAATTTGACATTTTCAATAAAAAATATCACATTATCTAACTAAAATAGTACTTTTACATTTAAAGCATATTGCAAACTTATTTTTAGTGGACAAAATTACTTTTTTAAAACCGGAAGTGTAGGTAACTAATTTGAAATTAAAAGTCCTGTTACAGTTTTTGAAGCTAAATTTTTGAGTAAACTGAATTTTTCAGGAATTTAAAATATTTGTTTTAAATTCTTACTGTAACAATATTAAATAATGTAAAATAATATTAAATTATATAAATGATAACTAAATCACATAAAATAATACACAAAACAACATACAGATTAAATAAGTTTAATATAAAAACTTCTCACTATAATTAAAAGTTATTAATATTTTAATATTATTAACTCTTAACGTAATTTGATTGCTTATGATTTGTCATTTACTGATTTCACCCATTAACAATAAATTCCAAATTTATAATTTAAAATATTTTCAATCAATTTCAATTGAATTCATTAAATTTAAATTCGAGAATATATACATAATATTGACGATTATCAATTTAATAGTAAATACAATAGAACATCAGCTTTGAAATTAAAGGATATTTTATAATTTCTATAAAAACTAAGTATTATACAGAAAGCTCATATATTAACTGCACAAATATTAAAATAGTCATGATATAAGTTTTAGTAAGTTTAGGGAATTCTTTTTGGTAAACTTATTTCAAACTTGCAGAAAATTGTGATTTTTTTTGAAAATATTTTCTATTATTAATTTTAAAGAAATCGCCATTTTTATATTGTTTGATAATATTTTAAGAATTTCACTTACTAATAGAATACTCATTATTACACTACTAATTTTAGTACTCTTCTTATACTTCAAAACTCATAGTAATTTTTAATAGAAAAATTTCTTGCACATATCATTCATATATTGCACTTACATTAAAATAAAAAATAGAAGAAATGTGCATATTTATAATGTAATACATTTAAAGTAAAAAATTTCACATTTATAGGAAATTCATATTTTCATAGTTTTATAGATCTAACCTCAAAATAGGATTGAAGGGAAAATATTCACATATTATACCTATAATAAGAATTTATGTCCGTCTGTTTTTAAATATATTTTCCTATATCTCAACAAAAACAAGAATTTTCAGCTCAAATATATTTATATTTACTATTTTCAAAACTTTAAGCATTATTTTAATGCACTTGGGTGAACATATTTTTAAAATAACAAAAAATACTGTTCACAATAGCTTGATGTACCATAAAAAACTTCTTTTCAAAATAAATAAAAAAACTACTGCTCTTTACACCACCTGTTTTATTTCCAACAACAATAGGGTCAATTTAAAAAAAAGATGAAAAGTATGAAAGATCTACGTAAAAAGAACAATATCGCATTTGAAATCCTATAGAATAAAGCAATTGTTAAGAATTTGTGAAGCAGAAAATTCATTTAAAAGTCTTCAATGATCCGATTTACATTATTCTAGAAGAAAAATAATTAAAATATCTAACAATAGTATTCCCTTTAAATCTTTGTAGTTTTTTTTTTGTAAATGAGTCATATAAAAAGAAACCCATTCCTATTTAAAAAAGTTAATAGATTTTAATTAAATTAAGAACAGTTAACTGTATTAAGAGAGAGATCAAATTCAAAACGTATATTTTTCAAAATAATTTCACATATTTTTCAAAATAAGTTTTAAAATATAAAATAAATATTGAAAATTATAAGCTCTAAAAATCCATAATAATTTAGTTAATTGAAGAAATATCTTTTACAAACAATTTCACTTCAAATGACTTTTAAAGTTTCTATTATATAAGTTGAAATATGTTTCTTATTCTTATGTTCCATATCACAAATTTATGATATGATATGGAATATATGTGTTCACTTTCTCTATCTGTGGAACAAAATTTAGTTTCTAAGTTGAATGACACTTAGATTTAAAAAGAGTTCAACTCTTCTGGTTATTATATTTCAAATGTTACCATTGATTTCCAGTTAATCTAAACTGTTTGGGTACTGGTTTTGAAAAGGTAATAACTGTTTTTCTGGTCTTGAAATGAAATGTGTGCAATTACATTTTCATTCGAAGTGTCGAAGCATCTTTTTTTATAATACTGGATTCCAATGAAGTGACAAGAATGATATCTGAGTTGAGATCTTCCTCAGACTTTTGTTCCATATTGCTGAAAAAGTATATTAATTTCTTTTAGCTTTACAAATATAACTAGTTCTGCTATTTCAGCACTGTAATTATTCAAATAAGTTAAGGTAAAATTCTTTCACTATCATATTAGAAACTTTGATGCAAGAATCTGGTCAGTGTTTTTAGAAACTTTGATGCAACAATCTGATAAGTGTTTTTAGAAACTTTAATGCAAGAATTTGATCAGTGTTTTCAGAAACTTTGATGCAAGAATCTGGTCAGTGTTTTTAGAAACTTTGATGCAAGAATCTGGTCAGTGTTTTTAGAAACTTTGATGCAACAATCTGATAAGTGTTTTTAGAAACTTTAATGCAAGAATTTGATCAGTGTTTTTAGAAACTTTGATGCAACAATCTGATAAGTGTGTTTAGAAACTTTAATGCAAGAATTTGATCAGTGTTTTCAGAAAATTTGATGCAAGAATCTGATCAGTTAGAAAAATTGGACATTTTCCTTGATTTTTACTTGAACAATAATGTATTATACAGGAATTTAATAACTAATTTATTCTATGCATTTTAATATTTAATTATTATTCATCATTAATCATACAAACGTATATATATATATATATACATATATATATGTTTTATTTTGAAAGCTTTAGAGCTTCTTCATGCACAAACGTCATTTCTAATAAGATATAATAAAAAATAAAAATAAAATAGCTACGACTATCAATTTGAATTGCAATTTTTGATAAAATGTTTAATATTGCAAACATATATATGGATTTTATAAATAAGCTATCTGTTTCTAACTATTATTTACTATTTGTTCGCGTACGAAAAGGCAATATCCATAAAATGGGGAGTGAAAATCTTATTTAATAGATTAAACATTAAATCAATGGTATTCTAAACCGAATAAGATAAATTAAACAAACTACATTGTGAAAACAATTGAAATTGAAATGAGAATAAAAAGCAATAATGTCTGCTGAATAAATTATATATTAAAGTAATACTTTTTAAGCATATATAATAATTTCGCAGTTTCTCTAAGAGTTTTTTTAATGAAAATACTTGAAAGTACAGAAGCTACCGATTGCAGTTTAATTACAATTTACTCAAAATATCTAAAGTAAGCAAAGTATTTAACTTAGTTTTTTTAAATATGAATTAGTTAATTATATAAATATTGATTTATATTATGAAATAAATAATCTATAAAAAATAAATAAATCTACAAAATAAAACTTAAAATGTAAAAGTTCAAGTTCATTCTGAGCATTTATTTGGCTTATGAATCTTGTATTATCAACATTCATAAGCCAGATAATATGAATTTGTATTATCTTGAATGTTGTGTATTATAAGTAATAAACTACAATATTTTTTAACCATGAATTTAATTTTAAAATAGTATACATCAAATAATTATAATTACAACTAATTAATTATGATAGAACAGTTAAAAATGTCTTTACTGTTGACTATTAAATTAATATATATATATATATATATATATATATATATATAGATATATATATATATATATATATATATATATATATATATATATATATACATATAGGTGAATTGAAAATAAAATAATTTGAAGTTTAAAAATCAGCAAATAAATTATTTTCTGAGAATACTATATACTCTGGAGTTATCACAAGTATATTAAATAAATAATATAAATTTATAAAATAAATACTTAGTTCAATCTGATAAAAATGTGGATTTTCATTCTTATTTCTCTCAGACAAAAATTCAATGAAATATACTATTGAATGAATCCTTGATGGACCAACCTAAATTATTAATATCTAATACATAGCATTTTTGAATTAATAATAGATTTTAAATCATTGTTTTTAATTCATGATAATGTTATCCTATTAAATTTGTCTTGGTTATTGTTAAAATTGTTGAATGAAGAATCACGCTCAATACTAATACATCAAACATCTGTCTTCAGATTTTTCTTTCCTGGAAGCTCGTTTTTCTTCCGTAATCCAACAAACATACAAACATTTTCATAGAATGAAGAGGGATTAAGTTGTCTAATAATGGAGGAATAACATAACAACGCAATTCCTGCTAAGATTTTGAGTCTTACCTTGAATAAATGCTTTTCTTATGAATAAAGGCCTTATAACTCCATCGCTATTAATTGATAAAAATATTTTTATTGTTGAGAAGCAACATAAAATTTCCATTTCGTAATTATTTTATTATATGTTTTATTAATAGTGCTTATTTATCATTTTGAATTCAGAAAATAATACATGAAACCTGTGTCAATACACAGTAAATGTCTTACAATAATGAATGAGAGCACATCGTCTCTTATAAAATCTATGTTTTCAAACAAAAGATACGTATTTATAACGTTCTTATAGCAACATTATATGATATTATTAACTTAATTTTTAATTATATTGTGTGTGTGAACATTACCCTAGAAAATATTTTTCAAAATGCTTTCTCTAGTTTATTACTTTATTTTGTCACATATTTTATCCAAATCATAATGAAATAATTTTATACCTTGTTCAAATTAAAGCTGGAGGAACAATACAGAATGAAATTCAAAATACTAAAAATATCTATTCAAGAAATTGGAATTAAATCCAACATTTGCTTGACTGTAAATAAATGTAACTTATATAATGTTTCTAATATGATACTAGCATCAAAAATGATTTGTGCTTGCTAAATACACTAGAGTAATATTGAAAACATTTTAACGTTTTGTAATTAAATATTTGTGCCTGTGTATTTAGTTGATTACGTGAAAATTAAAAGACATAAATGACTTAAATAGCGCTACTTAATTAAATGTAATAATTAATTTCATTTCTGAAAGTCAAGTTTTATTTAAAAAGTAGAATTCATAAAATAAGTAAAAATAAACTATTGAATGCCTGATTGCAAACTAGTATGTGTTGTTTTGATTTTTTAATGAATAAATTGTTGGGAGAAAAATAAAATTTAATTTTACGAGCAATAAAATTTGAGATTTTGATTTTGTTCAAACATTATCTTCAATTCTTTTCTTGGGATATTTTTGGCATTGTTCACCGAGTAGTTTGCAACAATTTGTACACCCGCATTTCATGTGGTAAGATTAAGAGAATACTAATCATTTGAAGATGATCTATGCAGTATCTTCATGGGACTTTTAGCTTACATTACTGCGTTTTAACTGTCAAATTTTAACATGAAACCCATATTAAAATACTAGCTCGACTCATTTTCTTTACAACAATATTCACTATTATAATATTGTTCATTATAGTTTTTGGCCGCTGTGGAAACTGCGAGAAGAATCTACGAGCATAAACTAATTAATAAAATAGGATTAAGTAATTCAAAACCATTGGAGCTTTAACACTGAAAAAAGGGATAAGTAGCAGAATAGTCAGCGAGCATGAAGTATAAGTTGCAGCAATTAATGTGAAACAAAAAATGATAACTGTGGTAGGTATCATTACTGTGAAGGTCATATCAAGGTCACGCGGTTAATAGATATTTCATTCACAAAAGTTTGGAAAACCACGTTTGTTGTTAAATTTTGGAACATGTATCAGATATTAAACTTTTATTCTTTGAAAAGAAACTACTGTCTTCAAGATAGAGCTACCATATCTGAGTATTCTTTGTGCATTTTTGAGCATGTATTGTTATGGTTAGTGAAATGTGGTGACATATTTTATGCAACCATAAAACGTTCAATTATATAAATAGTGTTACTGACAAACTACATCTACAGGAATACATGAAAAAAATTTTCTATTTGTGAAATTCAGAACTAGTTGTTGTTGTCGTGTGACAAGTGGAAAAAGAAAAAAAAGTACAAGTCATATGGGACCAAAGGCATGGAGCACTGCCCTGGCCCCATCTTCAGATTTTACCGTATAAAGGGTGTCATGACAGCAGTTGAAGTCGATACTGAAGAGGGTCGAGGCAACAGAGATGCAGTTGACGAGATGCCTCGGATCCAGTGGAACTCCTCTCCAGTGCCTGGACTCTGCGTAGGTTTTTGATCCATTGGGCATGATTTTCATACCCCTCATGTGTCCAGTCCGCATTCTGCTGATGGTAGAGGTGATAGCACGGTCAGGATTAAGCTCCGGTAGGCACCATTTTTTCCATAGTCCCCCTCAGAGCTGATGCCTTGCGACGGCGTTTGCATTGAAGCAAGTGGTAGTCGTGGGAGTGGGATTGATATTCCTAACCTCCTTTGCGAGGGAGTCCGCCTGTTCATTTCCCTCGATGTTAACATGTGCATGGACACATTGGATGGTACAGGTTTTCTCTCTTGCAACTGTGGTGGACAGAAGCGCGTTGATGTCTTGGGCAAGTCTGGTTTTACTTCCTTTGATGGCCTCCAGAGCAGATTTACAGTCAGATATGTTGATGCCATTTGAAGGGACTGACAGTGTGAGGTAAAGGGTAAGAGCTGCCTTGATGGCAATCGGTTCACTGGTGAAGCTGGAGGCAGTTTTTCCAGCTGCAACCCGCTGTTTGAAGGATGTTTGGTCTGGAAGAATAAAGAAAATGCCACAGCCTCCCCTGTCGCGTTCTGAATTGAAAGAGCCATCAGTGTAAGCGGTGACAAGGTCTGGTTTAGAAAGCTTGGTAATAGTTTCCATACCTTTTCTTTGAATGGTTTCTTCTGGTTCGCTTTTTGAACACGATTCCAGCAGGTCTGAATTGATTGAGAACTAGTTAAAAAGATATTAACTCTTGCTCCTTCGAATGAATTAAAGTTTGTACTAAAATTGAATTTTAAATGAACCTGACATATGTTATATAAATAATTAAGAGATAAAATATATTATTGAACAGTCAATGAAAGTAAAAATAATTTTTTTCTAAACATAAGACCTTTGAGATTTCGAAAAAATTTTTTACATATAATTATATATTTTATTTTTATAAGTATTAAATACTTTTTTACTTTTTTAAGTATTAAATTTGGATGTAGAAAAAAATTAAACATTATAAATTAAAATAGAGATACTCGGCTTGAATTATAAAGAAATTTCATCCTATTTTGAAACTTACGAAATAATGAAATTAAAACTATGTATAAACACAAGTTTTCTCAAAATATTATTATTTTAAAACAGCATAGAATAATCACTACTATGGACATTGTGCTTATATAAAAATTATTGGTATGAAACTTTTTTTAATTATTATTTACTTATTACATTTTAATTATTGTTAGACCTTGAAGTTTTATTTATGTTTTATAGGTTAATTTTGTTCCTTTGAGATTTAAGAATGGTATTCAGTATAAACTCTTTGAGAAAATCTTCATAAAATATTTTGTTAACGGGAGAAAACTTTCTGTAACCGTCATTAATTTCAAAGCGAACCACTTGAAAGCATCTGAGAGCGTCAGAGCATCCAGGAACGCATGAACTATTTTACAAGATGCTAATTTAAAGGAATTCTTTAATCTTTAACTATAAAGGAAAGCGAATGCAGCATTTTAAGAAAATCGATGAATCTATCATTAGTTAGGTGAAGGATAAATATTTGCATTTCTAAATTTAGCTTAGATACAATTTAGAAACAGGAAATTTCAAAGAATCCAAAGATAAATATATATATATATATATATATATATATATATATATATATATATATATATATATATATATATATATATATATATATATATCATATAATATTTTTTAACATAACGTATGTATGAACACGGTATATAGAAAATTTTTTATGGTAAACCCTATTCATATACGATAAACTAAAAAGATAAAGAACTATAAATATACTATAAAAATAATTGTTAATATACCGTATATGAATACATGTTTTGATAGATGTGTTTTCAACTATCGACTTTAACACAGCTGATACTTTTATAATAATTTATTTTCCAAAGAAAGAAAAATAGTTTTGAGGTTAAAATAAGTGATTTATCCCAGGGTATCTTTAGAAAAAGTTTATACTGTAACACACAGACATTTTAATATAATTTTGTTCTCCTGGAATTAAAATATTTTAAGCCCTTTTTAGACGAAACAAAGCGTTATTTATATTATAAATGCATAAACTATAATAAATAGTAGATTTCTTTTTTAAATAAACTTTTTATAAAATATAAATATAATACATATTACCTCAGATTAAAGACTTAAAGAATAAAACAGATGCTTGATTAATTTACAAATATTTCCAGATTGCAAATAAAATGTAATAAAAAATTTATTTCTATAAACTTCATGTTTTTTTTTGTTTTTATTCAAGCAAACTTTACAGTTTTCTTCAAACTGAAAATATTTAACTAAGATTACATACATAATAAATCACTAAACATAATTTTTATATGGTTCAATGATAAAGTAAAAACAAAAAAAAATGATATATTTTTGTTCTTCAATGTTGTCAACTCTAGTTTATGAGATGGATTTGTTTTTGATCCAATTTTCTTGACATCTAAGTTGCGCTATGCCAAGACAAGCGTCTTTAATCAGTAACTAGTAAAGTTAGATATTTCAATAACTTTTTTATTATTTTAATAGAGTGCAAGAAATGTTTTTCATAGCATTAAAGCTTTCTTTTTGCGTGTAGTAAATTTTATCATTTCATAATAGTAAAATTAATAATAATTATTATCAAGATGATTTAGTTTCGCATGTGAAAAATAATACAATTAAAAGTAATATTTCATTAATTCAAACTCCATTACAAAGTGTATGTTAGAGCTATATTTTAGAAAACAATGTAACTTGAGTTTAAGGTACAATTTATGAAAGTTTTCATGGAGAAATTCGTTGAGATTTGATTTAAAGTTATAATTATATCTACCGAAAAATTCTGTCTACTTTTGGAGTAAAAAAATACACAAAGTTTTCTTAACGTCAATAAACTTTATTAAATAATATGAATAACATTATTATTAATTCCAGCGTGAGCGCACATTTTATTCCCCATTTTTGATGTTTCATTTTTTTATGCGAAAAATTTAAAGAGTGCTTGATTGATATCTTCTTCATTTTTTAATTTTTGGTCCTTTAAAATTTTTTTGAGGACAAAAACAATTGATAGTTGGAGGGTTATAAGTTCGAGGGATATGTTGTATGGAATAAAATTTCCCAGCCTAGTTTTGCAATTTTGGGACAAACTCTTTTCCTAGCCTCTTTATTGGACTGATCTTTCCTGGAACATCACCGGCCTCTTTTCTTGAACTGCTCCCTTTAAATTATCCAGTTCCTGACTATACTTTTCCGAATTGAGCTTGTCTTTCAATTTTTAATGCTGATTATGTATTGGTCCTTAAATGCCTCAAAACATACACAGCATTCTCTTATTCAGAGAGAAATTTGTTTTAGAGTTAGAAGGGATAGGTATTTCGCACAGATTACCCTTATCCTTACGATGTTTTCGTAGGTAATTCACTTTTCATCCCTCGCTATCATTCGATTCAAGAAGGACTTGATTCTGTTCCAAACAAACAAAAATAGGCATATGATGACTCCATCATCAAAACTCCTCTGACTTAACTCATGTGCAACACATTTTGAACATTTCGTCACCAATCCTATTTTCCAAATTTGGACCGAAATAGTTTGCTGAACTAAATTAAGCTTTCTGCGATCTCCTATGTTGTCAGAAACAGATTTTTCTCTAACATGCTTTATAACATCGTCATTGCTTTAATCGTCATGCTTTATAGCATCGTCACCACTTTAATAACATCATTATTGATCAACGAACAGAACTTTCTAATAGACTTAATATTATATTTATTATATGCTTTTTTTACAACAAAAGTAATGATTTCATTTGTTTTATACACAAGGTATAATTTTCCTTTCATTTAATTTTTGCAATAGGCAATTATGCAAGTGAAATGCATTTTATGATTACCTATGAATAACATGAAATCTTTAGTATGGTGGACCATATAACAAATAGTTTGTTACTTCATGATAAATTCATAATTTTTTGAAATGACATAATGTTGCATACTCTGTTTGAACAACTATTTTTAAAAAGTGCAATTCTTGTTTGCAGTTAAATTCCGGTTTGATATAAGAGAAATTCAGAAACTAATTTAAAAATTTGTATCACAGATTTTAAAAATTTATATATTGTGAGTAATATCGTTGTAATACAGTTTTTAGTAATATTCTGCTGCTGATTTTACTGTAGGAAAAATAAATACATTCTAAATAATTCTGTTTTGGAAATAAATAATTTCTGAAGAAACTCTACAAAGACTTTTAAGCACCAGAAAAATTAGTTTTTGAAAGACCAAATTAGCATTTATTACAACACAAAAATAAAAAAAATTTATTTTCGCTAATTTTATATTTTATGAAAAGAGTTTTATATAAATTTCATGAATAAAGACCAGTAAGTTTGAAAATTTTTCCTCTGAAAGGGTAAAAAAGAAAACAAACGAGAGAGAGAGACTAATTAACAGAATACTAATAGTTAATTATATTAATTATTGCATTAATTAATAGAATATGATAGCTAGTGCTCTGGAGTATTGCTATAATTCACGCTCTGTTTCCTTCAGAATAAATTATTTCTATCTTACCGCTTCATAAAATGCTTATTCTCATTTATAAAGTACATTCTTTTATCTACTAGCAGACAAACATTAAATGAGACGTTCATATATTAATTACATATGTAGTTAATTTAATGTCCTCTTAACTGTTAATCTTATTCGTAACTATACAGATCAAATATATTATCGCAAATGAGTTTTAAAGACTCCAAACGCATGATGTTTAAATTAAATAATTTAAAATTAAGAAATGCATTTCTCAGTACTTAATTTTACTTGTTCGTGAAAATATTTAAAAATGTTTTTAAATATTACAGTGTAACTGTAGTAAGGAATTTAATTTCATCAATTTCTTCTTATTAAAACTTATTCTGAGTTGTGTCTCTTTTCTTTATTTCTTCAACACGCTTAACTTTCCTAATATTCTTGTTAGCTTAAAATTTATTACTAATTTTAATTGATAATAAATTAAAATTTTAGGAATATTTTAATTGTTGTAGATATTTTTTCTCCAACATTTTTTCATATTATCGTCCATTACTAATTCGACACTAAAATTTGCGTTTCGAGTAAGAGATGCTATTAAATACTCATCACGAAACATTATGGCAGTCTAGAGTATGCCATTGAGCAGCATTATTTTTATTTATAAGTCAGGCGAAACAGAATAATCAATAAATAAAGGAAGAAATGTTAAAGATATTTTTGGCCATTAATTCTCGTTGATATTATAAATTATTACACACGATTAATGTACGAGAGAGAATGTTTTAGTGTATGTACAAATCAAAGAATAAAACTTACTCGATATTAATGGGCATGTAATGAAGTGCGAAGAGTGCAATATTTTTATGAATTAAAATTAAATAAAATTTATTCAAAACCATTTGAAGGACAGTTATTGTCAGACAGTTATTAAATGATACAGTTATTTAAAGTATCATTATATCAGCATGAATTTCTCATTTATTTATTAATTGATATAATGAGTTTTAAAAAATTATTTCTTTCCCTGATTCCTAGGCTGCAATTCAAGCAATTTGTTCATAAGGAAATACCATGTCGGATAGTATACTCCAGTGACTGGAGCTCATCAGATTTCTAGCTCAGAAGAACAAAACTATTACCATCCAGTGGATTCCCCGCAATTGTGGCATTTTCGGCAACGTGCTTGTAAGGTCACTCAGATAATTCAGCCAAATCGCTCTGGGCTGTCGTACCACTCCATAGAACTGTACATAAAACAAATAAGGAAAATTAATAATTCTTCTTGGCTTGCAGAAAGCATAAAAACAGGAGTGAGGCAGAAATGAAGGCAATATCAGACAAGTCTTGTCAAGATTCTGTAGCCCTCTTTTGCCTCATAGCAGGTCACGGCTGCCTGGGTGAACACTTAAATTCCTTATGGATGTATGACCGTACTGATTGTCGGTTATGTGGTCCTAAAGAACGAATTGTAATCATCTCTACTGCTGTAGTTCTCTCCATGGAATTGACTCCGAGACAGCTAAATATTGGCTGTCGAGGGCGATTCTGGTTAAATGACTTCGGTCTTTCTTTTACTTTTTGATGTTTAATTTTTATTCTTGGTATTTTTATTTGATTTCCAAGCCATTGGAACTAAAAATATTTTTTCTAATGTACTGTAGATAGTTACATAACCGCATAGTAATTGCACAAAGGAAGCATTTGGAGTATGTATAACGTGATAGAAATATCGGCCGTCTGGAATGTGGACGCACCCTGCTGGAAGTATCCGAGGAACTTGGAATCGTCCAGAGTGTCATCTCCAGGCTTTGGCAACGATTTCAAGATGATGGTAATGGGAATAGACGTTACAGCGCAGGTCGCCCCCGAATTACAACGCCGAATGAGGACTGGTATTTGGAAGTTACTGCTAAAAGAAACAGACGGAGTACAGCTTCAAACCTGCCTCGTCAACTCTCTTCAGCAACCGGTACGACAGTTTGAAGGCAGACCGTGCACAGACTTTTAGGGCACATTGGTCTATATGCTCTTAGGCTGTCAGATGTGTTCCACTTACCTCAACTCACTGTCGCCTGCGGTTAAACTGGAGTAGAGAGCATGCATTGTTGACAAATAATAAATTTTGTTAATAAATAGATTTTACAAATAAATCATATTTGTTTTGCTTCCGTCTCATTCTTTGCCTGAACTTGTATTATCCTTAATTTATGGACACAAGTGTACTATAAACATTTCTTTGATATCTCATTGATGACTGTATTGTTTCCCAGCCGTAAGACCGTTAGTATTACTGTTTTATATGTATTAAAAATGATATTTATTTCCTTTTCGCAAATTTTGTTCTCTTTCTTATAAATACTTTCATTACTCTTGAATTTAAATGACAATAACAATACCATATATCACATATGCATAGTTTTTAACCGTATTTGATACAAACCCTTTAAACTGAAAAGATAATTTTCATTTAGTATATTTATGTACTCATATCCAATTTAAAACTATCGAAATAAAAATTCCTTTTCAGTCAAATATTCAATAAAACAGTTTTTTTCCAACAAAAATATGTGTTTTTAATATAATTTTGGTATACATCAATTTCTTAAAAAGGATAACCGAAAATAGTTTATATTATTCAAAACAAAATTATTAATTTCAATTTATATTTTCAATGTAAATCTAAAATTTCATTTTCACAACAAGTATTTTCTACGCTGACATTTGATATTTATAAAGACATAACCCTTTTTCCTTTAAATTGTGAGGTCTGTTCACTTTTGAAATGGAACTCTATTCCGTATGTTTCAACCCTCTAAACCTGGATAGAGCTACCCTGGAACATAATGGAATACTCTTCCACGATAATGTTCTTAATTAAAGCGACTAAAGACTCTGAGTTTCCGGACCTATGGAAGATTCTGGATATGGAAGATTTATACTGATGGTAGCAGAGGGAAAAATTTCCGGAAGTAGAGTGTACATACCTATTCCTACCAGTGCTATAGAATTCAAGATTAGAAACCAAAATTCTTTTTCAGTTCTTAGATCGGAACTTATAACTATCAGAAAAGGTTTGCAATTTGTGGATCGGAAAGATGACTTCCAAGATATTTGGATCTTGACAGTCACGCTTCTATTCAGCACCTCTCTAAATGAGGTATTGCTGTAGATGAGATTAGCTTGGATATTTTAAATTAACTTGACACATTTTTTCCCCAGCTATACCATACATTATCCATGGATTCCTTCTCATGTTGAGGTTGACAGGAATGCACTGACTCCTTGAAAAATCTGTGTCTGAGTCATATATATATCAGTCATTGTGGGAAACTTATCTTCTGAGAGATTTCTTCTCTGGATAAAACAAACTTTCGAAAACCCCTTCTAACCACTTTAGGTATTTTGCAAACAATCCGGGGTGATCTTTCCAATGTAGACTGATACCCCACCAAACTGTATTTTTATGTTTCTTGAGTGGCCACACAAGTGCCATTTTTAAGCAAAAATATGAGTGCCATTTGTGAACAGCTAATATAATTTGCCTACTTATATTATGGTCTGTTTACATTTTTAACAAATACGAGATCCTCCGGGACCCTCATCCTTCTTTAGACATTTCGGATATTTTTGGATTAATGGGGAATGTCTTCTCTGTCAGATTGTTCGGAGATTAGCAACAACTGTATTTTCTCGATAAATGAATAATAACTTTGTTGTTACTTATGACACTTGGACAAGCCAAGCTCGCTATGCCTTGGCTATGCGAATTTAAGTTAATTGGGAGCGTCTTTCGTTTTAATCAGAGCTCCACGAAGGTGAAAGTACGACTTTGCTCTTTTTTTTAAATTCTCCGATAGATGACAACACCAGAGAATCCACTCCCTCAATTTTGACATTGATCTGAAGGGGGGAATTTTCTCCAGACAATTGCACCCATAGTAACTACTCAATGACCGACCACAGGTATTTCGATTCCACAGATTTAACGAGCACGTGTATCGCGTGTACTTGGTGGGTCTTTGGCGGCATGGGGAATCGAACCCCGGCCTTCCGGATGGAAGGCTGATGCCCTAACCACTAGGTCACCACAACTCAATTTTGTTTTATACCAAATAAGTATTTTTAGAAGAACACAAGTATATTAAATATAATACTGCTTTATTATAAATGCTGTTTGTTACATAAGCATATGCAGTTTAGTAGAAACATATTTATAAAAAACTCTTTGTGAATCTTATGGTCTTTATTTCGCACAAAATTAAGAAGAGTATTTATCAAATATTTAAAAATAATCATACGTATTAAGAGATAGTAATGCAGATATCATAAAAAAATATTTTCCACATCATGTCAGATACACATTCTTTTAGAAGTATGATAATATTTAGATATCTGAAATTTCCTCTCTCATCTCGATTTAGAAGTCAAAAATTGGTTTATTCTTATTCTTCATATTTACTGCATATCAAACATAGTTTTTGCTTTACACCTTTAAGAAATGTTTCTTTAAAATAATACAGATGATACTCACTTGTGATTTTATTTCTACTTTTTAATAAATTTTGTATATTCTACAAAATTAAGAAATTTTGTTTTCAATTGTTTTGTGTGTGAAAATATTTTTAATGTTAAATAAAAGCTAAACACAAAATATTTTTTATATGAGTGGATTGCTTTTGTGAGTTCAAGAGGTAAAATTAATTGTGTTTGCAAGAATATTTCAAATAATTTATTAATTTACTGAATTCTCGAAATTGATAATTTTTGGTAAATTTTATTATTGCATTTCATGGGGAGCTGAGTTTCAGATGGTTTGTCCTTCTTTTTATAAAAATTGTATAAAAATTATCACTTGACCTTGATTTATGTCAGATTTTTAAAAATTTGTGAATATCCGGAATTATAACAATTTTTAACAAATTTGCATCACATTTTGTAACACATTTGGAATGAAAGTGATACCTCTTATTTTTATTTCAGAGTGCTTATTATTTCAAAAGATACCATTATTAATATCATAAGATAATCTTGATAGTATATTATAAGATATCATTAATACTTTGAAGCTTCAGCAGAAGTCACATAAAAGCGTACATAAATACATAATACTATCCTAACTGAATTTGTCCTGCTTAATTCAACGTAGAAAGACATAGTGGTGTGTATATCATCATAAAGGGGTACCATTATAAACACAGATATTTACTGAGTTATTTAAGTCTCTTTAATGAAAATTATTTCATGTTTTTGCAAATCTATATAAAGATTCATGTCACAATTATGTGAAAATTGACCTTAGTGATAAAAATAACATGCATCATACAGTAAATTTTTTGTAAAGGAGATATATTGGTATACAAAATAATTATAATTAATGATGGCAAACATTTTTCAAATGGTTACAAAAAATTTAATTCCGATTAAACAAATCTAAAATTTTGAAAATTGCATTTATTCAATGTAAAATAAACATCTGCTTTTTGAATTATTGAAAAATAAATTGCAAATTATATTTCACTATAAAGTTAATAAAAATAAATTGCAATGCCTGCTTTCTGAAATAATATTATATCTAAATCCAAATAGTTACAAATTTAACTCTCAGTTATTCTTGAAATTTAACTAAAATTTTTTAATTTATAAAACTAATAAAGAGTTTAGCGTACAAGAAATATTAATTATAGTATATTTTAAATTTATTTCATGCAGCACATTATAAAAGATATTTGTTAACTTTTATTTTTAAGTTAAATTTTTCATAAATGTTAAACTATTTTTGGGAAGCATTTCTTTGATACAAATCAAATGTTAAAGGAAAGGTTATTTATTTTTCTTTTATCAGTGATATTTTGAAACTTTATACATATCTTCTATTTCCCCAAGGAAAACATTATCTTACAAATGAAAACCTAGGAAAATTTACAAGTGTTCTTCCCTGAAAGAAGTATAAAGAAAAGGTTTCCAACAATGATTCATTGATTTTCATAATGCTGAAGTATTTTGTTCAGCAAAATTTATGAGGAATTTTGTAGAAAATGATTCTTAATATTTAACTTCTCAAATAAATCAAAAGGTTTTAAGAATCGTTGAAAATCTTCAGTCTTTTAAAACGTTAGAAATTTCAAATTATATATAATGGAACTAAATATTATATAGAGAAAATTTCGAAAATAAGCTAGAAAATGAAAAAAAATACAAAATCATTTTTATAAAAGTAAGAGAATATTTACAAATATAATTTTCTGGATTAATGCAATGATATTTATTTGCATTGGTAAACTGTATTTAAAATTGGTTGAAAATATATATGCAAATACTTTCTTTGCTTACTTATCAATATAATATTTCATGAAAACTATTGTTGATAAGTCAACTTAAAATTGTATTTAATTTTTTATGATGTGGTTTGAACTTTACAAACAACGCTAATGATGAACTTATTCTGCTCTCACAAAATATAGAAAATAAAACAGTTTTAATATTACTGATTTGAGGTAAATGTGTATTTGTTTGAAAAATATTAGTTTGTTCAGCTTTGGTAAATTTGCTAGACTACAGTGAAAGTTGATCATATTTTAGTTTTGTAATGTATTTATACTTTCTTTATAATTAATTTCAAATTTAGTAACCAGACTCAGTGGATGATTCTTGTTACACACATCTAGCTATTAAAATTATTAAACAGAATAAAGGATATTTTTGGACAGATATATCAAATTAGAAATAAAGGCGAATAGAAATATAAGTAGTAAGAAATCAGTACTTTTTTATAATTAATAAATATTAACTGAAATTCTATTTTATTTCACACTAGTGCTAAGTAAAATTATATCACGAGGAAAATAGATTTATATTAAAATTAGAATTTCATTAAGCTTATTGAAAGAAAATACACATTTTTTTTAACTGTACATAATTTTTAATTGAGGCCAGTATAATTGCGCATTCATTGATTGTTTCCTTAAAGTAGAAAACTATAAAAAATTATTAGATTTTTAAAATTATTAATTATTTTAAAATATAGTAAAGTAGTGCATACAATTAGCAATGAAATAATATTCGAAGAAATTATAGTAAATATTTTCTTTAAAGAAAAAGAAAGCAGCGAATTAAATTAAAATTTGATATTTGAATTCCACGTTCTTTTTCTTTAATGCGTTTTTCTTTTTGAACTTTCTTCACTGTGTGGTTTATATTTGCCTTTAATGTATTTGAAGGAATTCCCATTTTGCTGATATTTATTTCGCAGAGCTTACAAACTTCAGTGTTACAAAAAATACTTCTTTCATAAATTCTTGCATTTTATCGAAATAATTTCCAACTTTCTATTTCTACGATTTTCGATATGTTTCATTCCCCAAATTGGTCTCTTTCTTTAAACCATTAAAACTTTTCCTGTTTCACGAAGGAATATTTTAAAGTTTCTTTTGGAACTTTCAGTACTCCAACAATAAGAAGTATAAAAAAATGAAAGGATTTTTACTTGATATACAAGGTTTTATTTGTTTCCTCCATTTATGTTTTAAAGTTTTGATGAGGAAATACCTGAATATATTGCTTCACCAATAAATTAAATGACCTAGCATATATTTGGAATGTAATTAAATAATTTCAAATCATTTTAAGAGAAAATTAATTTTGGCAAATTTAATAGCAAAGTAAAAAAAAGTTCATTTTGCAAATTATTAAAGCATAAAAACAATATTTTTGAATAACTTTGTTTTAAAATTTAAAACAATAGCAAACAATATGTCCTAATAAATCCAATTTTATGAATAAAAATATAATAAAAAATATATGTTTGTTTTGGATTATTTATAGAATAATTTTTAAATTAATTCTTGATGAAATTTATTTAAAATTTAAATAATATTTATTAAGTTTTGAAAAAATGTATGTAAATAAAAGTAAGCAAAACTTAGTATTTTAATTTTAGCTTGAATAATCATTCGGAATTACTCGTTCTTGATAATGATATTTTCCAAAAAATAATTATATTTCTTTTTTAAATTCGAATATTTAAATTACAGTAATTATTTAGAATGTTTTAATAGACTATTAATTTTAAATAATATTTTCTGAACAGATACCAGAATCAGTGTAATTCCTTAGAATAACTGAAATTTCTTGTCTGATGATTGTTTACATATTGTAATTTTATTGCATATTGATTATTTACATATTGATATAAAAGTTATTTCTAACAACTTGATATTAAATACGTATTTCTTGCTGTGTGTGTTTGATATAGTTATTGTTACTACATTTCCTTATGACTTGAAAACAAACACACACACACACACACACACACACACACACACACACACACACACACACACACACACACACACACACACACACACACACACACACACACACACACACACACACACACACACAAATATATATATATTATTCTATCATTATGGCTTAGAGAATATAGAGAATATAAAATGCTAGAGATTACAGATGTAAGAGAGAGAGAGAATAGATACTTTTGATACAGTTATTGTTACTGTGAATTTTTTTAACACAAACAACTATTGTAACGATTTGGTTAAAAGTAGATAAAATATTTGATAATATTTTTGTAAAATTTATTACAGTTGTACTATTAATCAGATTAAATTAATTAATAGCCTTTTTTATTAAACTGATATAACACATTAAAAGATAACCTAAACTCTTAATAATGATTAGAAATTTTGGAATATAATTTATTAATATTGGGAAATACTAAATGTTAAGCAGTTTTTGTATTTGTCATGTTTATTAAAATAATTATAAACGTATAGCGTTTTTTATATTACAGTAAACTATTTGCTATAATTAAATATGTAATTCAATTTAGTAGAAATTTAGCATATCTTTTATAATTTTTAGGAATTATTTTTGGAAATTCCTTCAATATTTGTAAGATATTTCCTTACCAAAATATGTAGTTAAAAGTAATAAAAATTTTAATTTAATAATCCTTAATTGTATGTTACTGGTAAACTTAAAATTAAAATATCACCTCTATGTTTTTAACATCTTGTGGCACTTTTAAACTCCAATAATTTCCATAATTTCATTATAATCAATTTCATACAATTGTTAGATAAATAAATTATTTTTATTTTAACTACCAGTAAAAATTTTTAACTGAGTCATTTCATAATTTATTTTATTTATTAAAGAATATAAATGTAGAAATATGCAAATAATTTAATCTCGAATATGGAAAACAACCCCTTGAAAATGATATATATTTCAGATACCTATAGTTTAAAAATATTTTACTTAAGTTACAAATGTAAATATATAAAGTTTGAGTGTATGACTGCATTTGAATAAATATGTAAGCGTAGTATTCCAATAATTTTACTGTTCAAAAAAGTTTTTGATAAATTTTAAAATTATGCAATGATATCTTTTCTCTGGGACTAATCATATTTAAAATATCTTTTTAATCAAATGAGCAATTCTTTACAATAACAAAGTGCAAATTTATAATGCAACTATTTTCTGAACAATGTGGGGATAAAATATATGTATGCGATGATCTACAATTCTGTTTGTGCCAACATCATAATCATATAATTGTGTTTATTACTTGATGAAATAATCTTTTCTATACATTACAAAATAAAGTATCTGTACTTTTTGGAATGTGCTATCAAATTAATATTTTAAATATCGAAAGGAAAACTACATGCAAAAATAAAGAGGAAAATTTAAGATTTGTTTGAATTAACTTATATTTTTACAAAATAAAAATTAATTTAATACGTATTACTGTAAAGATATTTTATTTTATGATAAGTTTGATATTCTTTCATGTAAGTTTAATTATTAAATAAATTTCTATTCTGCAGAGAAAATTATAAGTTATTTCAATAGGATACTCATTCAATTAATTAATTAATTTGTAGAAATACTTGTTTAACTATAGCATTTAATATTTTGATCGATATATAAATAGAAATTCAGTTATACGCAATAAATTGTATTAAAATAATTTTACAATGTAAAAGTAATCACCTCTCCAATACGTTGAAAATTTTTTGAATTACAGAGTTTAGATTTTAGATTAATTTTTCTGATTCAAAGTTTTTATAATAATTATAAAAATTAAGTTTTTAAGACTGAATATATTTTGCAAATGCTACATAGTATTTTGCATTAATATACATTTTTAATTTTTTATTTGCTCTAATGATTGGAAAAGTTTGTTTTAAATATGTCGAAACAATAATTTTCTCAATCAGATTTTTTATCATATAATTAATATTTTAAAATACTTAAGTGTCCAGATAGAGATTAAATTATTTTTTGAATTATTAATTAATGGATAATGTTAGTTAATTGAAGGCGTTTTTCTAATTTCAACGAAAATTAATTTTCGATATTTTCGCCATTTTCGCCCATTGAAATTTCTTTAAATCAATGGATCTGATAAATATTTGTCAACTAATGACAATCACTTCTAAATTGGCTTTCTTCTTTGCAAGTTTGCGCGTCAAATGAACAGTGAATTGAAAGTTAAAGCTATTTATTTAACAGACAAACGATGGTCTTTGCATCGAAATAAGATCAACACCAGCACCATAAAAAATCTTGTGATTGGAACGAAACTGATGGTATTTTTATCGTTTATTGACTTTCAAAGCATAAATGCGATATCTTTTCTCTACAAGTTGCCACTGCTCCGAGAACTTAATTTTGTTTCCATTTATGGTATAAAAAAAGGAAAATAAGGGTACCATAAGATTTGCATAGTTGTTTGAAAAAGAATCACCACAGAAGAAAGGACAGAGAAAGAAAGTAACATCCATGCCCAAACTGGGATTCAAACCCGGGACCCATAACTCAGTAGTCAGGAGCGCTAACCACACAGCCATCGGTCGGCACATGAAAAAATATTTTGTCACATAAAAAGATAGCAAACGCATGATTGATATTAACGCATGAAAATGCAACGCATGATTGATATTTTTGATTTATTTTCTGTAATTGTTTTTACTTTTTACAGTGTTGGAAAAACATTTTCCCACAAATTCAAAATTAAGGGAAAAAGCTTTAAGCATCAATGATGAACATTTAACCAGAGAAGAAATATTTAAAAGAGGAACATATTAGATTTTATTTAAACTATCTTTCTTTAGAAATATATGCTATAAATATTGTTAAATTTATTTACAGTATTTACAGAAGACGCTCGTTTTCATAAGTTTCTAATTTGTGCATATTAACGATTTCTCATCCCTAATACAATTCTTAGATTCCAATATGATTTTAATATCTATTTAGGAATTAAAAGCTTAGAAATTCTTTTTTTAACCATGTGACTCTTATTTGCGTTCATTTTTTTATAATCCTTTTTTCAATTTCTTCCAATTTAGTGATTTAGAAACTTGAACCGAGAAGCTTTCACTAGAGAAATGCAAATCTTTCGAATTTCAAAATCCGCTGAACTGCAACTGATGACATGGCGAATTTCTTTTTGATCAAATCGTGTAGAATTTCTTCTAACTCCCACCCTTCAACGCATGCAGCAGGCTATGAATGACAGCTTCAACTGAAATTAGCACTAAGTAATTTTATGACTTAACTCGTCTTATGAAATTGATGTTCCAAGCACAATGCACTTGACTATAAATGCTTGAAATAATGCTGCAGTAAAAGCAACTTCTAGGTCATTGCTACATAAGCTTTACTGGGACCTTAACTGAAGATATCCAAGGACATTTACCTTTTGAGTAACTCATCCACGAACTTTGACAAGAGAGACACACTGAATCTCCGCAATTATATTTATGGATTTTTTATTTACAAGCGTCAGAATTAATTTGTACGCAAGAACTATGGAATGATTAAATAATTGAGAATTTATTGAATGATAATAAATAAAGCACTTTCCGGTATTAAGAAAAAATGTTTTTTTGATAAAATGCTGCAACCGACTGAAAAACAAGGACATTACTGACATGATTGAGGTACTTTATTAAGGAAAAGAAAAGTAAAATATTTTCCTGTATAGAAAGAATAGAAAATTGTGTTTTGAATATTTAGCTTTGAAAGGAAAAAAAAACGTGATTACTTTACTCAAATTTTCATTGATGAAAAATGAATTAAAATTTGAATATTCTTTTATGTATTTCTTCTATAATATATTTTAATAATTTTTTTAAATAATACTTTACTAACAAAGAAAGAGCGCCATTTGATAAAAAAAGTTAGTTAGAATATGTTATTTTCTATTTTATGAGCTTCCAGTCTCTGCGAATTCATAAAAAGAAGTGTCTACTATTACTGATTCTCATTTCTTTATAAGCAGTTCTTTTCTGTTCATAATAATATCTTTTCCTTAATAAGCTGGTTAAATATAATAGAGGGCTCTTATCTGCTAATTCTAAAGGGCATAATTACTTTTACTAATTTTGCCTTAGTTAAAATATGAGCTTATTATCAAAAGAAATTTAAGAATGTAAAAACATTTTAAGCAAGTATATATTTAATAGACTGATATTCAAGAAATATTACTTCAGTATAGTTAAAAATTTTAAAGAAACAAATGTAAATTTATAATTAAGCATTTAGAAATATGTTCCGTTATTTGGTTATATTATAATGCATTATTAAATATTATTTCTCCGTGTAATCTATATAAAAAGGTATGCATTTTTTAAACTTTGCATAGTGTTTATTACAAATTAGTATATTGCATAAAACATTAAACACATATATTTTTTTCTAGTATTTGTGGATATTGATTCATTTGTACTTTTTAAATTTAAATTAGAGATTTAAAAACTTGTATTTTTCAATGGAAAGGAAATCTATCTCATAATGAATCACCGTGTCAAAAATGATTTCATATTTAGTTAATTATTTGCAATAACTGAAATATACTTTTTCAAACTAGTAAATTTAACTGAGACTTTTCAATTGAAAATAATTTAAAAAAGAAAGATTATAGTATTTAAAATATATATTAATAAATCCAATTAATTTAGATAATAATGTCTCATACAAAAAGGTTTGAAGTTAGTTTAATGTCTTAATTACTTTTATAATATAAAAATTTTATTTTATCAATATTTTATGCATTGCACTATTTTTACTTTTCTCACTGAAATTTTATATAACACTCCATAAGTAGATTTTTGCAGGAAAAAAAAAACAATCCAGGATTTTAGTCATATAGTTTTGAAACGGATATTAAGAGGGAGCATAATAAAGTTGCAGTGCTATGCAATGCAAAATTAGTAAATTAGATGTGATATATTAATTGGTAAAAATTTACAATCGAGAGTCCCTTGATATTATGGCGATTATTTTGAAATAAAGGTAGGCTTCAAGATATAATTAACGAGATAGCTTCTCCACTTAACAGAAAGTAAATTAAGTATCAAGGGTACCAGAAATTAAATTTTATAGCTAAAATTTATCGCCGAACCATGGGACACCCGATTCCATATCGAACCCATATTAATTTTAAAATAAAATAAATTGTAAAGGAAATTAAAATATAAAATGAGCTCTTACGGATGAGAGTTGTTTTGTCACTTAGATGTCATTTATTTACCATAGGATGATTGATGTGCATCTGTTAGATATTAAATAATATGATACAATTTATTAAAAATATTTTAGGTATTGCAATTTTAAAACTTAATAATTTAAATTTTACAACATATACTAAATGTACTAAAAATTTACAAAAAAGAAATTCTATAGCCAAATGACAAAAAGAAATATAAATTGTTTACAAAATGTCAAGTTATATGTTACCGAGAAGCCAGTTTTTTTATAACTGAAAGTTAAATCATGAACCAAAATACTTTTGGCCTCTTACATCAAAAATAAAAAAATAAATAAAAAAAACTGAAATATTTGTTAAAATCTATCACAAAATTATATCATTTAAAATAAAAGACATCAAAAATGATTTTAATTTGAACCAAAATGTTAACAGAAATATTTTATGCCGATTAAATTGTAGGTTATTGAAAAGACTTAAGATTGAACAAATTTAAAGATTTCGGTAGGAGCTAGTATAGACTTTATTTTTCTAGATAAGGATAAATTCGAATCATTTTGACGGAATATATTTTCTACATGCTATGAGTGACAAGTGACACCCGTATGTGTAAAATTTGAAAACATTAGTTCTGGAAATGTTGAATGAACTAGAAAGTACAGTTAACTGAATTCCCTATGGATCATTTGTTTGAAAATACGTTATTGGAGTGAAAATGTAATTAAATTTGCCACCTTCAGTAAATATACTTTTGAAACCGATGACGAGAATTTAATTTTCCATATTTATTAAAATTGGAAGTAAAATTGAAGTAACTTGTTTTAAAATACAATATTAACAAAATATAAATCATACGAAACATTTCATACGAAAGATTAAAATGCTATACTTTTAACTTAAATTTAATTTTTAAATAGAGGAAAATTAATCTTTATAAAAATTTAACACAATTTATATTGCCTTATTCTTAAAAATTTTGAATGCGTTAAATTCAAATTGAGATACAGATAAATCGTTAAGCAGAACATCATCATATTTATAATTTTGTTTAATAATTTTAAATTATAAAAAAATTGGTAATTTTTTTAAGTTATTATAACGGAATATACATTTTTATTCCTTTGTATATCTAAAATTCTTTTAAATAAAAAATAATAAAATGAATTTTATACAGATATGAATGTTACAAAACTAATATATTATCGCAAGAAATACGGAGTATATTAAATGATAACATATGACTATGATAATAATGTTCAATAAAATCATTAATTTTGTTACTTCCTTTAGTTTACATGAGTGCTGTTACTGTTGTTACTAATGACACTTGGACAAGCCAAGCTCGCTATATCTTGGCTATGCAAATTTAAGTCAACTGGGAGCGTCTTTCGTTTAATCAGAGCACTATGAAGGTGAATGTACGACTTTTGCTCTTCAAATCCTCTGATAGATGGCAGCACCAGAGGATCTACTGCCTTAATTTTGGCATTGATCTGAAAGGGGAGTAAATTTCTCCAGACCATAGCACCCACGGTAACTGCTCAATGACCGACCACAAGACTTTCGATTCCACAGATTTAATGAGCACGTATATCTCATGTACTCGGTGGGTCTTTGGTGGCATTGGGAATAGAACCCCACCCTTTCGGATGGAAGGCTGATACCCTAACATTTAAGCTACCACGGCCCTACATAAGTACTGAAATCATATGGCAGAAAATAAAATTTATTATTTTGTAAAACCAAAAATGTGACATAATTAAAATTTAAAAAAATAATCAGATATATTAATCCAACACAAGCACGTTCGAATAAATTTAAATGGTAATCTTCTTTTACAATTTAATTTCTTTCCAAATTTTGTTATTATTTAAGAAATTAACATGTAAATAAATTCCTTTAAAATACAATAATTTATCAGTTATATATCTCATACACCCTTTGCAAATTAGTCTTAATTTCTTTTTAACAAAAGTACTATATAAATATCTCATCAAGGATTTTTCCATTAAAACTATTCTGAGTTTATTTTGTATAGAGATAGATTTAAATCCCAAAGTAAATTAGAAACCGCACAATATAAATTCATTTCTATTGATTTTTAGTTAGTTGTAAGGATGTTCAGCGACATTGAAAATAAATATTTTTAAGAATTAACAAATTAAACTAAATTTTATTTTTTAAAAATGTGAATGAAATAGTCGAAAATATTATAGCAAAATTTATTCAAAGGTATTTTTATCTTTTAAATTCACTAAATTTGACTAATTTCCATAACATTTTAGAAATTAAGTGTAAAATATTTGTATACATATCGTCATTTATCAAAATTCAGTTTCAAGGAATGCATTTATAATTATGGAATAAAGAGGACTACGAAAATTTTTAGCATTTTGAAAATTAAATATTTAATGGAAAACTGAATGTTAAATAGCATTTTAAAAATTGAATATTAAATGAAATCTAGAATCTTTTTCCATATTAATTTGAAAAAGGCAAGAGTACAAGATTTTTTCAAACATAAAATAATAGTGAATAATTAAATATTTTAGTCATAAATCTTTTAAATATAAGTTCATAATAAAATAAAGGCTTTGTATTTAAAAGAATATCATATCGCTTTAAGCATAATTTCATGAAAATTATTACTAGTTTTAAATAATAAATTTTTTGTGAAAATTTTAATAAATAAATTAAACAAATTATATTAATTTTAAATTAATTACAGAAGAATGAAGGAAACAGTAATATGAATTATTGTAATTACCATAACATCAAAAAATTAATTTTCTTTTTAGAAGCACGAGGCTTTCAAAATACTATACAAAATTCTATAAATAAATGAATAAAACAAAATACTTGTTTTAGTTCCAATAGAATTAGAAATTCTAATTTTTCTGCTTATGTGAATCTCGAATGGCGGAGTGTTTTTAATGGCGGAGTGTTTAGGAAGTAATCATTAATTAAGGATAAGAGAATTGTATTAAAACAAATTTTTAATTGTTTGCGTAAATCACACCCTGATTAAATACGATTTTTATAATAATTTTAGTATTTTAAAGCTCTTTTTAATCAATGAACCTCTTATAGTGAATTTTTGAGCTAATATATTTTAAGTATTACAGCAGCAATTAAAATAAATTAATTTTAAGAAATTTTAAAATATAACTCAGTTTAAAATTATGAAAATTCAAAATAAGAACCTATAAAATATAAGGTTTAATTCAATTAATTATGATATTAAATATGAATCTATTTTAATTAAATATGAATATATATCAAAATTATCTATGCAATTTTTCAGCATATAAAATTCCATGATTCATATTAACATAAATTTAATTATTCAAAAACACGTACAACATATAGCACTTTAAAAGTGTAAACAAAAAATAAACATTAATATTAAATATGAATATATATGAATTAAAAATATGAATATATATTCAAATTAAACCTAAAAATTTTCAGAATATAAAATTTTGTGCTTCACATTAACATAAATTTTATTACTCAAAAACATATAAAATGTATAACACTTTAAAATGTAATTATAAAATAGATATAAATATCAAATATGAATAGGAATATATATGAATTAAATACGAGTATATATTAAAATTAAATATGAAAGTTTTCAGCATATAAAATTCTATGTTTCATATTAACATAAGTTTTATTATTCTAAAACACATAAAATACTCAACACTTTAAAATATAAACATAAAGCACACGGAATTAAACACAACATTAAGTAATGTTTCCAAATATGTAAAAAATATATATGAGCTTTCTTGAGTCTTTTAGGTTGAAATAAAATAATATTAAACAAATATAAACATAAATAAAAATATAAAGGACAGTAAAAAATAAATTTAATTGTTTTTAGGAAAATGCATATTTTTATCCTTAGGTATTTATAAAGAATATGAGATAAATATTTACTATAGTATTCTTTTATATATTATTAAATATTTACTTGTAGAATAATAAAGAATTTAACGTTTCTGACCAAAAGAAAACAAATCTTCCAGAAAGTTGGTATTAAGGTATCTTCTCTTTAATTTTCAATCTACAGACAATTTAATTCTTTTTTTTTTACGATATTACTGGCAATTTGTTAAAATAGGATTATAATTCTTAGAAAAGTTGCCCCAGGGGTGTTCCTAAATTAATTTCCGGTTATTTCATAAACATATTATCTCAAGAATATTATTAAAATTTATCCGATAAAAATGAGAATGATCAATTTATATAAGTTTTATAATAGCACAGGATGAGTTAATTAGCTAAAGAATAAAAAAGATAAATTGAAGAGAGCTTACAAGAAACTATTAGTAATAGATAATTATATACGAACAGATTATAATATCTAAGGAAAATTATCGTTATTAAGCAAGAAAATTATAAGTATTATCATTATTTCCTACAGTCAGCTTACATTAAGAATATTTGCTTCTTGAAAAAAAAATTGATTTTTTAAAAATATTATAAATCTTTCAGAGAAAAAATAAAAAATTTCATAAAAAAAGTTTATTTTAAAAGGAAATTTAAAATAATATATAATATTGATATGAATTATTAGAAAAAAATTTCCATATATACGTCCAAATTTTTGAAATAATTCTGAAATGCTACAAATAATTTTTTCCAACAAAAAGAGCATAAAAATTTAAAATGTATTAGAAAATATATTTATTGATTGTGCTTTTATAAAAGTGATAATGTTTTTTATCTTTAATCAAACATAGGTTTACTTTTATCATGGCATTGACTCCAACATAAATCATTAAATAAGGTTTTAATTTAATGGGTTCATTTAGTAATTTTTTGCTTCAAGTGAAACATATAATTCAAAAATAAAATACCAAAACTAAACAAAAATATTTTAAATTCTGCAATGTGTGTAAGGAGTAGGGCTCACAAAGTATATGTGCTTATCACGTGCTTTGAAAGTCATGTATTGAAATATTCCCTAAAATAAAATCACTGAAACAAACTTAATTTATATACAATCAAGCAGGACTTCCCAACGTGTGGTCCACGGAGCCCTTAGGAGTCTCCCGGTTCTTTCTAGGTGGTCAGTGGCCACCTTTGATCAGCGGCTATGGTTGCCAAGTGTTGACCCGCAGGTAGTTTAGGGCCGGTGAATGTGGCCTCCCTGCTGGACTTTCTGTAAACTCCGGGGGTCGCTTGTGCGCCTGCTTAAGGCGCTCGATGCATAGAAAATTTTTATGCATGGTCAGAAATGGCGTGAGCTCAGCTGACCAATCAGAGTACTCACTGCTTCGTATGCTCTCCCGGTTTGTGTGCGGCGGTTGGTCACCCACTTTTCTCGTTTTTCTCGAGACTTCATTGAATGTTGAACTCCTTTCGTGAGTGCACTATTTGCTTCTTGCACAGTTTATTACTTTCCCCATGTATCGGTGACTCAAGTCGGGTTCATTGAAGAAGCTAGGAGTTTCTCCCTCGTCTTCACCTCAAAGAAAGCTACCGGTTGAAATCAATATTGAAGAAGGACGGAAAATGGAGAACAGTCACATAAATCGCCACAGCCGGATTTATTATGCGAAAACAATGCAAGTTCTCGATTAGTTGCAGTACCCTTTGGAAGTGGAATAATTAAAAAGCGTACGTACATAGAAAGTTATTTAAAAATGGGCTTTAATGAGACAGAGGAGGGTAAAGCTCTGTGTGTAATTTGAGCACGAGTCCATCCGAACAGTTCTAGGGTTAAAGTTAAATTGCATCGTCACTTTGAGGGTACTCACCCGGACTTCCATGAAAAAGAGATTGATTTTTTCAAGAGCAAAAACACTGAATTAGCTGTTTCTCAACACTGCATGAAAACTCATGCAAGAGAAAGGAAAACTCACTAAAAGCCTCTTTCTTGGTAAGTTATCAGGTGGCAAAGACAGGCAAAACTCATACCATTGCAGAAGCTCTCATAAAACTATGCGTTAGCGATATTGTTTCTTGCATGTTCGACAAAAAGGCAGTAAAAGTTATATCTTCAATGCCACAAGCAAACAATACTGTCAAGAGACGGATAGTTGACATGTCAAATGACGTAAAAAGAATATCTGGTTTCTCTCTCGCAGCCAATACAATTATTTTTTTCTCCAAATAGATTATTCTACTGACGCTGCGGGATTTGCGATTTTATTGACTTTTGTTCGTTATCGTATACTACAACTGTTTCGAAGAGGACCTCTTATTGTGCAAATCACTACCTGTCCATAAAACAGGTGCTGAACTATTCTATTTTTTGGATGGTTTTTTAAGAACCAATGAAATTACATCGACGTGTTCGCAGATGGTGCAAAAGCTGTGAGGGGTCCAATGGTCGGAGCAGTAACAAAAATAAAATTGAGCTCGAAGGATTACAGTACTAGTCATTGTGTCATATTCATGCTTTATTTACGAAAACAATTTCAAGAAAGTTTTAGATGAATCTGCCCGAATTATTAATTACATAAAATCACGCCCGTTGAACTCAAGACTTTTCAAAATACTGCGTGAAAATATGGGAAACCTTCATCATTCTCTGCTTCTACATACAGAAGTAAGGTGGCTCTCATGTGAGAATGCACTCTCTCGATTATATGAATTACGTTTGTAAGTCCTAGCTTTACTTTAATACTACCATAATACCACATTAACAGAGATTATTAATGACGAAAACTGCCAATGTGTATACTTGCTTATTTGGCAGATATTTTCTACAAATTGAACGAAATGAATACTTCACTGCAAGGAAAAACTATAACAACGGTCATTGCAAGAGACCAAGTTCGAGAGTTCAAGAGGAAAAACAATTTTTGGGCAGAGAGTTTGGAGGTCGAGTGTTTCCCTCTCCTAAATGATATTTTGAAAGACAAGACATTGCAGCTTGGGAACAATTTGTTTCACGAATGTTATGAATCGATTTAAAGTATTGAAAATGAGATTAACTAATATATATTTTCGTTGAAAATATCTGAGGAAATTTTTAAAAATTTTTTCATTTGAATTTAATATTGAGTAGCCACTTATTTTATTAAAATTTCCAAATAAGTGCTTAGCTAAAAATATGTAATTAGTATTATTACTGTTAATTTTTCAGTAATTAGTATTATTACTTTAATTGTATTATTACCGTTATTTATAAAGCAGATGATTTCTGAAATCCCCCTTTTACTTCAAAATCAAATAATTTTATATAAGCTACAAAACTAATAGGATTAAACATTTTAGATAACAAAACTTTTAAATTAATATATTGGTTGATTAACGTTTCAAATATAATATATTGAAAATTAAAAATAAAAATTTCTTTTTTATGCTTTTGATCAAATTATGCTGTGTTATGCAACAAATTACACTTGTCTTACACCTAATATCACGATATAAGCAACGACACATTCTTCCTTAATAAGTAGATAAATTGGTCAAAAGTGAATTAATATGCCATTATGTTGCGTTTGATATTAAGAATATATATTAAAAACATTGTGGAATTATTTTTTTTCAAATGATTTTAATATTAAAATTAAAAATAAATATTTAAATAAATAATTATATTGACTATATTTAAATATATAATTCTTGTGTTTATTTAATATAATACAAAAATATCATTATTCTTTTCTGAAAAAATGAAAAACATTTAATGCATTCGTGTAAAGTAAACTATAGGGCAGTATAAAAAATGTCAACTTAATCAATTAAAAATATATTTTAACTCTGCGCTATTACTTATATCACAAATGTAGTCATATATTACAAATAATTCTTCTCATTACACAAAAAACTGAAGACAGAAAATATTTATAACATACGTTACAATTACATTACATTAATCATGAATTCTTTTTGTTTATTATCATTAAATTTAAGTTATTTAATTTACTATTATTTCATGAAAGATTTATCTAACATATAGAAATCTATAAAAGCCCATAAATATCAAATATTATAATTCTATGGGAATATGATCATATATGTATCAATATGAAATAAATAATTGAGAATAAGGACATATCAGTTTCTCAAAAGGTTTCTGTCTTTGGGTGTGGTTGTTTTTAAATTTATAGGGACTTAAAATTCTCCTATTTTTCTCTTATTTTATTTCCTTCCTATTTGCTGTCTGTACTCTAGGGATTCAATAATCTTTTCTTATGAACAATTTAAACGCTTTTATGATAAATTTATATAATTTTAAATAAAGTTATAAAACTTACATGCATTAAAATATATTACTTAGGATAATGCTGAAATAATTTTCTTTTATGTCGTAATAAAATTATTTTAAATGAGTAGATTATGGTCTAATATCGGAGAAAGATATTTAAAGTAAGCAAAACTTATTGAAACAAAGAAATTTCATTTTAAGTAAATATAATTAAACACACACTAACTGAACCTAATATATATTATAATAAGAAATTATCGTAAAATAGGTGATATTTCTTAAAAGTATTCATAGTTAAAAGTGTAGGCTTATTAGTGTTAGAAATTTAAGACATTTAGATTTTAAAAAAAGCTTGTAATAATTCTGTTTAAATTTAAGCTAATTTTAATTTCAACTAATTTCTTTTTTACATATTAAATTTAAATTGCAAGTGTATCAAATTTGTTTTATCGTTGCTGTACATTTTGATATCATAAATTTGTTCTTAAGGTTGCTTATTATTCTTAGAGCCGATAATATAAATTTTTGTACAATTACAATTTTCAGTACTTTTGAATCTGTATAGAATGAATAACGAACTGATTATGTAGTTTTTAATGCGAAAAAACATTTTCTATTTTTCCACCGAGCCGCATTTTCTGAAATATTTGAATCGCTAAATTGACAGTATTAGTTACTGGTACTGGTGTGTATGACATTCCATACCATTAACTAATACTGATTTAACTGATTGTGGTTATCAAATCTGAAAAAAAGCTGATCGATTAAATATCTTATGTCATCGCCTTGTTATTATCATTCATGATAAAAGCGCTTTTGCTTTAAAAATAATTGAAGCACTTTCTTGAATATTTCTTGAATAATTGAAGCATTCTCGACTTTTTCGAGAATAAATCGCAGAAATTGGTTTCATCAAAATCGACTCAATCAGGATAAAGGGGCAAACTCACTTAAAATATAAGGAAGCAGATGGTGTTGAGTTGTTTTCAGAAAGATATGGAAAATAAATTGAGCGTAGCATTGCATTTTTCGGCGTTTCGGAAGTAAATAGACAGATATTGAGCTAAAACTGTCAAGGGAACTAGGAAATATACGTCAGAACCAATGATATCTACATTATTAAACTTCGCCATGAAAGATAAAAACAGATGTAACAAAAAGGATATATACATCCTTCACTACTTGTTTGACACTTTGATTCTCCCGAATAAGCGTTTTCTTTCGTAATGAAACCAATGGATATTTCTTATGTTAGCATCAATGGGACTTTATTTGTATCACTTGACAAATTATTAGCTTACCATAAGTTATATTACTAAAGATAATTTAGTGATTTTATTAGTATATTTAGCTTATGTCTTACAAAAAATAGGATATATTTGAAAATAGATAAGTTAAATTAATTTAAAAAAATATTTATTATAATGGAAATAGGTAATTTCAAGATTCAATAATTATTATAAGGCAAAAATTTTATTTGTTTTTACAAATGGTAAACCAAAAAACACAGAAAGGAATTTAAAATAGATCCTAAGGAACTTATTTAAAGCATAATTAAACAATATAAATAAACTTTTTGTTAATGAAATTTTTTGTTCATTTTTTCAAGCATAAATTTTTTAGCTGCCTTTTGTAATTATATTGTTTAAGACAAATTTTATTTTACAATAAAATAACTGAAACTTTTTAAATATGAGTAATTATTTAAATATGCAAAAGGACAATTCTAGACTCTTACTGTACACACCTATTTTTTGTTTTATTTTATAACTTTAAGACTTGATATTAATGACCAACTGATATTAATGACTGATATTAATGATTTTACTGATATTAATGACCAAGAGTTAGATTTTATAACGTTATTTTCACACATTTTAGGAATATTTATAAATAAAATGCCTCTTCATAACTCAAAATGATAAACAATTATTCATCTATATTGCATTGATTTTTATTTCAAGTTACTTTTTGATATTATATCAACAGTTAATTACTATTGTTGCAATCGTCTTTAGGAATATGTTGTTTATTTTCGTTTACAAATTCTCAAATTTTTAAGAAATGGTAGTCCAATGGTATGTTGTTAACTAATGCAGTGTATCATTAATTGATTCTTTTTTAATAAAGAAGCACACATATTACATAAAAAAAGCCATATATTTTTCGAAATAATTTTCTTCAATTTAATTACGTGTTTTAATTTCTAAAAATATTTAAATTTTACTTGAATGTTTTGAATAATCAAATCGAAAGAGATGTATGTATAAAAGGATAATAATTATTATCCTCTCTATTTCAAGCATTTATTTCAGTCAAGTTTTATAGCTAATGAATAGCATATTATATAAATATAACATAAAATATAGCATATTTATTTATTAAAAATTCAGAAATATTTGAAATTTATTAAAATGTTTTATTTTATTTTAAAAAAACTTTTCAAATTTATAATGGTGATAAAATAATTACCAAAAGTATTCAATAAATATTTATATTTTTCTTTATTTATAAAAAATGTAAAATATGCATCAAAAGATATTAATGCAACCTTAAGAATAAGGATCTCTAAGATTCATAAAATCTGTAAAGGATGAAAGGAAATACCCATACCGAAGGGTCTTATAGTCAGATAAAGGTTTTTTCCTCAACTTCTTCTTATATGAAGAAATATACTAAGCAAAAAATGATAGAAAAACTTCGGTAAGAGAAATATTCATACTATTTAAATTTTTAAAGGAAGCTACAGAGTCTTTGATTCTGTTAAATTTCATTTTTTTACAATGCATGAGCAAAAGCGAATTGAAATCAAATTGAATGTTAGATTAAAATTTATCTTTATGGTAGGTAAAAGTATTTTTATGAGAGTATTATAAAATGTTGTCAAATAATTGATTTGGTAAATGACTCTCTTAATGACTTCTACAATATATAAAAAATAATACAAGTTCAAAAATACATAAAGTTCTTTCAAGTCTTACAAAAATATAACATCCTTAATATCGTGATTAAGAAAATGGAAAAATAAATATGGATTAATTTTTTTTAAAAAAAAATTAATATAACTATGAAATTAGTTTTATGTTGTAAAAATATTTGATTTTTTATTATTAAATTTACAAATAATGATTAAATTATGTCAAGAATATTAAATTATTAACTATAGAAAATTTTGTGTTGAACTATATGTTATATGAGATATTTGATAAATATTAATTAAATATTTCAGTTGCTTCATTCACAGAAAAATATTTATTGTTAAATAATATTTTTATATCTTTATATAAATAAATTTAACATAATTTAAACGCATAATTATGAAAATGTGTCTTGATAATCATTAAATAATTGCACAATTACTTAACTTAGCACTAATATACTACACATTAATGTTTAATTAAGTAAATATAGTAGTAACGAAAATATTATGCATGTAAATATTCGACTGAAGTGTTTCTTAACATTTGTTACATCCTTATTTTACAAGATGAATTTAATAAAAAATCAGTATTTTATACTCTGTATGATAAGAAAAATTGTATGAAAGATAATCATACCATACAGAGCAACATATAACCACATATTCATTTCTTATAGGTAATCAATATTACGCTCAAATAAGGCAAATATCATGGGCTAGTGAACAACTATTGTGAATCTCTTTTATAATAATAAATAACATTTTTTACGATTCTGTATTAGTTACACAAATTTACACAATTTTATTACGATTGCACAAACTTTTTACAATTTTGTATTAGGAATGAAAATCTGTATGATATCAAATAAATAAACTTCAGAATGTTTTCAAATCTTCTAATGGGAATCTTAGAATCTTCACCATATTAGTTGAGATTGAAATCGAGTGATTATTCTTTATTTCTAAACTTGAAGAAATATTATGACATTACATAATCAATCACCAAAGAGCTGAAATTTGTTATAAAATTTTTCATAACTCTTAACGCCTTTCAAATGGAATCATTTTTTAGAAATTGTTATTAGTAAAAAAGTTTATGATTAGTGCAGAAATTTCTAAAAAAAGCAAGGAAATTCCTTATTACATATACAAGCAAATAGTGTGACAATTTGTTATAAAATTTACTCAATCGAAATAAAGTTATGCAAATATTTATTTGAATCTTTATTTAGCAGTTTTTCATAGTTATATGCAATAAGTTCTTCAAAATGTCATTTTAAAATTCAGTAAAAATTAATCGCTTCAATAAAAAAACATAGAATTCAGTGTTACTAATAAATTTATTTATGTTATTATATATATTGCTTATGACCGACCGATAGCTGAGTGGTTAACGATCCTGATTCCTGAGCTGTAAATCCCGGGTTCAAACCCCGGTTTGGGCATGGATATTACTTTCTTTCTCTGTTCTCTCTAGGGTTCTTTGTCCTTTCTTCTGTGATGAGTTAATTAATGTGGCCCACCCTCTAAACGGGTTTTGTGGTGGTATGGTCGCGGGCAATGCTACTCGCCTCCGTGACTTGGTTTACAGGTGCCCGCTGGGTAACGACAAATGAGTTGCAGTTTCTGGCCATGTTGGGGCATAAGGTTCGTCCCCCAAAGTCCGCTGTTGGAAAAAAATATTAATAGTATTCATGGGGAATAATATAAATATACCATACATGAATATCAGTTTCTAAAATTTTCTTTATGGTAAAAAAATTCAATGTAAATATTCAATATGGATTAAAATTTAATACCATATTAGAATAAATGAATTTAGAAGTCATCTCCCAAAGCAATTGTTTAATTATTAGAATCCAGTTTTATGGTTTCAAAGGATGCAGTGAAAATAATTAGAATTTTAGACGAAAAATAATAAAAATTTTGCAGAAGAAAGTTAAAATTATGAAAAATGAAAGACTAAGATAAAAATTTAAGGACAAAATCTAAGACTCGCATAATTTTTCCTGGTTCTGTATAATTTGATATAATTTGTAATATTCGGTATAATTTGAAAGCGAACGATAGCACGTGCGCAAATTTAATTAATTGAAATAACCTAAGACTTCTAGCCTTATCTGGGTAAAATATGTTGGCAAATGAAAGGTTTATCGATTTTCTAAAAGTGCACCATTTGCTTTCATTTAGCTACATATCGCCTGAAGAGTTCCTTTAAGAATTTGCATCTTTCAAAACAGTTCATGCGTTTCATGAAACTTCTAAATCCATCTAAATCTTTTCAAAAGTTACTCTTTGAGCATAATGACAATGTTTCCAAGTTTTCGCCTCTTCATTATAGATCTCATAAAGTCTGTAGCTAAGAATTCATTTCTTTCTTAGTAAGAAATAGAATTAACAAGTATAAAAAGTTATTGGTAGCTAAAATATATGCTTAAAATGGAAAAGGTATTTCCGTAACTATTTGATTTTTTAATATTATTTAAAAAATGTTTAATATTAAATAATTCATATTTTAAGAAAGACAGTAGTTGGAAAATGAATTTTATTATTTGAAATATTAAATTATTATTTATGTATTTTATTGTTGAAAGAGGAGTTATTTGTTTCAAATTTGCTGAAAAATCCATCCCTATATTGAATGATACATTTCTTGAATTTTATTGTATTTCCTCTATTAAAGTTAGTACTTTTAATTTCCTCTATTAAAATTAGTTGCTACAGTATTTCATTTAAAAACCCTATAATTTTCTAATGTTACAGAAAAAATAATTATTTTTTTTATTAAATTTGATTCGATATTTGATGTTCGTAAAAGATTTAAAGTTTTGTGTTATATTAAAACAATTCATAACGTAATATTTATATGTTTTTTGTTATAAAAATACTTTAAATATGTTCTTGAATAAAACGGAAAGAGTGCAAAATGAAGATTAAAAAATAGCTCTTTCTTAAATTGTTTTTAAAAAACTTGAAACAAATTCAGTTTTCGGGAAAGGGACTCATCTTTATCAAACAGTTTGTTTAAAGTGATAATTTTTTTACTTTTTAAAGCTTATTTATTACTGCATTCAAAGAGTCTTATCTTTGAAAATAGGAAGATGAAATATTTCTTTGTATGTATTTATTTGACTATTCCTCTACACACATAAAATGCGTATTTTTATATACACATATGCAAAACAGCTTGTGTAAATTATAAATTTCATATTGATGCACATCATCGTATAATCTTTATCGTATCTTATCTTATTAATAATATATTAAGCTAAATTAAATTTTAAAAACAAAATAAATTAGTTGCTAATATAATTCGGTATCTTCTATAATGATAGTTAAATGTTTCATTTTGATAATTTAATAATTATGCTATAATGCTTATTAATTCACTTAAATATAAAATGTCACTAATATATTCATAAGTAAATTAAACTCTTCCTAAAATTTAATCCTCCGATAATTGTAGGAGTTAAATGAAATCATATAGTTCAGAAATCAAATTAGTAATCTACTCTATCAACATATATATATTTTAAAAGGGAACTTTAATTTAAGCTATATGAAATATAAAACAGAATTTATTGAATATATATTAGATGTAAATGTAAACATTTATACAGTTAAATATAAATTGATTAGAAAATAGAATGAATAAAAGATTAAAATTCCATACTGATATAAAATTATACACCACATATGTTTAAATAAATAAGGTATATGCTAAATATAAATTATATAACAATTGACAAAATCCCAGAATTACTCAGCAAAAGTGAATAATATAAGTAAATAAACGAAAGAATTGTTTTTCCTGAAGAAAAATATTATATTTATTCTGCTAAATTTAATTTTCTGAAAATAATAAAATTTATCCGATATAACACAAATTACTAACGAAACACTTTTGATAATATTTATGATTCAAATTTTTTTATAATTATAGAATAATATAAAATCAAAATTAAATAGTGAATGCAAAACCAGTTCATTTTGTAATTGAAAATAAGTATTTAATGTTTGCAATGCTTATAGAAATCAAAATGAAAAAAATTACTATTTCTTGGAAAAATGTGTTGAAAATAATGTCAAAGAATGTTCCAAAATTAATAAAAATATTATTTTTCCTTTTCCTCATAATTGTCGAATTACTTGCAATAAAATATATTTACTGTATTATATATATATATATATATATATATATATATATATATATATATATATATATATATATATATATATATATATATATATATATATATATATATATATATATATATATATATATATATATACATACATATATATATATATATATATATATATATATATATATATATATATATATATATATATATATATATATATATATATATATACACTACTGGCCATTAAAATTGCTACACCTAGAAGGAATGCAAATAACAGAACGATATTTATTGGACACATACATTATAGTGGAAAGTACAAGTGATTAGATTTACAGGAAATTAGGATGTATAGATCTTGAGATATCAGTACCCAGAGCAGCCACCTTTGGCTGCAATAACAGCATTTGTCCACCTAGGCATGGAGTCCAACAGAGATTGTATTTCATGTACGGGGATCTCAGTCCATGCAGATTCAACACTATGCCACAGTTAATCGACAGTAGTGGATGGTGAGTGATGGCGTGCCAATCGCTTGGCAACAATTGACCACACGTTCTCAATTGGTGACAGATCAGGAGAACGTGCTTTCCAGGGTAACAGTCGAACCTGTTCTCTATCAAGGAAGTTCAGAACAGTACGGGCAACATGCGGTCGTGCATTATCCTGTTGAAACAAAGCATTAAAGAGGACTCGAAGATAGGGCAGAGCCACGGGCCTTAACACATCGGAAATGTAACGGTTGCTGTTCAAAGTGCCGGTAATGCGAACAAGAGGTGCTCGAGATGTGTATCCAATGGCACCCCATACCATCACTCCAGCAGATGGGCTAGTATGGCGGTGCCCAATGCAAGCTGGCAATGTGTGTTCTTCACGATGCCTCCAAACATGGATGTGGCCATCATGGTCCTGTATACAGAACCGAGATTCATCTGTAAAGATGACGTGATGCCATTTCTGCGTCCAGGTTCGTCTCTGATCACACCATTGAAGACGTTTCTGTCTGTGACGCAGCGTCAATGGTAGCCGAAGTCATGGTTGCCGTGCAGACAATCCATGCTGCTGCAAACGTCATCGAACTGTTCGAACAGAAACTAGTTGCCTTGCAAATGACTCCATTTCTCGACTCAGGGTTCATGAGGTGGCTGTACGATCCCTTGTGACCATGCGGATAAGATATCTGTCCTCTCTGCTGTTAGTGATCGGGGGTCGCTGAGATCCTACATGACGTTCCGTATGATTGTCCTGAACCCATCGATTCCATATTCTGCTAACAATCATGGGGTCTCGACCGATGCGAGCAGCAATATTGCGGTAGGATAAACCGCAATCCCGGTAGGCTATAATCCTTCCTCGATCAAAGTTAGACATGTGCTGATAGGCATTTCTTCTTCTTACAAGAGGCATTACAACAATTTTCTTTGCCGAAAACAACGTTGAAACGGAAATTGAGTATGAGAAAACTGCTGTCAAATCTCTGGTTTCATACACATTGTAGATGTCGTTACTGTCGCCTGCTTTGAATGAATGCGCTGAAAATCTAATCATTTGCATATCACAGCAAGTTCTACCTGTCATGCAAATTTCAAGTGTGTGGTGTGCCGCCTTCCTGGTGTAGCAGTTTTAATAGCCAGTAGTGTATATTACAAATGCCCAGAAATTTTTCTATCATGTCATTATTTCTCTTTTCTCTTGCCTTAAACTATTTCTGAACTTCTTAGCTCTAAAGAAAAAAGAAAAGTTTTTAGAAATAAGGAATTAAAGAAACATTATTTACATTCTTGTAAGTGAAATTAACTTAACTTGTCCATTTTAACATTAATATCTAGAATTTACGCATTGCAATTATGTTGAATGTCAGCTATTCTGTGTTTTTGTGCCTTTTTGTAATGTTCCAAATAAAGGTTTATCATTTAAAAGTTAATTTTTTGTTTTCAATTATAAAGTTTTATTAAAAATAATATAAGTGGCTAAAAAGCTATATCATAAAACATCTTTATTCAGAACAATATCATAATAGATAAGTACTTGAAAACAACTTTTATCTGAACTAAACAGATTAAAAATATTCATTGTTATTGATATTTTAAAGTTATTTTCCTAGGTGTTTTTTCATAAACACACTGACCGACACTAAAACTGCAACGCCAAGAAGAAGTGGCTACAAAAATATACAAATTTCAGGGTAGACACACGTTACTGAGTTTTACAAATGATGTGGATTGCACAGCTTTCCATTGAAGGTATAAGATAAGATATAAAGTGAGAAATCCGCAGAGGGGAGCGATACTCGTGCTGTTATTGGTGCTTAGAAAATAATCGTTCAAAGATTGTTATGGTCGCAAAGGATGCATGTAGTTGCAGAGATATGACAAGTAATCGTCGACATAGTCAGCTCTAACAGATAGATGAGTTTTCGAGGTGATCGGACTGAGAAGTACAGGTTGGTCCTTAAAGAAAATTGTAGCTGACAGACACTTGGATACGTCCACATTGAACCGGCTTTGAAAAAGATGGTAGGAACAAGGATGCATGAAACATCTCCTGGATGCCGATGCAGTCAAAGTGACATCAGCACACGTGGATTGACAGGTCTGACCGGAGGTGGGGTGCCAAGAAATGCATGCTTACCGGAATTCTGCAATTGTGTCAGATACTTTGGATGCTCTCATATCGAGCAGAACCATTTGTCTCTCGATTGGTTGCAAGTGGCCTGTGCTCATGGAGCCTTTGAAGAAGACTGCTATTTATTCCCTAGTACTAGACGCCTAAGTCCGGAATGGTGCCGGATTAGGAACGATGGAAATGACTAAGTGTCACAGGATCGTCATCTCAGATGAATCACGGATCTGTTTCTTCAATGATAGTCACCGCGTACGAATGTGGTATCGATGTAGAGACAAATATAATTCTGAAGCAGTTTTGGAATGCTTCACCCCTGAAAAACGTGGCATCATAATCTGGAGAGCTTTTGAGAATGATACCAGGTCACCTCTAATTTGTATTCACGGTACTATGACAGCTCAACGTTACGTAGATGTTGTGCTGTGACCGAAGACACTACTCTGCCTTCAGTGGGCACCAAATGCCCTGCAAGGTGTATAGCCCTCATTTGCCTTCATGTGTTGCTTTGTGTATCGTCGTCCACGGTAATCCTACAACCTAAAGAATTGACTCTGCTCTCGCTCTGTACTATGGATATCATTTCGAAATACAGATCACTTTTTGTTCGTTGCTTTCTTTTTCTTTGTTTTCCAGGTTTGCGCCCCTTTCTGACAACTCTTTATTGATGTTGCATTTTCAGTGTCGAGCAGTGTAATGTTTAATGATTTTTTTCATCAATATATAATGTTGCTTTTTTTGAAAAAGAAAAAATTCTGTATTTATCTTAAATGAAATACTAGAATGAAACAAATATTGATATTTTTCCATACGTTGTTTCCTAATCTCCAATCTGGTGTGTATGAACAAAAAAATATAAATGCATCTACTTTACTTCTTCATTAAAAATATTCAAAAGAAAAAAAAAGAGATCTATTAGGTAGTTTCTCAAAGTCTGGAATCACAAACTGAAAAAAATTTCTCCTACATTAAAAAAATTTGCTAGCCAGAAACCAACAAAAAATTCGCACTCCACACTTAATTGAATACAAATTAACAAGCTTCATGTTCTTGTACATAGAACTTATATTCAATTCTAAAATTGATTTAATACTTATTTGTAGAATTAATAAAAAATTCGATTCGAAGTAGATTTTAATTTAGTTATTACTCACCTTATTAGTTATTTAAACTATTTTATTATATACATCTTAAATTTAGTTTAATAAGTGTACGGAATTCAGTTAATTAAATGTATTTTACGTTTATTTAAATAAATTTACTTTACTTAAACTTGTTATACTTCATTTTTTAAAAAGTTTCCAGTTTAATAAATGTAAATTTATTAAATAGTTATATAAATTAAATAAATACAGATATGTATATAGATTTTGATGTTTGTTAGTAATAGTAATGCCTTGAGCGAGCATTAATCTCAATGTATTCTTATTTTTACATTTACTTGAGAATTCTATGTAAAAGTAAAGATATAATAAGAATTAGGAATTTTTTTTCATTAATTAAAATGATTACTTGTAAGCATTCACTGCTCATAAATATAGCGTTAAGATTTTTTTCAGCGTCAGTTTTAGGGCAAAACTTTTAATTTCATTATAAATTTTGAACCCGAATTATCATTTAAATTAATCTACCTTTCTTACTTTTATTTATAATTCAATTCTTAATTTTTTTTACGAATGAAATTATTTTGCAATATATGTTTTGTTTATTAATATCTATAGTTATTGAAATTAAATTCTCTTGAATATATTTGTGTTATTTTCTAAAAACATATAATAGGTGCAAGAGAGGAGTGTTATGCAAGTACTTTTTAAAAATAATTTTAGATGTCCTATTTTTTCATTTATAATAGAACAAGTACAAATGAATCATTTATTCTCTGTGACAACCTTTTCTGTGTTTCTATCTTTCCAAATTGTGAACACAGCCAATTGTTTCTTGTCATACCTTTTAAAAGGCAATAACCCATCTAAATGTATTTCGTAGGGTTAAAAAATAATTCAATATTTAGAAACAACTTAGAATTTTAGTAAATTTTAAATATTTCTTTGTAAATTATAAGAAACGTTGTAAAATAATTTATATATTAATAAGGTTTAGATAATATTATTAAATCTTAATTAATAATTATAAAATTTGATACATCAAAAATATAAACATATGTTTATACTTTTGAAGTATCAAATTTTACAATGTAGTTTATAATTCAAAAACTTCGTCTTTTTGCCAATATATAATTCATTACTGTGCTCAGATTCTTTTTACAGATGTATGTTTTTGCTATCTGTTTTAGAAAACTAATCTGAAACGAATGAATAATTTTAATGAAGTTAGTATATTTTCAATTTTAAATGTATATTTCACATTAATTCGCATGATTCTATGATGATTATATTTATAAATTAAAAATGTATTAACCTATTAGTTTTGAACTACACAAATCTTGAATGATGTGACAAGAATTGTTATGAATTATGCAGTAAAAAATAGACCATACGTGTTGGGGAAAATCTCATAAAAGCTTTCTTACCTAAGTGGTTTTCTGTGTATTACCTCTATAAAAAATGAAGGAAATGTTTATTTATGATCACTTTTAACAAAAAAATACTTTTAAAGATAATATATAGAATAATTTCTTCTTGGTTGAACAATTCATAAATTTTACTGAATGACAAAATATATGTTGCATTTACATACTTAAGTCTTATTTAATATTAAATACAAATAATAAATTATAACACAAAGTAAAAACTCCATTTTAATTCACTTGATTGACATATTATACATTAAGTGAAACACAATATAAAGTATAATTAGGAAAACACATTTCCGATTTACTATTTCCTTTATTTTTTTACATTAATTTTTACCTAATTTGTAAAATACTTTGGATTATGCTTATTAAATGAATATTATCTTACTCTACTCATTTCATTAAAATTTCAAATTAGTTTATTAATAATTAAACCTAAAAACTGCAACGTTAAGGTATTTATATATAAAGTATTTCCAATTATATTTTGCACCTATTCTTACAAATTTATATTTCCAATTTTATTTCCTATTATTGATTAAAAGCAACATTCTTGTTATTTTTAATATTTTGATACAACGTGATATACTTGTGACAAGTGGTTTGACGATTAGAATTATTTCTCGTTACGTTATTGAAATTCATAATTTCCCATTGGTTTCTCAGAATTTTTACAAATACATTCAACAGTAATAAGAGACTCGAAACATAATAAAATTAATAAAAACTGTCTTGAAGTTTACTTTTCACAAAAGTTGTCCATTTCTATTTTTTATTAAATTTTATTAAATATATTCTTCTTTGTTAAGTATTACTAGAAATAAAATTTCAATATATGTATATATATATATATATATATATATATATATATATCATATATATATATATATATATATATATATATATATATATATATATATATATATATATATATATATATATATATATATATATATATATATATATATATATATATATATATATATATATATATATATATATATATATATATATATATATATATATATATATATATATATATATATATATATATATATATATATTATAGACAATTTTAAAGAACATGATATTTTAACCAAATTTCATTTTTAGCGTTTTAAAAATATTATATTTAATGCTTGATTTTGAATGTAAAATATTTTTGAAACATTTGACAGCATATATAAGGTACATGTACATTGCTGTAAAAACCGATTCAAACGGGGAAACTTGCAACAAATCTTTAATATTTTGTGTCCTTGTATCTAAAAATTATCTTACCGATTTTTGAAACAAAATCATAAGGAACATTATTGCTAGAACTAAGTTATTTAATGTTAAAGAAGCTTACATTTTTTTATACTTATTGCATTTCCCCGGATTAAAATGTCATAATTTTTTATTTTCTAGAAACATATTATTCATTGGACTCTCAAATTGTATCAAATTTCTCCTCTATAGATAATTGAAGAGCATTTTTGAAAGGAATAGAGACTATTTTCCTAATTACAAAGCACTATTTACATTGAGGTGAATTTGAATACTATATTTTTCAATTTTCATAGAATGTAATTGTCAAATCAATCGTTCTATTTTAATTATTATGTGTTTCCCAAATGAATTCAACATATAAAGTAAATAAAAGAAATAAAGTTTGAATCACCTGTGATAATTTCAAAACTATTTTGAACTTTTGCACTGGAACAAATAAGTTCTTTAATTTAAAAGTAGTCATAAATGTAATTCTAGGTATATTTTGTAGACTTAAACATCACATTGTATATCATCAATGTAAGATGGAAATTCCATAAATTGAAAATAATGTTTTTTGGTCTTATTTCTCTTTTAGGAACGTCAATCTAAGTTTGATACAACAGTATTTCGATATGTTATCCTTTTTAGAAGTTTCTCTCACATGTGTTTTTCTTATAGTGAGTAAAACGAAAGTTGATAAATTAGTTGTGCATATCATTCTGAATTTTTCTTAGAAGAAAGGCTTAAATCAAGATAAGTAAAAAAAGTTAGTGATGAGATATGTCCTAATTTTTGCGAATAACTATTCACATCAAGTATATAACTTCTATACTTCAAAAAGGATGTAAACAGTATTGTAAAACAAATCAAGATCTTTTGAGAAATCTTATCAGGCACGAAAGTTCTCTTGAAACATAAAAAAATAAGCCAATCTTCATTATCAATGAATTATAAGTCATATTTGAAGTTTTTCAAGCATTATCGTTTGGTATTTTCATCAATATAAAACACGGAATACTCTCTGACGAGTATAAATTCATAAAACTTGTTCGAGAACATTGATTAGTGGTTTGTAAAAAGAATACTTTCAACCCAACTAAGGAATAGAATCATGACTCATGAGAAAAAAAAAGTTATTTTATGAAAGCTAAGATTCAGGAAAAGTGTGACGATATGTTGAAAAGATTTCAAATTATACTTTAAAATTGGATTCTAGAATTCATTCCTCATGATATTGTTATGAATGGCATTAAATATTTTCAATATCTGAAGAATATATCAGGTCCAGAGATTGTATTCAAGTAATATTTTAAAGTTTCATTATATTTAGCCCTATCAATTGAAACATACCGATGAAATCAAGACATGGCCCAAAAGCTTATCTGATTCATATTGTTTTTAAATTTTGTTAATTTTTATAAGAGTTACAGGTTTCAAAAATGTGAACGACACTGAAGTATATGTTGTAATCTTTTTTACACACTTTGTCATAAGTTCCAATTATAAAATTTATTCATTGAGCAGAATATTATTGTAGTGATAGAACTATTTTGGTGAATAGTATTTAATTTCTACATGTTATCTTAACTTTTACTTATTATTCATTCTAAAAAACTACAAATTATATTGCAGATTCGAATATAAAAGGAATTTTACAGTGAATTTTGTGGTAAGTGGGGAGGAAAAAGTTTAGATATGTATTATTCCTTATTAATCACTTGCTTAAGTTTTATTTCCTTAGATTTTGGCTGTGCTATAGAGTATTTAATTAAATATATTGCTTAGAAAATTACTCTACAAGAGAATATTTATAGTAATTAAAATTACTATTTGAATGTAAGTTCTGTTACCTTGATTAAAATATCTGAATAAGCTTTTATTAAAGTATGAAAGTAATTCACAAAAAATGATAATGGTGGAAATATTTTAAACTCTTTATTTTTGATTTATTGATGTTTAAGGTACAAAAAACCTATTCATTTCACAATCCTATACGTCTTTTTATTCCAAAGTTATCTAGTAATCCATAAAGTTTATTGAAACAATGACAGGAGACATTATATTTTGAAACCCCCTTCTTTTCTGATTCATCCAGTTGAAAAATATTTGTAGTCTAATTTCTGACAGTTAAAGTGCATGTCAACATTCATTGCAATCTGATTCTGTGTTTTCAGGGATTGTGGCCTTGATGATGTTTATAAGGATTGTGCCTCTTCAAAAGTGGGCAAAGATTGTAAGGCACACCAAAATGTATAGAAACTATACACAGCGTATCATCAAGATCAGGACGCGCTACAATCTCTGATAGAAGAAGTTTTATCACTAAATAAACAAGCCAATTCGAGAAAATCGCCAGAACAGGACACTCATTAAGGGTCAGCAGCACAAATGTTGTGTTGCCAAAATGGATGCAGAAATTCGTATATGATGTTTCCACCATCTACCATAATCCTTTATTAGTAGCAAAGTAATATTTTGTTTCCCGTTGGAGCGAGTTTGTGTTGTCGGTGTTAGGAACAATACTGAAAAAAATGATACAATAATTTGTATTTGATGTTGGAAAATTTATGCTACTCGTGCTATCTATTACAGACAAATAAAAGCATCCCATTTAGGCGTTATTTTCTAAGTCATTTTCATATGTGAAAAACTTTAGATAATTTTTTATAAAATTTAGAAAATCTTCATTATTGAGATATATGACTGATAAAATAAATAAAATATTTCAAAATCAAAATATAATTCTAGTTTATCATATCCGTGATTCAAGTTATTGTTTGTAATAATGTTTTCTGTATAAATAATGAGCGATTTTCACTCAATATATATAATTGATAAATATTGTTGATAACAAGCAATAAAAATAATAAAATGTTTCACTCATTCATATTTACATATAATATATAATGACAAAACAGTAATAAGCGAAATAAAAAAATTAAGTTGAAATTTTTATTTTTTTGCAAATAATCAATAGTTTTATAATTATTACTAGTTCTTATATTGATATTTATTTCAAGAGGAAAATACTTACTTACTCCAAACATAAAAACATTTTCATTACTAATCCAAAAAATTTAATATTAAAATGTTTCAAATTAATTCTTTTACTAAAGTGTATTTGAGACTTTGCTATGATATGCATCTCTAATTAATTATATATCTAACGAATTAAATGGAACTTAATTATGCTTATGTGCAAAACGAATATTTAAATTACTAACAAACTTATATTTGGTAGATATTAAAATGTTAAGTATGGAAACAAGTGATAAAAATCGAAAAAAATATGAAAAGAAAAATTCTTGGAGCAGTTTTAATTTTTGATCCTCTATCATCTAGAATCAGGTATCCTGTAACATAAAAACTAATGAGCTTTTAAATGTTACAGGAAATTTGCATCTTTATGGTCTGAATAGAAAAGGAAAAGAAAGTGATGTTTTCGTCATATGTTTCACATCCATTTAATGGTTAGGTGTTAAAATTCTAATGTCCATAAATGTTTCAATATAAAACAATGTCAGAAGCATTGAACTTTTCTTGAATCAACGAAATTTTCATTAAAATATATATATTGATCAACCACTGCAAAAATCAAGAAAAAAAATATTAGTATGGGAAAACTTGTTTTGAATATAGTGCTCATATATAAAAATAAGTCTTTATTTTGGAATAAAACAGAAATATACAGTGATATGCTTAGGAAAGGAATAAAGTAAATTAGAATGGATGATTAGTTTGAAGACCTAATATTCTTATTAGTATTAATGTGGCTGAATTATTTGCTTTTGCATAAACTCTAGGAAATTTTAAAATCGAAACTATTATTTTTAAAGCAATATTTCATTAGATAACTTATAATTTGTTTCCACATTCATTTTCATATTACTGCAGGTGTTGTGTAATGAATCAAATATTCAGCTTAATACTAAACTTAATTCAATAAATTAATGATGTCTAAAATGTCACACTATGAGGATAAATATTTTCTGTAAATTGTATCAAAATTTAGAAAAAAAAGATGAAACACTTTTATAGCCTTTTTCCAAAAATAATGGATTTAAATTGATTTCAAAAAAGACAGAATGCGACAACCACTTATAGAAAAGGAAACAAATGATTCTTGTTAAGTAGAATCAACAAGTGTTTTCATGGCGCAATTTTCGTTTCAATTCTTAAGCGTGAATTCTTTTTTTGGAGCAAGACTCAAGAGATTCTTGCTTGTCGGAGTACAAAAGATAAATGTTAATGTTCTGAGAATGAAAAATAAATAATCTTAATAGAACTGTTAGATATTATTATGAGGCATTCTAATTAATCAAGTTGTTAAAATATTTTAAGTTTCTAAACTAAAATTATTTTAATTTATCCTTCTTTATTATGGGTTGTGTGGATTTTCTTGTAATTATTTAAATTACGTGTCAGTTTTAATAATCTATAAATTAATGCTTTGTATAAAATTTATATATTTTATTGAAATGTATTTTGCTTGTTAAAAATATTTCTCTTTTAAGAATATTTACCTTCACAGATGTTTTCTATAAATTGAGTTTGTTTAAAAAATAGTTAATACTTACATTTGCGCAATTTATAAATAAAATTATTATCTGAATAAAATATGTAATTTCAGTATTTCTGATAAAATTAAAAAAATGCTTCGAGGAAACTTTTTATTCGATTACTTTAAAAATCATTTAGAATTTTTCAAACATATGTTACTAAAATTTTAAACTATTTGAGTAACTTTTTATATAAAAATTGAAATGTATTATTTCAGTCAATTGTAAAAAGTCTGCTGTTTACATATTTAATTTTAATGTATTTTTTCAAATGTTATTTCACTTGTTTTTGAGCATTATATTTTACTAATGAATAAATTTTGAAAGCTAGGTATGTAAAAAATATTTGAAGGTGAAGTACATTTTCATGAGATTAATATATATATATATATATATATATATATATATATATATATATATATATATATATATATATATATATATATATATATATATATATATATATATATATTACATACTTACATACATACATACATACATATATATATATATATATATATATATATATATATATATATATATATATATATATATATATATATATATTGAATATATCTGTCCTATCTACCGAATAATAATATAATATTTCGTAATATATAAATTATATCCGAAAATCTTATTCCCGAAAATTCTCCGAAAATTCTTATTCCCAGTTCTTAAGATTGGGATTATAATTTTGAAATAGGAGAGAAAGAGAAAACTAGCTTCGTGTAAAATCCCTATAAGGAGTATTTAAATGAAAAGACATCAAAATAACCAATGAATTAAAATCATAGATAAATTATATATGGTAGAATATATAATATAATATATGTTGCATCACATTCAGAAGATTTCCATATACTATTGGATTAGTAAATTGGATGACTAATAATTCTGTCCCATTTAAATAAGAAGTAAGAAAATAAATATTTTTTTTAATAATTACTAATTTTTAAAATTATTCTGAAAGATCAAAATTTGTTTTGTGAGGACTATAGAAATGCATTATTTAAAAGAAAATGAATAAAAAAATTGGTTATTATTCTGGAAATCTGCAATCTGAAAAGGAAAAAGAAAGAGTTGTATAATTCATCTTATCACGATTGAAGAAAAAGTAGGCAGCTTATAAATGTTTATTTTTTCCGAATGTTTTAAATGATAACTTGTCATTCTTTTAATGAAATTAATGCATAAGGCAAAATTTTTATTAATTGCCAAATGTATTAGTTGTTGTAACTTTTATGCATGTAAATTAAATACAGAGTTTTCAAGTTTTTTAAATACTTAAAAATTAAAACAGTAATCCACATTTCTCTTTAGATAATCTGTTAAATAAAAGAGAAAAGTAATGATTTTAAGCAATTTGCTGTTATTGATGAAATTAAATAGCAAGATTTTAATGTATAGAAATAACGATTGTCATTTGAATTTCTCAATCAGATTATCATATTGAAAAATGATGTCAAAGCATTGTTAGTTATCTTTCTCTAGATGATAAAATGTTTTTCTCAAACTTTCAATTTCAAGGTACAAAAAGTCAGGTTTTTATTTTTCTCGAAATAAATGGGAATTTAATGACCTATTAACTTAAAACTATTCGCAAAAAGCATTTGATTATATGTTAACACTCATAAAAATAGTTAAATGCAACTTTAATCTGTTTCTTACCCCATAACAAGAATCTTAACAATATATTTTATTACGAACTATTTGTGTGTTTTTTCGTTAATTATATGGTCTATTGCAAATATATGGGAGAGACGTCTGAAATTAAGTTTCCCCTATCAATACCTGTGGTACAAGTGGACTATGAATGTCAAAAAATAGAATGAGATATTAAAGATAAGGCATAACTTTTTTACGTTTCTTTCTTACTTATATAGAAAAATAAACTTATGCCTTATCTTTAGTGTGTCATAATATTTTTTTGATTTTTTATATAGAACTGTGATAAACTTATCTGCCTAAACTTTTTTTGATACCTCTTTGAATATCATTTAGTTGGTTTGGTTTCAGATCACAGGGGATAAATGTGGCTATATATAATTTTTTTTAAAAAATATAAAAAATAATTTTACTGCTAATATTTCTCACCTTTAATCTGAAATTAGCAACAAGAATTTTCTTTGTAGATTTTGTACAAAGCAGATTTACTTAGTACAAGTACAGAGATTCAAAATACATTGTAAATTAAACTGCATTTAAATCACATGTGATAGAATCATTAAATTGCTACATTTGTTTCTATATTATTCTTCCTTAAATTAAATTCCATATTATTTCAGAGAAAAGTAATCACAGATGGTATTTTAAGCATTTGTTCACTTTTTAATGTATCAAACGATCATAAACATATCACTTCCTTTAATATTTTCCGAAAATGATAAATTTTTATTCCATAAGTTCAACGCAATTAAAATTTGATTAAATTCAAAATTAACGAGCAACAAAAATATTAATCTTTTTTACAGTAACATTTCTACTTATATATTAATATCTTAGGCTATTTTCGAGAAAAGTAATATGAATTTTTTAAAAACCTAGATTAGATATCAAATTTCGTTATTTGTGATAAATAAATTTTTTATCCATCCTGTATAAAAACATTTAGGAAACTTATAACAACATTATCACATATAAAATTTTATTATCAACATCTTTACGAAATAAAGGAACAATTCAAATGGAGACATAAAGGTTTCAGAAAAAGCAAAATTATAATTAAAAAGTAATTGAGAAAGTGAAAATTTTAAGAAGAGATTAATTGTAAAAAGAATATAAAGAAGTATTTTGAATTTTTAAATTATTCTTAAATTTGATAACTCTTATTGTATGAGATAAAGGAATAAAAAATCAATACCAAAGTATTATTCATGGTTAGTATTCAGTAGAATTGTTTTTAAATCAGGTTTTCAAACCTGAAAATTCTGAAATCCGAGAAAAACTTTGAACTGTAGAAAAATAAAGATAAATTGTCTTGATATGAATCTTGTGTAAGATTGAAGAAATATTTTATTAAGGAAAATACTTTCACAATAAGAGAACATTGTCAAGATGTATTGAAAAGCCAGTGAATTAATGGCTAAAGAGCTAATGTTTGGCATTTGTAAAATTAATCATAATGTAATTAATAATGAAAATTAAAGAATTAACAATGAAAATTGAAGAAATATTAAGAATACAAAATTAAATATAAACTATGTAAGAGCAAAATTATAAAGAGCATATTTATGAAATAATGTTTTTTAAATTAAATTATATTTATTTATTTTATCAATAATGTTTAATACTTGCCACATTTAATTTTTTTGAATTAATTTGTTGTTAAAATCTAATACATAAAAAATTTAAATAATTTTGTGGTAAAAAATTATCATTATTTTATAGTTATTATTTTGTCTTCAAACGATTTATGGAAATAAAAAGTTCAAGTTTTGCAAATTTCATCTTCATATTTTTCATTATTAAAAAAAGTGTAACTGGTAAAAATTCCTAATGCAATATGTAGATTAATGTTAGCGGAAAAATTGAGATTCTATTGCATAATTATTATATTTATTTGTGTTGGAACTTAGTAAATGATATCAGACAAAAGCATATAAATTTTATAGTAATCTAAGAGAGACATTTTAGTTTGTATTAAAACTTATTTTATTTATCTTCCTATTTCTCTATTATTCATTTTAGTTTTATTTATCAACTGTTTAAATTTGACAATAATAACTGATATAAACTTTTTATAAACACAGAAAGTATTGTATTCTTAGTTATATTATTTTACAAGTACAAGTATATTTATACTTGTGTGTTTTCATTATTTATTAAAAATATTAATTTACAATATTTTTCAAAATTATTTTGTCCATCAAAATGACGGATAGTTTTCTTAATGTTGAAACATTTTTGTTAATTTTCTGTTGGAATAAGACAAGTTATTCATAACTTTCAACATCAAAAAGCAAAAAACGTGTCTATAATTTAAATCATATCATTAATAAAAGTAACAATAATTGTACTTTTGTTGACATTTTCAGTTAAACGTCATTATTCTTTCAAAAAATTCAAAGCAATTTCAAAGCAAAAATTGTTGCAAATAAAATTTCGCTTTGAGAACATATATAGAAATAGATATTTTCACACAAGATCTCGAAAAAGCAAGATTATTAATTTCTTATATGCTTTCGAAATTTGCAACATTTTACATGAAATTTTCTGGTTTTATTTCTATTGAGGATAAAATTCTTTATTCATGTATAAATATATAATATTTTACTGCTTTTCCTTTTAAAATATTGTAAAATTTCTATTTCTATCAAAAAGTGAAGCAATAAAATGTTTTAATTGAAATGTGCAGAATTATTAGTACTTTGTAACTAAAAGTACTTGGATGTTTTAAATATTGTTAGAGAGGTTTTAATTTATCAGTGAAACAAGAAAAAAAAAACACGTATGTAAAAGTGGAATAAATCAAGACAAAAATTGAAAGTTTTTCCTAGTTGGAAAATATTTTCCTAGTTGGAAAGTTTTATTTTATTTAATGCTCGTTAGTTATTGACCAATATCAAAAAAACGAGAAAACTGAAACTTAATGAAAGAAAAATTGATGCCCTGAAAAAGTAACATTGCGTTTTTTCAGGGAAAGAAATCTTCTAAAGAAGATTTTTCTAATATAACATTATCTGTGGGAAAAAAATTATGAATAAATAACTTGATCCCATTTTTGTCGAAAAAGTGAATATCAGATAAACTAATATAATCAGTTGAATAATTAGAATAAGTTGCTACTTTCTTTCAAGCTACATTTTACTAAAATGTAGATAGAAAAGAATCAAAAATAATTTTTCTGGCATCATCACGTTTTGAAAAATAAATCTTCGTTTTTTTATCCAGATTATGCATTTTATGTCGGGTTCTTTGCTACATTTTTAAAAATAGCTTTAATTTTCCTAGAAAAATTTATTATTCAGAATTAAATTTATTCGTAACGAATCATTTATTCATTTTATCTAACCCTAAAGAAACACATGAATAATGTTGTATTTTGGCTCAAAGTAAAGCTATATATATTTAGTTTTCTTACATTGTATATATATATATATTCATAAATATGTTAATATTACGAGAGATTAGACTTTCGAAAGTGATATCTTGATTTTCTAATGCTTCACAGAGTTCCATGGTTATGCTTATATTTCCTGAATAATATATTGAATATACGAGGGTCACTCTGTAATTTTTGAGATACAACTAGGTTTTAAAAGTTATACTTACAAAATTGTAGATGTGTTCAAAGTAGTCTCCTCTAGCATCAATGCACTTTTGTAGACGAATTTTCTACAGATTAAATGCCTCAAGCCATTCATTTATTCGAACAGATGAAAAAATGCATTTATAGCCACATCAATCTCTTCTTCTGAATGAAAACGACGAAGTTCTTTTTTAGATTAAAGAATAACCAAAAGTCGCACATAGCTAGATCAGGTGAATACGGCGGATGTTCGATCACTTTAATTAATTTTTTTTAAGAAACTCGACTGTTAATCCGGCTGTATGTGAAGATGCATTGTCATGGTGAAGAACATTCAGTTCTTGTAGAATAAATTGGAAGACATTTAGTGGTATATTAGTTTGCTGTTACTGTATTGTGTCTTTCCAACTTGATGGCTTTGACCAATCCCGTACTTCTAAAGAAAACGGCATACATCACTTTTTTCAGTGCGCGTTGTTCTTTCACCATTGTCGGCGTGGGATCATCTTCAAAGACCCATACTTTGCTTTCTTGACGTGTTGGAGCGTCAAAAAACGGTATGTACGTTTCATCACCTGTTACAATTTTAGAAATGATGCTGTGGCCACCATCATTCAGCATATTAAGAGTTTCTTTACTGATTCTGACACGCTCCTCTTTTTGATGCTCAGTTAGATTGTGGGGAACCCAACGGCAAACTACTTTTTTCATATGTAATCCTTCATGAATGATTTTGTGTATGAATTATAGCCCAAAAATGTTCTCTCGTCAACTCCATTTTCTCTTCTGTTTAAAATTTATTCCACGCTAAACAAGTTGAAATAAGTCAGTAAAAATTCGTCTTCTGTGTTAAAATACTTTGTGTGTTTAATTTTATTAAACCTTTATTTCTATTTTGTAAATTCTCGTCTGCACGTATCTCAAAAATTTCAGAGTAACCCTCGTATTTGTTTATATTTCCAGGAAAATAAGAAATCATATATACATGATAGGAATACTAAAATTATTTTTTGGTTGTGAGATAACGTTTTATAATTACTCTTAACTTAAATAAAATAGAATTTTTTACGAAACCAAATGAAATGTAATTTAATCATTTACTTGTCAGTTGTTTAAATTATACCTAATACTATTTAGCTTATAGAAAATTTACAACAGATATGGTATAAATATATTTTTAAACATAAATTTAGAAAAGTTGAATATTCATTTTGTTATTATTATGTATCAAGTACAAGTAACCTTAAAAACACATTTTAGAATTTAATATATGAAATATTAAACAGAAAAAGTTTTTAGATAATATTTCAGCATTTAACTACATTTTCTTCAATGTGTAATGATTTAATATATCTGTGACACAAGATGTGTAATTTCAACACATCGATGTTTTATAAATTTGAAAGATACTTTCTTTATCTGAAGAAAGATATATTTAAGAATGATACAAGTGTAAATTTTTGATATTCTTAATTATATTATAAATAAAAATAATCTTTTATGCTATGATTAAGAATATTACAAATTGATATTCTTATGTTATTTAATAATCATTAAATTATTACTTAATAATTTAATGATTACTTAATAATAGTGAAGTACTTAAATAAACGGTAATTAGAATCAATGTTTTCATAGCAATGTTTGGTTTAAAATTCTATTTTAGCAAATGCTTCAATCTTTATAATTTTTTATGAATGACAATAAGTGTTTAATTGAAAAACCATTTCGATAACTTGCCGCAGATTAATATTTAACCTTATTTCTTTACATTAAAAGTTTCATGGTAAAAAATTAAACAATGTTTATTTATGCATGTTACTTATCGGTTTCATCAGCATTAATAATATTTTAACAATAATTGCACCAGCGCTGTTTATATCCTCGCATTTGAAAATTTTATTGAAAAGCACTTAATATATAAATTTATCATAAAATTTAGAATTTTTTTCCAACAATTCTTTCTAAGATATAACGATTATAAATTAGTAAGAAATAAAACTTTTCCAAATCTTATGGAGAATAATTAAAATAATTTTAAATACCAATTATGTATGAGAATGACAAGGGCATGCATTACAAATACCAATTAAATCAATATTTCTGATAAATCATAAGCAATTTATGCCTATAATAAATATCATTAAATGATGGATAAAAATGAGACTTAGTACACTAAGTAATCAATCATAAATAATGAAATCTATAATAAAATAAACTTTAGGAAATTATTTAAATTAAACAAAAAATGAAACTTAACTTCTTTGAAACTCTTGTGATAAAAACATTTGTAATTAAAATGCACTTTTAAATAATTCACTTGCAATTATAAAATACTTGCTAAAACATATTGCTTTCCAGTAAGTTAACAAAAGTAAAATGTGTTAGAAACAAGCATGTAATACTGAATCTGCGTTATCTTACGCAGAGTTATGATCAACGTATACAATAGGTTTATGAGCAGTTTCTGCTTCTTGTAAGCTTTCTTCGATAAGAGCATAATTTATTGCATGCATATGGTAATAACATTGTATTTTAGTGTGAAACTTTACAATTTGAATTATCTTTGATAATTATAATTTGTTAATTTTAGAGAGTTTCAAAATTGCAATATATAAAGCTCTATTACTACTTATATACAAGAATTTGTATACGAAACTCAATCTCAATGTTTTAAGAATCACCAAATATCTTAAAATTTAAAGTAAAATTGAAATGTGATCTTGTATACATTTAATTTATGCATTGCATTTAATACAAGATAAAATACTTGAATGAACATTTAATTTAAAACTTCAAAAACAAAAAAGTAGTTATCAAAATAGTATTGCTTCTTAAGGTTTTTTATTGAACAGTATGAATGATATGCGAAAGATATTATGGCATTGCGAAAAAATCTTAATGGAATAAATCTTTGCGTGAAGGATGTATGTAAGCAAATGAAAGAACAAGACTATATAATTATATGCGTTGTGTACAGCATGACAGCAGGAACGAAACTTGAAAAATACTTCAGAAGTAATTACCTTCTTTAAGCGTTTAATGAGTTACAATGAAATTTCCGAATAATAATTCTGGTAACTCATTATTATCTTCAGAGCAAAATGTTTTATATGCGTTATGTACAGCATGACAGCAGGAACGAAACTTGAAAAATACTTCAGAAGTAATTACCTTCTTTAAGCGTTTAATGAGTTACAATGAAATTTCCGAATAATAATTCTGGTAACTCATTATTATCTTCAGAGCAAAATCATCATGATAGGAAGAATCAAGCACACATTAATCTTGTTATGACAAAATTTCAGGATTTGTCTAACATTTTAATAAATTGAATTAGTAGAAATGTTTTTCTGCATTTTATTAATTTGCTGTATGTTATGCTGATGTCTTTAAAGAATATTAAATCTAAAATTTAAATATAAATTTTGTTCAATTCCTGTGGTAGCAATCATACACACACAAATACAAAAATTATAGTAATATAACTAGAAATAGTACGAAATTGTTTGAGTTTGATTTTTAAGTTGCTTAAAGTATTTTACCAAATTGTTGAGAACTATAGATTTATATACTTTTCGTATTTATCTCTCCTTTGTCAAGAAGAATTTAAGTCTCAAAAATATTTATGAAGCATCGTTTCTACAATAAAGAATTACTGAATACACTATTATTATACTTTCCATAATAATAACATATTCAATTTCTAATTAGGATTTCCATTTTTACTAAATGCATAACCAGCATATATATATATATATATATATATATATATATATATATATATATATATATATATATATATATATATATATATATATATATATATGCTGAAATTGAAAAGGATCTCCCAAGACCATGATGTACATCTTCAAAGGATTCCATGACATGTAAATATTAATGGCAATGAGACCACAATTCGACTGGTCAAAGATTGCAGTGAGTAAGATACGCCCACTGGTTCCTCACTTATATACCAGGAACTTTAATGAAAATCTAGATTACTTTCAAACTGGCAAATTCCACCCACACACCAATGGTACTCTGGAACATGTCCTGGAACTCTTGAGGAAATGAACTGTGACCGAAAATCTCAAACTGCCTTGACCAGATTCTCAAGTGAACGTCTAAAATGTTTATCGTTTGAATGTGGAACAAAAAAGTATCCCAATTGTAAAAACTCCTGTGACCATTCAACCTCACCGAAACACATTGTGGATTGCGTAGGACTTATCCGGGAGGATTTATCCTCAGATCCCTTGCTAGTCATTGACTTTCTAACTGCCAACAATTAATTGGATTTGATCTGACAAATGTTGGATCTATAAAGAGGATAAGCCAGTAACACAGCAACATTAACAGTATTTCCTTATTTTCTTATACAAATATTTAATCTTTAGAAGATAATATAAGAAAGGAGCTTTTTAAAATGAGTCAAAATTGAGAATTCTTAAAATTCTTTGACTTGAGAAACTTCTTATATTTAAATTGATTTATAATTTCAATAATCAGTTAAATTATTTACTTAATTATAAATGTTATAAGTAAAAATGGAAAATTAAAATATATTGATTACGTAATTAATAATAAATCTTTAAGTATAAAAATGTAATGTTTACTAAAACAAAAGCACTATTTTAATCAAGTTATTAAATAAGCTTTGTAAATGCAAATCAATATTAAAAATTAATTTCGTTAATTATAAATTTTCTTCTTCAAAAAAATTTAAATTTGAAAAATCAAATTAAAATTCAATATAACTTTATTTAAAATATTGTCGAAGATAAAATGATTAAGTAATATATTTATTAAATATAAATATAATACATTTTAAAGTCAGATCTGAATTAATTTAAATTTTTTTATAAATTCCTATCTGTCTGTGGAAAGTTATTGATTAATTTTAATAATGTATTGAATTATAATTTAAGTTCATAAAAACAATTAATTACAAATTTATTATTAAAAGTATTTAAATATGCAATTCTTTAAGAGTATTTGTCTTATTTGCATCTTGTTATTCAACTGCAGTTCAGCATCGATAATGGTATTTTGTGCCTTCAAAGTAGTAAACTACTGAATGTAATTGCATTAAACTGATTTTTTTAAATATATTATTCTAAAATATCGTATTGCAAATTGACTTTTATCTTATTAATATTAAATTATAGTATGATTACTTAAGATAGTGTACTTTACCATACTTTATGAAAACAAAAATTAAAATATTCATTTCATCTAGATTTTTAGTTTAATTAATCAAATTGAAAACTATATATATATATATATATATATATATATATATATATATATATATATATATATATATATATATATATATATATATATATATATATATATATATATATATATATATATATATATATATATATTATATGTATATATACATATATATATATTTCTGATAAAAATGGATAAAACCATTATTTGGAAGTAAATAGTTCTTTAGTTTTTATTAAGCTCAAAAAGAAGCACTTCAAGTAGCATTTGAGGGGATTCAGCAACTTCAGGAGAATGAATGAGCTATTTTAAGAGATCCAAATTCTTAGAAAAATTCTTCAAAAGTCATTTGTGACTAAATGAAAACAAATGATTCACATTTGAGGAACCAATAATTCTTCCTTTAGACAACTGCGCTTACCTAGGACTAATTACACATTCTTGAATTTGAGTTTGCAGGAAGGTATTTTCCCTCAAGGCATCTGAAAGAGGGGTGGCAGAGAAAAAGGAGAAAATGAGGAGAGAACACTTGGTAATTTGACATTAAATTTTAATCTCGCATTAAAAAGGTTTTATTCAGCAAGCGTTTTAAATATTGCTTGTATCGTACCAAAATTGGTTGTTGTAACAACTTGATATTTTTTTGATTAATAGACCTGTTTCAATAGTTCTATTAATAAGAAATATAATTTCAGAATAATTTCATTTTATATTTATAGAAAAAAATTATATGGTCAATGTAATTTCATTTATGTATAATGTATATTTTAAAACCATTTATATGGTTTCAAATAAAAATGATTGAAAAATAAATAATATAAATTCCTGAATTAACTGATTATTTAGATACATTTAAATTTCAAATATATTAAATTTATATTCTCAAACACTTTCAAAATTTTCCTTTGCTTTTATATAAGAAATTAAAATATTTTCTGATAAATGCTTCTCAGATCTGTTTGCTGTTAAATGAATGAAACCCTTCTTAGTGAATACAGTTTTTGTTTCACTCTAGTGAATGATGTTAGGAAAAAATAAAACAACCAAGTTTAGGGATTTTTGCATTATTTAAGAAACCTATACATTTTTTTATAAATGTTTCTCTTGAAACATCCTCTGACGTGATTATAACCGTAAAAAGACAACTATAACTCTGAATCCGGAATCTTAATTGCAACTAAGAAGTTGGGGCAATCTCTTTGGAATTCGACATGAAATGTGACACTCCTGTAGAGAATAAAATATACAAAGAGTTGATAATATATGATATTGCATCAATATTAGATGGCATATCATTCCACTTTATCTACTTGATGACAAAAAAACCCGCTGCAAATGTAACATGTCAGTTATTAACACAAGTCTATGTGTGGTAAAAAATTACAAAAGCTATATGTGTCCATCAGGATTGTGTAAGGAAATTTAGCATTAATATAAATATTACTGCTGCATACTGACTCGAATGTCTTCAAAAAGTAGTATGTAGCATTTCTTAAACTACAATAATCCTGCCAGACAACATGAAAATTGAAGTTTCACCTGATTCAGTTTCTTACTTTTGTTTTCCTCAAGAAGAATTATTAGATTGTTTTTCCTGTTTTACTTTATTATATTTGTATATTAAAATATTGTTCTTACCATTACTCTAAATTTTCTAAATTAAATTATTATTCATTCAAAGAATATGTTTAATCATTTATAATATATTCTCTTAATCAAAATAAATTTTTATTCAGCATTCCAGTTCTGTTGTTTTTCATGACATCTTTAAGAAGAAAATTTGATTTCAACACATAAAACAATGTAGAATATGTATTCACAATTTATTTATTGCTTAAGATTAATGAATTCTAATATCATGGTATTTAGTGCCTGTATCGATCGATCAAGTAGTAAATAGTTGAGGTAGCATTTTCTACTTCCATTTGTTTTCCCAAGTAAATATTTTCAATAAATGCTTTGAATGCTTTATAATAATATACCAAAAAGACTATATTTTTATAAGTTGTATTAATTTTGATCTTTAAAAGAAAATGAAGAATGTTTCAAGATTTATCATATGTTTTTAAAACCTTTGATTTCATTATATCTTACATGAAATATAGTATTTATTTGAAACTTTGCTTGTGTGGTTTCGCATTTATTAATTAAATTTTTTGAGAACACTATATGGTCAGCTTATGACCTCCTACTATTGTAAGACATTTTAGTTTCCATTGTGTAAGTTGCTTACCGATTGAACTTTTTATAGATAGGAGCTGGATTCATGCATCGCAAGTGAGGAAACAGGAGATACTTCCAAGCGTCCATCAAGTAAAACTTGCTTGATAGAGATAGAGATTCAACATCCATCTTCTATTGTTCAACGGTGGCTAAGACCGAATTCGGAGCAATTAACAACGACAAAGACCTGAAATGTTTTATCTACTAAACACACTTTGTTTGGTAGATAAAACATAATTCAAGGTCAAATGATTAAAATTGCATTCACTTCTGAATGATGGATGATAACAAAATCAGAAGTCAAGCAGTTAAAAATTGAAATTGTTGTCAACAATAATATAAACTAAAAACAAAAATCGAAATTTATTTTTAAGTTAAGAGAAGTTTTACTTAACAACTCAAACATTTTATCATTGACAATTATTTGACATTCGGCTTGTCACTTACATGAAAAGGAATTAGAATAGACAGTAAATAAACAAAATACGTTGTATTAAAATACAAATATTTTGGTTACTAAATAAAATAGCTTAAATAAATTTTTGTTTGTTTTTTTTTCATTAATTGTTTTTCTGTTCCAGAAAGCAGATTTAAAAATGCAACTAAATGTTTTTACTTTTCGGATTTGTTTAATCAGTTAGCAAAAATTGTTCAATGAGTCTTTAAATTTTATTAAATAAAAGAGGGAATATGATAAAGAATATTTGACATTTTCTAAAAAAAGCAATTTATTGCCGAAAACAATGATTGTAATATTTTTATATTTTGTTGAAATATATTAAAAGTTTCCGATATTTTAAATCCATAATTTATAAAAGTATAAGTAAGCAATGTTATAAACACACAATATTTCACAATCAATAAATAAACATATATTTAAAAGTTTCGTTCGTATACTTTCATTTGATCACGGCGATGAATTATTAGAAATTGATAAATGAATTACATCTTTAAATGACTTAACATTTCAGTTTTCTTGTTTAACATGCATGTTGATATACAATTCTGATTATGTTACTTTAAATGCAAATAAATTTTAAATTGAAAAAATTTAATCAAGATCTACAAATTTGATTTTTTAAAATTTAATTAATTGTAAGATTTTAAAATATTAAAACTTGGCAATGAATTAATTATTTAAGATTTGAAATTCTACTCGATAAATATATCGGAAAGTTGATGATAAATTTACGAGGGACCATTAAGTTTAAACCTCTATCATTAAATCATGCAAAATGTGTAGAATATTATATTGAGGAGATTTCAAATTATTTATTAACTGAGTAGTTTATTCAAATATTAATATTCAAATACATCAAATTTGAATATTAGAAATATAACTCTTTAAATAATTTAAACTGCGTTATGTAGTATTTAAAAATTATTACAAATATTTCCATTTATTATAGCTTTCACAAGCAATTTTAATAAATGGACTAAACATATTTTTCTTTAATTGTAGCATTTACTTTTATGCTTGTTATGGTGAAAGTTTTAGTTCTCTTGAGTGTCATTCAAAAACAAACTTTTATTTAAGACTAAAAGAATTATTGGGTTTTATTAAATAAGTATTTCCTCTATATCAAAATAAATTATATAAAAAATTTAGAAGTAATAAAATATTTAAAAATGTAATTTTATTACTTGATTTAATAATAATGTAATTTTCAGATTACATTAAATGTACATAATGGAACGAATACAATGTTGTTAAATTTTTACAAAAATCGTTATTAATAATTTATAAATTAAATGCATCTTCAATTAATCAATTAAATATTACCCGTATATTTAGATAAAAACATTAATCATTTAATGCAAATCAAATAGTGTATTTAAATTTCTCCTAAGAGAATATTTCTGGAAAAAGTTGACTCTAATATTTGACAACATTTATATACTTTAAGCATCATCACTCTTCTTCGATCAGCCGGGGAACATAAGGGCTAATAGCATAAATTGGTAAATTGAAAATATTTCCCAATTGATTTGTATTTATTTAAAAAATACTTGATATAATTTATCACTCTTGAATACCTTATTTGAATTTTTAATATGTTTTGTTATTTTGACAAATCAAGTAATTTAATTTTTCTGTTGAATTTTGATCCACTTAATTACTTTTGAAGTTTGGTTTTTTATTCTGTAAGAGAAACTAGAATCCACTAGAGGAAAATCTTGTGTTTGTATTGTAATTACTTATTTAAGGTAAGTGGTTTTTTGAGACTCGTTTAAAAATATATAGTAATATAAAACAGGTATGGTCTATACGGATAAGATTGAAGGAAATTGAATTACAAAATCAGTTATTAATGAAATTTGGAATTATCTATTTTGTGTGAAATTTTTAGCTTTAATATTATCCACATTTGGAGTGCATAGTGATCTGTAATTAGTATTTGATAGAATTTTCCTTTAATTATTTTTTAAATGATTATGGATACGATCTATGTAAAAAAAACAATAGGTTTTTTCTTATCATTTAAGTGAAAAATTTAGCTAAATAAATCTTGACATGTTTTTATCATTAATAATATTAAATTTGTTAATCATTTTATTTTTCATGTTAAATAATATTTATAATGAAATATAAATAATGAAATTAATTTCATATTAAATAATTTTTAATATGAAATTTATTTCATTATTTATTTTTAATTTCTATTGTTAATTCTAAGCGAATGATTAATTTGTTAGGTTTAAACAATGTCTTTTTCAGGACAAATTAATGAATTCATATTTTTCTTGAGAAATGTGTAATTTAGCTAAAAGTTAAATTTCTAAAAATTTTTGACAATATTTCGTAAATATGAACTAGTCACTTTGCATTCTGAACTTTATATATGGATCTAGTTTGTGCACAATTCGGGGTATTTGATAATAGTTATAATGAACTAATTTTCCTCTTGTTATTATTGAAGCAGCATACAGAAATGTATATGACGCTTAAGTAAAACAAACATTTTTATAGCTAAATATTAGGAGAATTGTAATAAATAATGCAATATCATGTAAAAAATAAGGAGCTATTATAAAAACTGATTACTATATACATTTAACATTTATTGCAGTTGATTAATTAAAGCAAATGTTTTAAAAAAGTTTTCGGTAATGATAACCAAATTTTGAGTTAAATGACACCCTACTGAGATTGTAATATGTCTTTTGTTTATGTATCTTATAAACAGAAACTCTATTTTACTTTGCTTTACAATGCATGATTACAAAATTGGATTTTCGTTAATAATAACTTTACTTTTATTTCAGCACTAATGAAAAAATTTAAGTCCTTTAACTAAAAGTTAGATTATATATTTCCAAAGCTAAAACCTATGAAGGAAAATAAAGTAGTAGGAAATATAATATTTATTACAGTACCACTAACTTAATCTGCTTTTTTGTTGAGAGGAAATTCATTTCCTTTCATGCCAAATTTATCTCCAACCAAATAAATTATTTCCACGCATTCCTACTTGATAAAATACTCCTTACTATTCATAATCTTTCTTTTCCTAACAGGAAGTATAAGCATTAGAGAAGACTCTTACATTTAATTAAATATGCTATTCATTTAATTTTATTAGCATGTCATTAGTTTAATGTTGCACTTACGCCACCGAAATACATTTCCTCTCTTGAAGCTCAGATAATCATTCTGAGCTCATTCTATTCATTGTCTAAGGCAATGAAAATGTGTTCTTATTGCTCTTGATTTTTTTCACGAACAGTGTTCAAATTTAATACTAATTTTACGTTCTCATAGTTTTAAGACATCAAAAGAGAATTATATATTTTAATTATTTTTGGCTCAAAGTTGATTTTCCAATTCTGAATTTTTTATAATATGGGTTTCTCAGATTTTATTATCAATGATAACATTCAGTAAATAGCTAAACTAAAAGCATATTGATTTAGTTGATATATCTTTGGTATAAACAGTTTTCTGTAACTATAAAAAAGCTTAAAACTTTGAATAGAAATAGTAATAGCAGTTAATAATTAACAAATGGAGTTTGCGTCAAAAAACTATTTGGAATATTCTATTGGATAGTATAATCTTCTAAAAAGAATACCTATTTTTAATCTATAACGATGAAATAATTCATAAACATCACTTAGTGATTTTTATTAAAAAGTTTACTTTGACAAAATGGGTGAATATTTCTAGTTCAGAAAGAAAAAATTGATATTATTTTAGAATTTCCTAAATACAGTAAGTTAGGCATAGAATCTCCCTTTTATTAAAAATATATTCATTAAAAAGAACCTCGTTAAGGTGTTTTTGGTGTAAAAAAAGGAAGTTGATTTTTCATTAAATATTCTTATATAATTATTAATGTGAAAATTGAATAAAATATTACAAAATAAAAATACTGATTATTAGACAATACATTAAAAAAGTAAATTGCTTAAAGTGTTGAAACATTCGCAACTTTTTTTGCTATAAACACGTTTTCAGTAGTATTGTATTTTACAATAGTAATGTGCATTTATATATACATTCTTAATTATTAGCTAGATACGTAAACATTATTTTTCTTAACACACACACACACACACACACACATATTTTATTATTACATTTTTATATTATAATGTCATGTTCTTGTTTTGCTTTACGAAAGTGAAAACTTTATTTTAATCAAAACACGTATTTGATACACAGACTTAATTAAAAATTATTAATTCAATTTAATCCTTTGAAAATTTTTAAATATTTAAGTAATGTATGGAAACACTTTTGTGAATTTGTTTATTATGACACTTTACAGTTGTAGAACCATAACTTTTGGAAGGAGGTTTGGTAGAAAGGTTATGATTGGTTAAAAACAATAAAACTAAATTGGAAATGTGATTCAAAAACAAATTATTATGTAATGGAAATTAAATAATTGATGTCATTTTATTTTTATGAATAATATATTCAATATCTGAATTATTATAAACATTTTCCACATGAATGCAGGAATTATGCAAGAACATAATAGAAAAAAGGATTGAAAAAAATATATAGTTTATATAAATAAAATAAACTATGACCTGTGTCAAAAAATTAATTAAAATATTAAAAAATTTCAACCCCATAAGAAGCATTCCAGGAACTTTAATTTAAATGTGCCCTCTATAATAAAGTATCTCAAGTAATTTAAGATGTTGGAAATAAATTTTGTTAAAGAGAGGAGATGCTAATTAACTCAACTAAAAGTTATTGCCGTGACAGAGTTCAAGGAAAATTTCTAAAATTATTCGAGCTACGAGGAAGAAAATACCTTTAATTTTCAGAAGAAGTTACAGTTAAAGTTATCCATTTTTCTCTTTTTCCATTCTATCTTTCTTCTCGATATTATTTTGTTTTTTTAGCACAATACAGTTTCATGCATCTAACAAAAGAATAAACTAGCATTATGGTGTGATAAACTACGGAGTGAAATAAAAGAAAAAAGTTATTAATATGCTGAAACATTTTGTTTCTTTGAATCTTAGGTTTTCGTGTTGTGTAAATAAACATGAAATATTTTGAATACGCGAGTAAAAAATACTTTGTCCATAATATGATGCATAGTGAAATATATCTTCATAAGAATACTTAATAAAATACATTTGAACCTGTCTTTGTATTTAATTCGTTGAAGGTCACGTGAAGCATAGAGTTAGTTTAATTTTTGAAAACCGACCAGCCTGCGAAAATTATTTATTTGCAATGAATCATCCATTGCGTATTTTACTTTCTGACACTCTCCTTGGGATATAGTTATTTCTTATTTGCCTTTCTTTTCTTTGTTTGAAATAATCATTTCTTCGAACTCGCTTAAATTGGGGGTGGCTTTGTGACTCACGTGACCAATATTGCTTCAAAATGTCTTCTATAAGCAACTCATGTTGCAAAGTGTTTCTGCGCATCTGCTTGTAGTTTAATTTGAGAAAAATGGTAAAAATAGTAATTATAAAAGTAAATTGATGAAGTATGAAAAAGAGATGGAAATTTTTATTGTTCTATTAGAGGAAGTTAAATCTTCCACAGGACATATTGATGAAACCAATAAGAATGTGAACACTCTGCAGAAAAATATGTTTGTTGTAATAGTAAAAGTGAATTTGAGTAGAATGATGCAAGTAACGAAGAAACTGAATTAGGAGAAAAATTATTTGTAAGCAAAAATCAAAGACTGAAATTAATAAAAAATAAAATAATAATAAAAAGCATTATAAAATTTGATCATTGTTGAAACTCATAGGAAAAAAACCCAGAAATTATTCAGTATAGCAAGACAACAAAAATGGAAGTTTAAGCGAAATAGTTGTATCATATTCTACACACAGCTCAAAAAAGTCAACAGAATACCAATGGTTGTTTCATTGCTGAAATAATATCAAAAAAATAAATACCAGAATTGTTCCGATGTCAACAAAGAATCCTCTAATATAATATGCAAATAAAATAAATATTTTTAAGTACTAAACACAATTTTTATAGAACCAAATATAAATACATGAGCTATGCAAATGTTTTTAGCGAGCTCTGGCAAAAAAATTAATGAAGTCAATTCAAATGAATCTGAAGATATTTAATGTTCAATAAAAAGACCAAAATCCGACTAAGGCTGATGTTACATGTGTCTAAGATCCAAGGATAATACAATTGCAATTTCTCGTACAAAATACAGTAATTTCACTCGCAAAAATCATTCTTCTAGCTTTTATTAGAAGCGCATGTCGATTCTGAATCTCCATAATAAGCATATAATTATACTTTCATAATTTTTGAATGTTTTATCTCCTTAAACATCAAAAAAATTTTCTTGAGAATATAATTATAAATTTCCTTAATTTTTTCAATTGCTTATAATGTCTTTTTTTATATTCATATCTCTTTTTATCTGTAAAACTAATTTTGGAGTGGGTAACCCATCATTCCACATTACCATTTTTCTGCCCCAATAAATATTTTTTTTGGAGAATAACAATGCAAATCATCATATTAACGCAACATTAATAAAATGATATAACTTACTATAATTTATTAAAACTAACTGAAGTTTAAGAAAATGTTAATATTATAAATTATTTTTAGGTTATAAACTTTAAAATTTGCATTTAAATTTATATTGAATTTAATGAAATCCTTCTTTTTCACGTAATAAAGTTAAAGTCATTTTTATTTGTAAGTAAAAGAATCAGTATATATGTAAAAAATAGGTATATTAATAAAATCTCATTTATTTGATACAACTGTTTCAGGTAATCATACATTAGTGTTAAAGAAACCTCATGGATATAATACCACTGAAGAAATTCTTGGAATTAAAGAAGTACCATCATTATTGATTCCGAATAGCTCTTGCTAATGTTAGAAACTTTTAAAAGGAAATTATTTTAGATAAAGAATGACATTTACTGCCAAGATAGGTCTTCTTTTCTTCCTCGTGTTCCACTACCTGAGTTGTCCTGAGGGAAAATGCTTTTCCCCACATCAAACTCAAGAATGTGTAACTTTTCCCAGGTTTGTGACAAAGACTTAAGTAAGACTCGTCGATTTTTCAAATGTACAGTATTTATTTTCATTTAGTTAGACGACTTTTGAAGAATTTTTCTAAGATTTAGATATTCTTTTAAGATAGTCTATTGCATTTTTATAAAGTGCTAAATTTCTCTAAATACTTTTCAAAGAGTTTATTTAAAAGTGTAGCAAGAGAGGAAGTACAATTTGTCTCTTAATTATTATAGTTTACAATTTTGTATGAGCACGAATTTGTAATTGACTTTACTGTTTAAAAAGTAGAATTTATCTCACAAAAATACTTTTACCATTTTAACACCAAATTGAGAAAATTAATAATAATTGATTTATTACAAAATAACAACTATATTTCATTAGACATAATATGAAAAATAAAAATAATAGAAAATATTATATTAGCAATAGGAAAACTTAAATTTTGCATAAAAATAGAAACCTAATTATCTAGATAAAAATAAAATATCGTATATTTGCAAATAGGTGGTAAGGTTTATCATAATTTAAACGTGTTTAACGTATTGTTGCACAAATAGTGTTGTTAATTTTTTCCAGAATCTTAAAATGCACACAAATTATATTGAAAATTTCTTATATAACATTAATTCACATTTTTCTACATATAGTTTTAAAGTATCTACATAGTTTTAAAGTATAATCCTGTTACTGTGAATATATCAGTTTTATGATTTAAATATTTACAAAAACACACCTGAAAGTATTGTACTCTGTTTCTTTTGCAAAAATCCCATTTATCTGAATATAGTATTAATTTATTCAATTTTAACAAATCTACATTTGTAGTTTAAATTAGTTTGTGATTCTTATTTTTATATTTCCTTTCTGAATAAAAAAATTGAACTCTATTTTTCTTTTTCTTAAAGTTAACTATTCATTTTTATTCAGCCAATTATAAAAGCATATGAAAATAGTATTTTGTGGAAACTATTCAATTCTTGCAATACTTATAGGCATTTTATAATGTCTATTATATATTTTGTAGTTTAATGCTCTTAATTGTTTTGCCTACCAAAATTACCATAATTTAGCTTTTATTACATGAAATTCGAAATTTTGTAAAACATTTTAATTGCAGATTTAAAAACTACTTCAAATGTAAAAAGTTTGCTAAGATTAATATTTCTTATTTATTTTTTTATATTTAAGTTAGGTCCATTCTATATATTACTTTAAAATTAAAATATAAATAGCTTATGTTATGTACAAATATTGATAATAATACAAAGAATGAACTCTTATAATTACTTTATTTATAACCGTAAAAAAAATAAGAATTAATGCAATTCATAGTTTTAAGCAAGTACGTTATTGCTATGTTTCAAATTGAAAATTTCTTTTGTCTGAAGATATTAAACAAAACATATCTTGGAATTTAATCAGTAATTAAGTGAGGAGATTAACATCTGAGCCCTGCCGGGGAGGAGAACCTTGCATGCACTAATGACCCGGAGGGCTATGTCAGCGTTAGCTTGCCACTGATAGGGTTTCCCAAGTCGGACAGGCAGAAGTGTAGGTGCCTGATGAAAAACATTACCAAGCAGAGACAAGATAGACTTCTACCTTTATGGTGCTTGGATCCCCGGATCAACAGAAGCTCATCTCACCTCCTCTTTATAACTTCGTTGACCCAGAATCTTAGACATATACGGCAATGAGTAGGCGGATAGATTGGCCAAAGAGGGCTGTTACCATTATAATCTTTTCTCTTCAACACTTACCTTTTTAGAACATCCGTCAATAGTTAATTTCGAAAAGTTGGAGGATTCCTCCCGGTGATCACTTGTACGCGGGCAAAGAGTCTGGCTCTTCATTCGCCCTCAATTGTGACAGAGCCTCTAGAACCGCAATTTCCAGATTAGCAAGCGGCCACACTAGGGGACTCACGTATTTCGAAGGCAGGAAAATCTTTGAGGTCTGTTCTAAATGTAAAACTGAGCAGGCTTCTCCTAACCATGCCCTGGACTGTTTGGGACTTTCCAAAGAGGATATATACTCATCCCCCCTTCTGGTCGTCGATTTGCTTAGGGTCAACGGTATGATGGGCCTTGTCTGACTACGTTAGACATTTGGAGGATAAGCCACAACAACAACAACTTCTGAGAGCTAAGCTTACGTTATGGAAAAAAATTTATATATTTACCACATCACGCAGTTTTAAAAAATATTTGAACAAGTAGAATTTTCATTATGTATATGTCTTTCTAGAATCAGAATTTTAAACTGCCTGTTGAGTCAGTTTCTGTACATAAGCACTGCTAAGCATGGCCCATTTCGTAATTTAGAATCAAAATCAAGTGAGAAGTTCAATACATGAGAGAGTTAAGCTATTGGGGTGCAGCGACTTTATGTACTTTCCACATCTCACCGTAGAAGAAACACTTGACCTAGTTCCAATGTGCATATGGATTCCCAGCACAACAATATTTGACTGCCTGTTAAATCAATTTCTGTTGACCAAAGCTACTAAATATGGCCCATTCGCAATCTTAAACCATAATAAAGTGAAAAGATCAACATTTGAGAGATTGCCAATCTAATGTACTTCAGCGACGTCCTGTATTTACCTCATAATTCTATTGGAAAGGCAATTGACATATTTTAACTTTCCACGTATATACTCATTTTTGTTACTACAGCCTTTGACTGCTACAGTTATAGAATCCCTTATGTCTAAGACACAGCAATCAGTCTTATGTATAGAACAGGTTACTATGACTTCTTGATTTTTAGCCCCCAATTTCTCGAATGATTATAATTGTTTTGAATCAAAATAATTTAACACAATTTTGCTATTTTGATTCATATTCTGATTATATAAACGCCTTTATTAGAAAATCACAACAGTAGCAAATTATGAAGAAGCAACATCATAAATTGTCTAAGATCAACAAAATAACAATCTTAAGAACACCCTGCAAGATACGGTTCTGCATTTGGGTCTGTATAGCACGTAAAAAATCACACAATGTACGATTTATGTGGAAAAATAAGTGTTGTATTTGAAGAGTTGAAGAAAATTCAAGCAAGCTTTGATTTATCTTCAAACGTAGGGTTAAATACAAGAAATAAACAGAGACTTCCTTTTCCCATAGGATTGTAAAGTATTTTTGGAGACCATTTAGGAAAATAACACTAAGACATCCTATTTAATTCCCGTTTTATTTGCAAAATGTCTGTAAACAAATAATTGAAAAATTTTCAAAAGCATATAACGACAGTCTTATTTATTTGGGGAAAGTTAAGTTATGAGTATTGACTATAAATATCAAATAAAAAAGGCGTATTAAAAATTATAAAATATTTATAAAAAATCGATGAAAATTTGCTACAATGAATGAAGTAAAAATAATTTGCTGTATCTACTATATGTTCATACAATGAAGTATGATTAAAAAAATATAATTAATGCTTAAATCTATTTGATGTATTTAAACATTTTGCATGTTTAATAACATAAAACATAATTAAATTAATGGGAATTGCATTAAATTTTTACATTATTAATTCCATTTAATTTAAGTGATTATTATCTTACTTTGTTTCAATTAAATGAAAAAAATAAATTTTTAAATTTAATTAAATTTAATTTATTCAATCTAATTTAGAAATTTTAATCCCTTATAATGGTTCTAATTTAATAGATTTATAAATGATTTTAAAATCATTTATTAATTTATTAAATTATAATTACTTTCAAATTGTGAATTATAATTACTTTGAAATTTTTCTTATGGACAAATTCAATAATTCATTCATGTTTTCTGTATTAATTTGCAACAAAGTTAGAGGAGAAATAATTGTTCTGTGTAAATTTTAAATCTTAATTCGTTTCACCTGTTTCCAGAAAGCTCAATAAGGTCTTATAAACCGTATGAATGTAACTTCTTCTTATAATTAAATACGATGTCTCATCAAAAAGCTCTTTCAATTCTTCATTCGGCTGAATATAATTTAAGAAATCCTTATCTTCTGAGTGCATTTCTTTAACTAAATTAAGACGTGAAAGATTTTTGCTTCAGCAACAAATCTTTTGTACATTTTTATTCCTTTTTGCTTGTTTTATTTTTCTCACCATCACAATCCAGAACAAGAACCCGCAATATGTCTGTGCTTAATTTACTAACATTAAAACTATCATAATATTTCTTAAAAGAAGATATTTCCAAGATATTTGAATGAAGTAAAATATATTATAAAATGAAAACATGATAACAGAAATTAATGAAAAAATTAATTGATAAATGAAAGCTCCAGTAAATATTAAAAGTAATAAGTACATCAAATCATAAAAAAAACTGAATAAAATTATTTTCAATTTATGAAATTTTTGGAGAGTTTTATTTTCAATTTGTAAAATATTGAAATAAATGATGGCGAATTTTAAAATGCTGTAATTAGTGAAAAATGTGTTTTACGTTTTATATAAACTAACAAATTATTTGTGTATATTAATTTGATATACGATAAATTACAGGAAAAATTGTGAAATTTTATAGTTTTAAAACTGCTTAGTTTATAAATATCCATAATTATTTTCTACATTTTGCTGAGGTAGTTTTTAACAAAAATCATTGTTGTTGTTGTTGTTGTCAGTCTCCGTTTCTTAATCAAACTAAATCAAATCCAAAAAAATCATCAAAAATTAGTAACGCTGAGCACATCAAATTAGAAATACTCGAAGCATAGGTGATGAAAGAAGTGCATCTTCTCTGATCAATGAAGACTGACATTGCAAGATGTAGATCAATAAGTCAACTGCTTCGTTCTATAGATCATGGGTTTCCAAACTTCATCCTAGATCATGGTTCTCGTGGACCACTTTCAAAGTTTTTACTATTTTCGGTAGACCCCCTACTGCTACATTTCTACTGTATTCCCAAAACTCCTAAAAATAGCATCCTAAATTGGGACTGCTAAGAAAAAAAAGTGGCACATTTTCTTGTGTTTTATTTATTAAAATAATACTTTTGGTCATACAAAAAATTTTAAACATATATTATTACAAACACTCAACAATTGACAAAAAATCAACAATGAACTCTGAAATATAGATCTAAAATAAAAAAATAGTCACTGTAAAAAAATGTTTGTTTTTGAAGTGATTTTACGAGAATATGACTTTTATAACACAACAGAATAGAATTATTGCAATAAAAAAATGCCCGCTGAAACACCACTCTTTTAATGAACCGCCGTCGTCGTATAATAAAATATAATTATACGTCGTATATAAAAATTAATATTTTTAAGCAAAAAAGTACCTAGGTATCTAAAGTTGAATCTTCCTTGGCTTTTCGTTCTTTTATAGAAATTTTGAATAATCTCTAGCATTTAATTTTTACTACATAACTACCTATGAAAAACAAATATAATATGACTGATAAATTATAATATACAATAAAAATATGAATTACAAATAGCCAGATACATAATTTTCCGGCACTGAAAACACTGACATCAATTCCTGGAAACTTAAGAGTAACGTTTTATTCTTGGCGTTCACATATTTAAATTGATCTAGATTGCAAGCACAGTGTGAGTCGCATTTCATCCCTTTGCTGGTCCAAACAGGCATCCCGGACGAACGGGCGCACTTTGCAAGTCTCGACATGTTTGTGCACTTGTACTATTATCTATTCAATTCTGTGTTTGAACTGAGTCTCAAATATTTTTGAGTATCTACCTAGTGAATGATGCTACCTGCCTTCGTTTATATGTAAATCCAAGCCAAAAATTACAACTTGTGAACCCCTGTTTTTTTTCACGTCTACGTGGACCCCCGTGTAGTCTTCTATGGACTCCTGGGGGTCCACCTGGGCCACTTTGGAAACCTATAACCTAGATGTAGCAGGGTCAAAAGGATGCCCTAATGGTCTTCCCGCTTATAGGGTGCCCCTACAAGAAGTTGAGCTGTCGACGTATTCCACCCATTTCGCCCCAGGAACATACCGTATGAAGCAACTTGAAAAAATTATCTTAACTATGATAAAAATATTTGAGATCTCCTCAAATTTCTAACTCTCAATATATTGTAAAAATAGCAAATTTTTAATCTATATATACAAGGTACAACTTGAATTAGATCCATTTATTTTCATCTCATATTTATATATATATCAACAACATTTTGTTTTATTGTTGTATTAGAAACTGATTAAAAATAGAAATTAATTAATTAAAACCTAATTTAGTGTATATTTAATTAATTTTGCAGAAATTTGTTAATTATTAGTATTTTAAATATTCATTATTTGATTACATCTTTGCTGCTTAACGCAACGTTTACTATTAATATCGTCTGTAATTAGTTATGTAAGAATATCTAATGAGATATTATGAATTATCTAACTGACTATTTTTAGATAGAAAACTGTTATACAAGTCTGGATTCTTTAATACATTTACTTTCAAAATAAGACATTGAAAGCAATCGAGAATTATTTTTGTGTTTCATTGAAATTTTTTTTTGTAGTTCTTCTGTAAAATGCTTAACTAAACCAGAAATATATTTTAGGTCTTGATTTTATCACTCTGGAATTACAAATTGAGTGTCTGTATTTTATTTTTCATCACAAATAGAAGGACAACTGTTTGTGCGTTTTGAAAATTAAGTTAGCAGAATGCTCTTATTTAATTAACGTTTGAAATAAGATTAGTTCACTTAGTTTGCACTGTTTCTTTAAATATATAAAGGCTAATTAAATCATTCCAAACTACTACAAACAATCTTTCAAATAGGGATAATGAAATCTATATATTATTTAACCAAGGGCCATTGTTAATCATTCTGCTACTTGTTCTTGAAAAATTGCTTAATAAGGTTTCATATAATATTATTAGTTTGAATTTATTATAGGAAAATATATCAATTTAAAAAGACGAATACTACTCTCATGATATATATATATATATATATATATATATATATATATATATATATATATATATATGTATATATATATATATATATACATTGTTCATTATCCCTACTTAGATTTAAAATATCTTAAATAAATCAAGCATATTGCTGCTACATATTTTACAGTATTAATTAATATATTTTAATATACAATAAATATAATTTATACGTGTAATGATATGCATGAGAAGTAGAATTTTATTTAAAAGGTAAACAATAATTTTTATATTTATGGAGTTCTCCATTGATTGAACTATTCAAATAATTTTCGTTTATTGAATTTAAATACTTACTATTTAAATAATGAATGAAAATAAAATTTAGAAATTCTATTTTAACTTAAGATTTACTATAAAGTTAAAAAAATATTTTAACTTATAATTTATATTTAGGAAATGATGTTGAGTTGTAGATTTTTTAAGCTCTTATCTCCTTTTTAATTTTGCATTTGATATTTAGAATTTTTTTACTTATTTTATGTAAGAAACTAAATCTAGAGTTTCATATGTTAATATCTTCAGTTTTTTATTTTCATTTAAATTTCATCTTTATTCAACTCTTAAAATTAAATTTTGAGAAAATATATTTTCTATAACAATAAGTGCAAAATACAAAACGCATGTTTACTTATCATGCAAAACATTAAAAATAAGAAAAATTAGACTTTTTGAGATTACATATATAATATATTAAATATTAAAATTTTTTGGAAGCATATTTATGTAATTGAAAATGTAAAAATTACAGATGCATATTCAGTATATTAATGTACAATTCTATTTTACATTTAACTAATGTTTTACACTTAAATCATTATATTTAAATCATTTTTATGAGCTCTATAAGAAAATTAATTTACATTTAATAAAAAATATAATATTTATAAATTAAGGAAAATAGATTGATATTATAATTAGGTATGTTTGCTTTATAATTAATTTTAGTGTTAAAATTATCATTGCGTATTAATGCATATGTGTAATACTGAAATTTGAATAGAGAATACAAATTAACTATGAAGCAAACATTCCAGTATTTATCAATCTATTTAAGTAATGAATTATTCATAACTTTATGCTGTTTGTAAAGATTTTATTTTATTTTGAAAATGAAAGAATTTTTGTATTAGTTAATTAAAATATGTCTTAAATCTTCTCTTCCCTTTGTAAATATTTGAATATGCTAAAATTATTTTAACAAGGTTATACATTCTTTAATTAAAATATTTCTTTAAATCGTGCTATTCATTAGTTTCCTTGTTAATTAATAATTTAAGTGATTATAAAGTTAAATGCTTTTAATTACACTTTTATTGTAGATAAAGACGAAAAGATTTATCTTTGATAATTGAAAAATTAAGAAACTCTCATCATTCAAAAATTAAGTTTTTTTTCTTTTTATTTCTTTGTAAGGAAGGAATTTACTAGTTTATTTCCATAATTCATTAATTTCCTTTGTTTTGTTTATTTAAAAATATTCCAATATGTTAATACTATTTTTGCTTCATGTGTAACATTACACTTGAATAATAAATTAAGAGTTAATTTAAATCTGTTTTCTTTTTGAAATTTGAAAATGTACACAATATGCCATTTGAATTGAAAATTTGCTAATTATTATAGATAATAAAATAAATTACTGTTTCAAATTTTTATGAGTTTTGTCAAAATCCAAAAATACATAAAATATAACTTAAGTTAAATGATAAATTAAAATGAATTAATGAAAATTATTAGGAATATTAAATCGAAAAACATTATGGAATTCACAGGAAATTATGTAAGAGGTACAACAGCAACAGTACAATCGCTATTTGGTTCCATTGATTAAATATGTAACTAGACCCGTATTTCTACATTATTATCTTCGCAGCCTGCGGAAATAGAGAGAAAATCTTTGAAGCGAGAATACTCTCCATTCATGAATAACTTTAGTGGCATATTATGAATACTTCTCATCACAGTTACCTGCTTGTCTATTCAGTCGTCTCTCTGAACTGTTGCATTGGCATTGTCTAAATATATTAAATTGTTAATTATCCTAAAATCTCATATGCATTGTTTTTTTCTGGTAATACAATTCGAAATGCTTGAAATATTTTCATATGTGAAATTATCTCTATACTTAGAATTTTTTATGAGACATTTTCGAACCTGCTAGCTTTAATATTTTTTTGCAATTTTATCTATAAAGTGTTTGTTATAGCAAATACATGATAGTTGAAGAACATTTCTCGCAATCTTCTTTCTCAGTAATGTTTGCATGTAGTTAATAATTTTTAATTCGGATTAATAAATATCAAGTATAAACAAAACTAATTATCATTATTAAAATTTTTAAATTTTAATTTTAATCCTTAAATTATTAAGTAATTGACTATTAATGAGTTAGTGTTTTTATGTTTTACTAAAAATAAGTAAAAAGAACTAATATATATTTTATTTGTTTAATTCAATGACAGGATCTAAATCACTGAAATTGTAATGAAGGTTACTCCTTTCATTAACACACATATAGCCAACATTAACAGACAACAATGTTTATAACCTAAAAGGAGGTTAATTATTCAAATTCTGGTATTAATCTGCATGCAAATGATTTAAGTTATTTCCCTCAAAATACAGCCTGAAGAAAAAAATAAAGAATGGTAATTTAAAAAATTAAGAAACGGTAATTTATTACTTAAATTACATAAAATACATGTTTTATAAATTTACTGTGTAAAATTAAATTGTATAAATGTTAAAAAAATACATTTTTATGTGTGCAAGGAAAAATCTTTAAATACTTTAAGCACACCTTGTGAAATTAGTTTATAAGTTATTCTAGTTTGTTAAAATCATAAGTTTTTGAATTGGAGGGTAAGTTCAAAATTTTGAAGCTATTTTTATTCCATTAAAAAAATCAACTGATATTAATCAATATTTGAAATTCTGCTCCTTCGCAATTTTGCCACTGTAACCTGAGCATAAATATCATGAGTATTTATACAATTAAACCTATAATTCTTGAATGAAAAACTTTATATACTAATATCATACATAATTGTAATTTCAGAAATCAATTTTTATATTTATTTATGTGCAAATAGCATAAATACATCCAAAGTTTGCGATGTTTAAACATACATTAATAATTACAAATTATTTACTCTAAGATAATTTAAAGGAAAGGATCTGAAAATCTAATTATCTTTTTATGATAGAAAATAAGAAAAAAAATTAAATAATCGAAAAATATTTTGTCATATATACCACCATTTGAAATATAATAGAGATACACTAAATACTAATCTTTTTACTTAATAAAAAAAACTGGCACAGATGCCGTATATACAGGATGCCAAATTCTGAATTTTTTCTTTCCGATAAAGAAATGTTGCCATGATGCCGTATTGTGACGTGTTCGATGATAAAGATACTAAGGTTTCCAAAATAGAATTTTCTGTATAATTCTTATAGGTCACCATACCTAAGATCTAATAAAAACTAGATTGCCGGATATATAAGAATATTTGCCAAAAAGTCATTAAATTCAGAATTTGGCATCATGGATTATACGCCATCTGTGCCAAAAGACCAATCTAACAACATAATAAATAATTTTTATGTTTGAACGTGTAAGGTTCATTCCATTTTAATTATGTAATTTATTACTGAAATTATTTATTCTATTTTTTTGTTCACATTTGTATTTGGGTAACCACAAGAAATCAAATCCTGGCATCTTGCCAACCATGAAACTTTACAAAACAACCTCATAAACCTTACATATAACTGAAGATATAAAGAGAAAAATAAACGAGTTATTTATTAATATTGCTTATCTAACACTCACCATCTGCCTTTTTATAACCACGTGACCTTTTGTGTGTATTTTGGCATATTCTTTTATCAAATAAATTATTTGTCTTTTTACTCGTTCATGTGTCTAGTGTCTACAGATATTATCTAATAAATTTGATAAACATACGATTACTTATATTCAGCAATTAAACGTATTATTCATATATTTTGTAAATTTTTCTTTAAATTTCAAATTTGATTTGTGATTGAAATATATCATTTTAATTTAAGTTTACTTCTATTAAATTAAAATTACATAAAAATATAAAGATTAAATAAAACTGTATTACATATAAAGTTATAAAAATTATATAATATTATATTAGGTTAAATGATAAAAATTAAATGATATTATGTTAGATAAAGTTATACAAAAATTGATATTGATATCTTTACACGAATGCGTCATATTTTCATTAAATGCAATGATAAAAGCAAATGTTTATCAAGATCTTATAACATAAAATCATGCCACTTATCTCTTACCTAGTTAATTAAAAGGAGTAATTTTCATTTCATAAAAAATAGAACATCTGACTTTAATGCATTTCAATTAAAACTCCATTTAATCCAGAATACCAATGCAATTATTCATCTGAATTAAAAGAAAATTTGTAACATTTGAATTCATAAATATATTATAAAAGTAAAAGAAAAATTAGTTTTGGAATTTTTCTCAGAAAATCAGAAGTAAACGATAATTTTAGTTAAAATAAACTGAAATCAATTTCTTTCTTTTTGTAAAAATTTCTTTTTCTAAAATTACTTTATAAAAGCAAGCTATTTTTTGTTTAAAATAAAATTCTAACTGGTGGATGTTCATTGATTTGCATGTGGAGCTTGCTTAAGTGCTGTGAATTGCAATATGAAGTCCTTAAACTTATATTTTATTTAGCAATGCAAATTTATCAGATGTATTTTCAAAAATTTATTTTACTGTGAATTCACTTACATTTGAATTATTATTATAGGAAAAACATAAAAATATTTTATTCATAAAGGCCGAAAATAAATATTAATTATTTTTCAACAGAAGAATATCTTTGAAATACTTTTACATACAATAAAAAAAACTGTCTCATGTTATTATTTACTAATGATGACATTGCAATAACAATTCAAATTCCATATATGCCTACTAAATGCAGTAATTTTCTGATTTTATATATGAGGTATTTGAAGTTTTTATTCGAGTAAAAATGTATGTATGTATGTATATATATATATATATATATATATATATATATATATATATATATATATATATATATATATATATATATATATATATATATATATATATATATATATATATATATATATATATATATATATATATATATATATATATATATATATATATATATATATATATATATATATATATATATATATATAATAAAAATTTATAAATTTCAGTAGTATATATAGCTGTTTTATTGAAGTTATGTAAGAAAACGAAAAGTATTCAACCTCTAAGATTTTCTCGAATATCAAATTGAAAAAGTCTGTCTAGCTGAAGCAAGTATGACGGAAACATTATGACGTGTCGGCCTTTCTAGAGGCACTAAAATCATGTCAGCATACAGACATAGCAGGAAGACAATCTCGGCAAAGCAAACTAGTGGAGGGAAAAAGAAACTCTGTGAAAGAGACCATTGAAGCGGATAGTAATTTCGGAATAGTGACTACCTGTAGCAAAAATGACTGCAGAGATAATTCACCATCTGGATTCTATATTGTCAATGCTAGGAATTATCCTAATAACCAGAATATTTATGGCAGAGCAGCTGTTCTCAAGGTACTCGTCACAGATGTTGATGTTAAACATCGGATACTGTGTTGTCACACTCACAGTACTTGTCGAAGTAGAAGAAATCAATATGATCTGAGAAATCATCTTTCACATTTTGTTGTAGAAAAGGACGGGTGCACATTTAGCCGACACCTGCACAAGTTATTATCGCGTGATTTACTCATTTCAATTGTAAAGTATAGGTTGATCTGTTATGATATGGGCAGCCGTGACGTGATTTTCTTCTGGACCAATTGTAAATCTGAGAGGAAGAATCACTGGGAAACGTATAGAGAAAATTTAATTGACTTTGTCCATTCTATGGTGCAAACTTCGTTTCCTGAAGGAGATTGAATTTTACAGGAAGTAAATACACCTTTCCTTGTAGCAAGATTTGCCCAATCATGATTTATAGAACTGAGAGTGAAGTTAAGCTTCTACCTTTCCCGCACAGTAATCCGATATCAATATAATTAAACCATTTGGTCTAAATTAAATATTTAATACACGAAATCAATATACAACAGTGGTAAATCTCTCAGAAGTTTCACATTATCACTATTAAGAATGGTAGAATATTATTATAAATATTATTCAGAGTTTGTATGAATCAATATCTTGACCAATCCAAGCTATATTAAACTCCAATTCTAGTGCCACGATATACTAATAAAGGATGCTTCTTAAATATAAGGTGTTTCCCTTATTTTGATAATTGCCATACGTTTATTGTTAATCTAAACACTTGCACTTTTCATCATTCATATTTTCATATTACATTAAATTCCTTGCAGCATGATTAAAATGGAGTTAAACTCACAGCTTTTATAATTTAGTTTACTGCTCATTGAAATGTATTAGACAAAGATTGAAATATTAAAACTTTTTTCGTCAAATTTATGAGGATAATTAGGACAAACACTTAGGAACTTGTGTCATTAGAATTAAAGACTAATTTGTTTTCTCAGATTACAAAGTTTTAACCATTATAAAAAATAAGTATTTTACAAATCTATTTTTCGTACCGTATGCTACAGAAAATATTTCCGCATTACTAATAGTGACACATATCAATAATCTATTTGCATAAAGATTTATGATGTATATGTTTTTCCATCATCTCATTTTCAATGATAACTCCAATAAACTCTAGTCTAAAAATGCATATGCATTAAACTAATCACATCATCTTACTATTTTTTGGATTGCTGTTATTTTGATAAAGTAACATAAGTTTATGCTTCTGCAGAATTTCGAAGGAATTAAAATAGAACAACACAGAAATTATTAAAAAAATATTAGTTGTTAATCATATACATTATGATCTGATTGCATTACAAGTATGATTTTATTCCAAATGAAGTTTATGATTACCAATAAAAACAAAATATAAAGTTATTACAGTAAAATTTTTTCAAGATTATCAAATTTTCCATTTTACATGAATATGTATCGAAGCGTGAATAGTAACTTTCATGAGTAAAGTATTTTTAAAACGTAAAAATAAAAATATTTTGATGAAAGTAATGACGCTCTGTGAATCATAACACATACACAAAATTAATTTTACAATTTCATATCATTCTTCACAGTTTTCATAGTATATTTTTATGATGAATTATACAATTACTTATTTTTATATTTCAACAGTATAATTTTTATATGGTGTTCACCACAGACATTCAGTAAAATACTTACGTAAAATATCGAGAAATAGCTCTAAGGCATAAATGATGATTATTAAAAATTTATTCAATTTCTTTAATGAAAACTTAAGAAAATAAGAAGTAATCATAAAGCAATTTTAAAAATAAAGAAAAAAATGACCCCTTTAAAATATGTAATATATTATTCTGGTTGTCTCAATTCTTTGAATGAATTTATAAAATAAAGATTAAAGCATCAGTTAAATTGAATTTCTATTTTAATTTGACTATAACTTTAAAATAAAATTAAATATTCACTTAAAATTTGCTTAAACCGAAAATTTAAAAAAAAAATATTTTTTATCATTTTAAATAATTTTTAGAGGAGTGATAGTTCTGAGCCGTATAAGACACTTTATTATTTTATTGATTATTAAATCATTTGTTTGACACATTGATTTGCAGAATAATATCTAATTTTCTTATTCTAGATTTGAAATTTTACATTAACTTAAGAGAGACCTTTTACATACATCATTCAATTTTTATCATTATAATGAATGTAACTTACAAATATGTCGCGTAATAGACGCAAATTAACGGTAATAATAACATTTGGTCAAAAGTAGGGCATTATTACTTATGCAAACGTTTTCTTAATAAAAAAGTTAAGAAATATGATAATTCAAAAGAAATTTTAACTTATAAAACCAATTTAATTTTTTTACCTTCCATATCATCAGATTTCTGATAACAGTATAGATAAATTTTTATAATTTATATAAAACTATATTAAAAATTAAATAAATTTTAATTTTACTAAGGTAAACACACAATATTGTTAAATACACGATGTTAAAAAGAATGAAAATAAAATATGCAGCTGATAACCATTATTTTAACAATATGTAACACAAGCATTTATTTTATTCTTAAATAATATAAATAGACTTGATTTCATAAGTTGAAAAATATAGGAGAAGGAAAAATATGTAATTCAAAAGGTATATAATGTGTTTACAAAATATAATCCCATATTATAAAAACTTATCATTTCCAAAACAAATCAATTTTTAATTTTTCATATACTAAATAATTTCCTACTTATGATTACAAATTTGTATTGTAAAAATAAAAATAACTGAAATATTTTAAAATAAATTCTGGTTTTATTTTCAATTTTAACTTTGATAGGATTAAAAAATAAGTGTTGGAATTTCTTTAATAAAAATAAGATTACTAATTAAGTGTTTTGTTCATTTGTTCATAAACAATTACTTTTTTATTATTCGTATGATAAAGAAAACAATTGTTAAAACTACTTCATAAATTTTTTAAAAACTTAAAATTTTTTTAAAAATCCAGGGTTTTTTAAAAACTTGATAAACTTTGAAAAATGTAATTTTTCATTTACTTCCTCCGTAATTTCATAATGGAAAACCAAAAAAAAAAAAACATTTGCTTAAATAGATGAAAAGTTATGTACTATATAAAAGAAAAAGGATCTAAAAATACATGAATGCAAAGTAAAACGATTTCGGTGGCTTAGAAATCAATAAGTTTTTTCACCGTTTGTGCTTATGCGGAAAGTTACAGATACCTTGACAGTTTCATTACCCTGAGGTTACAGAAAAGACAGCTGATTTAAAAGAGAAGTCGAAAGAAAAGTAAAAAAAGATATGAGCAAAATTTCAGCTTGAAACATTAATTTAAATCTTGAATCCACTAGTTTTTAGAAAATATAAGAAGTTTTTTTGTTGTTACCATCAATTTTAAAATTTCATCAATTTAAATATGTGCGTGTAGAATACATAATTTAATCTAGGTCTCTTTATTAATTGTGTTTATTGACTAAGTTAATTTAAATTAAAAAAACATTTATAGCAACTACAATTAAATACTTTTTTATAATCAAATTAACAATAAATCTAAAAAATTATTCAAAATAAGATATTGAATGTTTCATTGAAGTAATTTTCTTAGCTTTTAAAGAATAACTTAATATTATTAAACAAGTTATATATGTATATACATTTTTATTTCATTAAAATTAATATTTTATGACAAATATTATTTTAACCATATTTAGGTAATAAATAAAACATAATTTAATCACAAACACAGAATATTATGTTTGCATTGTTTTTAATGTTTAAATTTTATATAATATTTCTGGTTTATTTTCATAATTTTAAGTAATATATACATAATTTCAATTTATATATATATATATACATATATATATATATATATATATATATATATATATATATATATATATATATATATATATATATATATATATATATATATATATATATATATATAATATATATAAATAAATAAATAAATAATATATATATATATATATATATATATATATATATATATATATATATATATATATATATATATATATATATATATATATATATATATATATATATATATATATATATATATATACATAATACACTTCTTCTTTAATAATTTAATAAAATTGGTTTAATATCCTAAAATTTCCATCATGGCTTTCTCATCAGATTTCATAAAAGTGAATAAATATTTAATTTATATTGTAGTATTAAAAAATTCAAGACAATCACAATAATACTACATTTTACTCACGTTTATAACAATATTAATGCACATTAATGTGCAGTTTAGTATTTTAAGATCTCCTCAAATGCTATTTCCTAATTTATCATCGAAAAGATCCATTTATTTATTAAAAATGTTTTAAAGTTAATATAAAAGAGCAAACTTTAGCTTATATTGGGGGAAGAGGAAATAATAGTTTTATTTTTAAGTAAAATATTACTAGTTGTAACTTAATCTTTGACCTCATTCACTAATAAATTTACTTATTTTTTCTGTAAAACTTTATAATTAGTAAGCTAATCTATAATAACGTGAAAAATAAGGATTAGATTCTATAATAGAAAGAAAAGTATGATACATATTCTACAGGAGAACCCTGGTTTTTGGAATATTTTTTAAATTTCCTCTTTGCAATAATCAGTAATTTAACACAATACACCATGATTTTAATTTTATAATTCAATTTTTTAAAAAATTCTTTAATTAAATATATTTTAAAATTATTTAAAAATATGCCTTTTGCTTGGAAAGTGGTTTTGATTTTATTAGAAATTTGCAAATACTATATAAATTAAATTTATCTGCTCTCTTTCTCTATCTCGAAAGGGAGAGAGAGAGAGAGAGAAAGTTATGAAAATGCTAATTCACTATAAAAACAGAATTATTACATTTCATAAACAGAATATTTATGAAGCATATTATTATTTCTTATGAGCATTTTTCTTAAAATGTCAATAATATAATTTAACATTTTTAAATATTATTTATTTTTCAAACTTTATTATAAACTTTTTTTCATTATTTGAAACATAAAAAAAACAGGTATAAATTTTCACATATTAATGTATGGAAAATGTAAAAAATATTTTAAAATATTCCTCAATATTAATTTTTTAATAAGAATGTGATATTTCTATTCGAGAGGTTTTAGATTGTTATTTCCTTTATTATTATATTATTAATTGCTTAATCAATGTAATAATAATCAATGCAACTTTACTTTTTCGATCAAACATAAAACGTCGAGATAAGAAACAGCTTTTCTTTTTCTGATATTCTAATTTTTCTATTTTAACTTTTCAGAGTATTTAAATAGCCAATTCATTATTTTGGAATTTAACTTAGTCTTTCTAAGGAATTCCTTCAGATTACTTTAATTTTGCTTTAAGAGTAGTATTTTAACATAAAAGTTAAGGAGGTATAAAGAATTCATATTTAGCCTTATATTTAAACGTAAGTGTTCTACCTTAATTGAACTTATACCTATTTCTTCGTTTTTCTATGCATAAGTTTCTCTTTATCATTCTTACTTCCATTCAAAACAAATCCATTTAAAGAACAGTCTATAAATTAAAACAATATAAGTCATCTCGACGAACTTTTAAAAATATTATTTTCAGCATAGGGAGATGATTTCAGTTACAAAGACTGGCTAAGAAATTTACGATTATTTATTATTATAACGAATATGAATAGAAACTAATGATATATTTCATCAGTAAATTTTATCTAGAAATTCAAGAAATTTTCTCTTTAATTCAGTTCTAAGTTCTATAAAAATACATTTATTGGTGGTTATCGCTTTTAGAAATATTTCAAATGAAACATTTTATCTTTACTATAAAGTTTTAATCTGTAGTATAAATTCAATGTTTTATTATAAAATTTTAAAATTAAAAAACTTTTTAGGAGAATATTTATTATAAGCCGTTGTGTGTGTGAATACATGCTTGATGAACAATTTTTTAAAGGTGTTTCTGATGAAAACTAGATAAAGCATCATGTATTTCAAATATGCACGCTTTTATATATTATATAATAATGTTTCGATGAACTATTTTATGTTAGAAATATATTACATAATAGCAGTGTTTAATTTAAATCTGAAGCCATTTTAAAATAAACATTTCTATACTGTCTGTTAGCTAATTTATTTAAAAAGCTTTACAGCAGTGATTTAATAAACAGTCTATAAATTTAACACATATTATTTGGTATATATAATTATTTCCGCAAGAAAAAATGCCAACAAGCAATTGATATTTATTTGTAAATAATATTTTATTAGAAATAATAAATTAAACTTAAAAATAAATAAATAAATAAAAAAAAAATAAAAAAAACGAAGCATAAAGGCACATATTATTATCCAGAACAACCTTTTTGCATAACTAGGTAACGCTTACATTCTTGGTTATTCAATTAAATTGACATTGTTTAGCAAGTGCAATGTCATAGTTCATCGAATGTAGATGAAGAGCCTATCGCTCAAGTATCGGTCGAGACCGTAAGCTAGAAGCTTTCTTCTGGTGTGAGATCTGGAGATCATATTGGACAAGGCAGCCACAAAACACATTTTTAACAAGGAAAATCTCTGTAATGATGATAAGGAGCGCTCTTTATCCTGCAGGAATATATTGATTCACAGGTCTCAAATAAAGGTAGAACTACAAGCCAAACTGCAGAACAGAAGAATAATTGGTAACTTTTCGAAAAACTGTTTATATTAGCAAAATTTATAACGTAGCTATTAACTCAATGATGTACCATCCGATCATTACAGAAGATGGCTCTGTATATACATGCTGATAATGGGCGTTCTCTATGATGTAGCCAAACACTAATGATACTATTATAAAGCTAAAAACAAAATCGGATTGATTTGAAAATATGTTATAAGGCTATAGCTTCTTCCATGTTCTCAATTGATAGTGACACTCCCGTTTCAAATTTTGAAAGAAACCGCCGTTTCTGATATAGTAATAAAGTTGAAGATACTTCTGTTTCTTAAATAGCAGTAAGATGATTGAAGCCATGGTCTTCAAGTTTACTCCCCATGCTGCTGTATACGACATAAACTGTTCGGTTTGACATTTGCTGTCATTTTAATAATCCATATTTTGACTCAAAGCACTTGATGCAACCATAATGCCTTGTAGATAAAAAGTATGTTTTCTGGGTTGTTCATGATAAAACACTGCTGTGATCTAACATAGTATATTTTACACCTTTTCGCACCCTATATTCAACATTCGTTAGATAACTATCTCCTCTCTATTGCGCGAGCACCAAAATTGAGACATTGTAAATCGCAATACCATTCAATTTAACTAATATCAGAAAGCTACTGGTAAGTATTTCTACGTATTACAAAAGTCATCCCATCAAATTTTATTCGATTAAAAATGTTCATGTCAAATTTGTGAACTGGAAGTTTGCTATACAAATTTCTTATTATTTCCAACTTTTGCTCTATCACCTGTTTTACATAAAAAGATTAAATGCTTATTATTTTCAAATTAAAACAGCTAATACCTATCATGTAAATTTCATGTATTTACTAAATCAACTTCTTGGTATAACCGTTTTAATTGTCAGAAGTACATTAGCACACAATAATTTATTAAAAACGCTTTGTAATTTTATCATAAGTCTGACGGATCGATTTAAATGACTGTTCCATTTAAGCGTAATATTTAAGCTTTCTTTAAAAATTGTCTCAAATGTTGGACAAAATATAAACAATTAGTGGCTCTAGATACAGGATGCATATCTATTTCAACATATTTATCGATAAGATTTTATATTTTGAATCCAATATTGCTATATATGTTTTACGTATTTATAAGTGTCAAATAAATATACATTTATATTTTATCTCAAATTAATCTTCATTATTATAATTTTAAAGTCTTGGTTCAGGGTTCTTAATCATAGTGTTATAAAATATAGTTTTGTAGATAGAAGTCTTAATTATGGGATGCATTGATTATTCACATAAGCAAAAGTGAAAAAATGTATCAGTTCCTTTTAAATCGATATGCTTATGAAGAATGATCATGTACATATTCAAATTTGCGAAACTTAGGATTTATTGTATTAATCAATTCAAACTTTATTATTATTAAAGTCCTTTTATATAGCAAAGTGATTAAATTTCTGACTGTTAAATTAAAGATGTTATAAATTCTGTTTTTATTCACTAAATTCTATAGGTATTTTTTTTAAATCAAATAAATGGATCTTTAAAATATTCAAAATATGTATTTCAAATATATAAATATGTTCAAAATATGTGTGTCAAGTATAGCATTTTAGATAATTTATGGGGACAGGTGCCATATAATCCAGGATGCCAAATTCTGATATTAGTGCTTTTTTTGGCGGATTTTCTTATGTATCTGGCCTCGTTTTTATTACGTCATACATATGGAGACCTTTAAGAATTATGCAGAAAATTCTATTTTGGTAGCCCTAGTATTTACGTCATCGCGCATACGTCATCTTGGCAACACTTCTTCATCACCAAAAAAATTCAGAATTTGGAATCATGGATTATACTGCACCTGTGCCAATATTTAAAATGTCTGCATAAAAAATAAACAGAAGATTTCTGATCATGCTACCTACATATCCTGACTCCTGCTTAGCGCCAGTTAATATTTTGCTTAAAAATAAAAGTTTACAATTTTCTCATAATGATAACTGTTAAAGCGGCTAAGTATTTCAGTTGCATCTTATTTATAGTTTTCCTAACTTTATTATTGCACAGTTGATAGAAAATCAAATTAAAAAGCATTCTTTCGCTTAATTCTTGGATTCTTATGACAATATTATAAACTAGCTACATACATTCAAAGAATACCAGCTGATATTATGACATTTTATGTCACTCATCGTAACACATCGGATACTGTATCAGAGAATTCTATTTGAAACATTGTATTCCACAAGTTACTTGTACTCCATTCCAATAGATAAAGAAAAATTTGTCTGTATTTTATGTAACCCATACTGTATTTCAGGAAATATTTGTATATTTTAGTTGCTGTGTTTTAGTGCTTTTTAAATGTTTGTTTATATTACTGATATTTGAAATAAGTTATATACTTTTAATAATATTAAGCACGTATGAATTAATTATTAGTAAAAA